>CAJQZJ010027415.1:2414672-2446146 GCA_907164525.1 Lophiomys imhausi | reverse complement strand
GTGTGTGTGTGTGTGTGTGTGTGTGTGTGTGTGTGTGTGTGTGTGTGTGTAGAAGTCAGAGGAAAGCTTCTTTTGAGTTGGTTCTACTATGGATTCATTCCAGGGACTGAGCTCAGGTCTTCAGTCTTATACAGCATGTATTTCTATCCAAGGTAGAAGCACTCCGCTAGCCCCCTAGCTCACGTTATAGTGGAATACCTGACTTGAATAACTTAAGGGAGGAAGGATCTGGGCAGTGGTGGTGCATGCCTTGAATCCCAGCACTCAGGAGGCAAAGGCAAGCAAGTCTCTTGAGTTCGAAGCCACCCTGGTCTATAGAGTGAGGACCAGGAAAGCCAAGGTCACATAGAGAAACTGTCTTGAGAAAAGGAAAAAGAAAAAGAAAAGAAGACGGATTTCTTTTGCTCATGGTTTTGAAGTTTTAGTCCTTCTGGTGTGGACAGAATGCAGGAGGTGGCTGTTCAGTCATGGCAGCCAGAAAGCAGGGAGCAAGGCAAAAGGAAGCCATGGACAAGATTCCCTCACAGACCTACTCCAGTGCCTACACCATCCACCAAGGTTCTGCCTCTACTTTGTGTGGATGTGTGCATCTTTGTGTGTGTGCACATGTTTTGGGGAGTGTGTGAGTATTTGTTTGTGTGCAGGTGGAGGTTAAAGGAAAAGTTGGTTGTCATTCCTTAGGAAATTTCCACCTAGTGAGTTTTGCTTTTGAGACAGGGTCTCACTATGTGGCCCTTGTTGGCCTGGAATTTGCTATGTTGACCAGGATGGCTTTGAAGTCGCATAGCTCTGCCTGCCGCTTCCTCTTGAGTTCTGGGATTAAAGGCTTGTGTACCATGCCTGACTGAAGAATGAACACTCTGCCCCCACCACAGGGACCAGTGTCCCATTTTTCCTTAAGTGTTTTTAAGTGTTTCCTTTTTTTTTCTTTTTTAAGACAAGGTCTCTCACAGCCATGGAACTTGTAAAGTAGGCTAGGCTGGACAGCCATCGAGTTTCAGAGAGCTGCTTGCTTCTGCTTCCCAGCACTGGGATTACACACCACCATACTCACATTTTCTGTGGGGTCTGGTGATTAAACACACATCTTCACACTTGTACAACAAGCACTTTGCCAACTGAGCCATCTCGCCAGCTCTACTACCTCCTCCTTCTCACTACCCCTCACTCATCATCATCATAATATATAAAATTAACAATATATTACCCAAAGGATTAACCCACGGACGATACAGTTACAGTCTTTAAAACACACTCACTTCCCCAAATCTACCAATATGTCTACACATCAGGCTCTGGGACATATTTCATACCAAAGCACAGCCATGCCTTTACTTTCCTTCTCCCATACCCAGAGACAGCCCATTGCTCTAGATTGCAACAGTTGCTGTAATAAAATGCTCTGACTGAAAACAACTTGAGGAGGAAAGGGTTTATTTCAACATTCAGGAAAGCCAGGGCGGGAACTCAAGCAGGAACAGGGGCTGGAACCATGAAGGAACCCTGCTTATTGGCTTACCCTCTGGCCTTCTCAGCTACCTGCCTAGAGGAGACACAGTGCGCTGGGCCCTCCTATATCAATTAGCAATTAAGAAAAGGCCTCACAGATATGGCCATGGGCCAATCTGATCTGAGTCATTCTTCAGTTAAGGTTCCCACTTCTCAGGTGACTCTAAGGCTGTGTCTAGTTGACTGCTGAGGCTAATTGTGACACCAGTTACTTACAGCCCGCAGAAATCTGCCTTGGCTCAGTCCCTGCTGCTCCTCGAGGTCTTAGAGCAGTCACATCTGTAGCACCCATCTGTCTTGCACAGGTTGGCTGGGCTGTGCAGTGGTTAATGCAGTCTCTCTGAGGCCTTGAAGGAGTTGTTTGACTTTCCTTCTCCCCTGGATGAAAATAATACTTACCCTTTAGCAGGGCAGAATACTGACTAGTGCCAAGTGCCTGGGGTTCAGTAAAAACATAATAAACAGCATGTGAAGGGCAGGGAAGACGGTCCAGTGGGTAAAGTGCTTCCTGCGTGAGGATGAGGACTTGAGTTCCAATCCCCAGCACCTATGTAAAAGCTCGGCATAGTGGCTTGCATCTGCAGTCCTAGCACACTTTGCTCCTGGGATTCACTAGTCAGCCACTCTAGCCAAAATGACGATCTCCATGTTCTTTGAGAAACCCAGTCTGAAAAGTAAAGGTGGAGAGCATTAGAGGAAGACCCCCAACATTGACCTTTGGCCTCCACATGCACACACATAGGCATGTACCTGCATACAATGCTAATATTGTAGCACATTACCCACACTACCTGTACTAGCATATTACCCACACTACCTGTATTAGCATATTACCCATATTATGTGTATTGTATGTATGCTAGGGCTGGGATTCCATAGCATTGTACATGTCACACACTAGGTGAATTGAGCAGCAGACATTTATTTTATTAGTTCCATGAGCCAGGAGTCTGAAGCCAAGTTGTCTGATGGCACTTGTGAAGGCTTTAAAAGGAATCTGTTCCATGGCTGTCTCAGCTTCCGATGGCTCCATAGGGGAATTTTGGTGTTTCCTGACATATAGGAGCATCTCTCCATGTTTGCCTTCATCTTTACATGACTTCCTCATGTGTGCATCTGTGTCCAAATCCCCCTTTTTAGATTAGATTTTAACATTCATCCTGTGTGGTAGAACTTAAGTCTTTATAGTGAAATTAGTAGGCAGTTCAGATTAGCATCTGGCAGCACATAAGGAGGAGCTTGGTGTCCCTTTGGTTTACTGATATGGACAAAAAGCCAGTTGTGGCCAGGCGATATGCCTTGTTGAAGGGACATGGCTAAGAAACTGCGCAAGCCACACAGATGACGTCAGTTATCATGAGAAGCAACAGGACTGTTGGACATCTTGAGAGATCTCATGGACTCTTGAGACTGCCAAGTATTGCAAGAAATGTGATATATAAGATGAGAATTCCACGTGGTCTCTCTTTCTGCTGCCCTCACAGACTGAGAAGTCATGCTGGAGAGGTACACAGCAAAGGTATGCCATTAACAGAATTTAGACTGTTATAGCCTAAAGCAAAGGCATGGCATAAAACTTACTGAGAGAGAGCTCTTTAAAGGTGTCTGTCTTGAGGTCCTGAGCGCTGGAAAAGTGCATGAGGCAAGTGGAGTTTGGAAGCCGCTTGGAGAGGCCTTTGGCTGTGAGGTTTGGCCGGGTCAAGGAGACCGTTAGAGGCGAGTTTCAGCTGATGAACAAAGCTGGCCTCAGTTTGGCTGATCGAATAGACTAACTTTATAAACTGGCCACAATTTGGTGGTGGAAATAAACTGTCATTGCAAACTTGCAAAGTAAGGCCCAACGAACACTAAGTTTTGAAAGGGACTGCCTTCTGGGACTGCCATAAACCAAGCTATCCTGAATGGACCTACACTGAGAATATTAATATCCTTTTAAGAAAATTAAAATAGAGTTAGTTCAGGGTTGTTAGATAGGTATTAGAATGTTTTGAGGTATTAGGGTACTCTTAGATTATAGATTGTAGATTATAGGTTTTAGGATATAGGATTTAGGTATTTTATAGAGATTTTTTAAGTATTAATAAATATAAGTGTTGATAAATAAAAATGTTCTGCTACAATCCTGTTGGTCTCATTTTTCTCTTAAACTATCTATTGTTGTGTGTGCATATATATATGTGCACTCTGCGTGATGTGGGAAGGAAGCGGCATGCATGCTATAGCATACATGTGGAGGTCAGAGGACAATTTAGTGGACTATGTTCACTCCTTCCATTTATGTGGTTTCTAGAGGTTGAACTCAGGTTACCAGGCATGTGCAGCAACATCTTGACTGAATAAGCTATCTCCTTGGCCTTCTTTTTGTTTGTTTGTTTGTTTGTTTGAGACAAGTTCTCTTTATTTAGTCCTGGCTGTCCTGGAACTTGGTATGCAGATCAGGCTGGCCTCGAACTCATAAAGTTCCTTCTGCCTCTGCCTCCCCAGAGCTGGGATTAAAGGTGTGCCTCTCTCTCTCTCACTTTGACTTTTCAAGGCAAGGTTTCTCTGTGTCCAGCCTGGCCTTGAACTCACAGAGATCCACTTGCCTCTGCCTTCTGAATGCTGGGATTAAAGGTGTGCGTCACCACTATCCAGCTGGTTTTTTTCTTTTTGTGAGTTATTGTTTCATCATATAGCCCAGACTGGGGCTTACAACAATAAAGTTTGAGGATAGTACAAGCTGTCCTCAAACACATGGTGATCTTCCTGCCCCAGGCTCCCAAGTGCTGAGAATACAGGTGTGAGCCATCACGTCCAGCTGATTTACTTTTATAAAGATCCTGTCTCCACAACTTGGTAAAGCTCATTTCCTGGCATGACAATGAATATAGCAACAGGGTGGTGAACCTCATGTCCTGCATGGCCTCCAAAGAGTAAGAAGCCCTCGATCACCTACCCCAGCAAGAACATGAGAGGGAGAAGCCCTAGGCTGCTAAGTAGTTCCTGTCCCAACTCAGCCCCCAGCACTGAGCCCCATCACAGTTTCCATCCCAGACTCTTGGAAGGAGGGGAAGGGCTTAGGGAATCCTACTCTCTTGAATACATCAATAAAGTTCATGCAACACCTCCCCCCACCACCCTGTCTCCAAATAAAATCACATTCTGAAGTAGTAAAGGTTAGATTCCAATATATCTTTGGGTGGAGGATATATAATTCAACTCATAAAATGTCTTCCTTGCTGGGTATGGTGGCTCACACCTTTAATCCCAGCACTAGGAAGTCAGAAGCAGACATATCTCTGTGAGTTCAAAGCCAACCTGGTCTGTAGAGAGTTCCAGGCCAGCGAGGGTGACATAGTGAGACCCTGTCTCAAAAACAAAACACCCACAAAACAAAAACCACTGTCCTTATCCATACTTCATACTGGGCCCCTTTAAGGCAAGTCTTGTATTAAATATTTGTTCCATTCAGACCTTCAGTCCATCTCTTCATCAACTATTTTTCTTTTTTGTTTAGTTTTTCTTCATATATATATATATATATATATGAAGTTATATATATTAATGATATATACATAATTACATATAATGAATGTTTTACCTATATGTATGTATGTGCACATAGGAGTGCTTGGTACACATAGAGACCAGAGAAAGCTTCTGATTCCCTGAAGTTGGAGTTATGTAAGATTCTGTGCCAACAATGTGGGTACTGGGAGCCAAACCCAGGTCCTCTGCAAGAACAGCAAACAACTGCTGAGCCATCATCACTTGAGTCCCTAGTTAGTTGCTAATTGCTGTGATAAAATACTCTGAAAGAAGCAACTCAGGAAGTTTGTTTTGGCTCACGGTTGAAGATTGTAGTCTGTCTTTGGGAGGAAGTCACAGCAGCAGGAGTTTGGAGCAGCATGCTTGAGGTTTCATCCTCAGCATTGGAAAAGAAAAAGAAAACACAGAAATCCATATACACAATTGATTTGGGGTCTGGGGATGGCTCATTGGGAAGAGTTCTTGTTGATCAAGCTTGAAGATATGAGTTTGAATCTCAAATACCCAAAGTAAAAAGCCAGGTGTAGCCACACATACACATTTAACCCCAGTGCCAAGGCAGGGTGGACACAGGATCCCTGGGACTTTCCCTATCTCAAGGGAATCGGTGCAATATAATAGAGAAAGACAACTGATATACTCCTGTGGCCTCGACATGCACAGGTGCACACACATGTGCATATTGCCACACTCATACCCACTCACCCACACCAACACCCATACGCCTTACACACAGTTAAAAGATTTAGGGGTCAGGGCTATGTCAGCTGACCCGGGACTGGAGGATGAACTCTGGAGATAGTTTATCCATTTGGCTGCCATGCTGAGTTAGTTGTTGGCTGGAGGCTTAGTAGCTGCCCATGTGAACCTCATTATGTGGGATTTCCCATGAGTGACCAAGAGGGAGCAAAGAGGAAGTCACAATGTTTTTCTGACTTAATCTTGGAACTCGAGCTCTGTATTTCCCCAATATCCTATGGGTCACACTGGTCAGCGTGGGAGGAAACTGTAACAGGCTTGACTACGCATTATGGATTCCATATCCAGTATGTGATTTACTCTGACTATAAACTCCATGGGAACAGAGATGTTCAGTGGTAGCTTTTTCATTTATTATTTGTTTTTGTCTGAATTATATTACGTAAATCTTTTTGTCCTCCCCTTATATTGTAGGTTTCTACTCAGACTTAGAACTAAGTTATAAACAGTGTGGAGACTGTCTGTAATTAGGCAGGAGAATTTGCTCCAAGTTCGAGGCCAGTCAGGGCTACACTGTGAGACCCTGTCTCAAATCAAACAAAAATTCATTAAGGCTTCAACCTTCAGTGTGCATTTAGGGAAGAGCAGGAGGAGGAAGGCAGCAACGCCACAGTGCCTGCAACGCCGACTGAGCGGAATCCCTGCCGGTGCTCTGGACACATCACTTCCGGGTCACGAGGAAGCACTTCCGGCGCGCCGGCGCGGCGGTACTGGAGGTAGGTGTATGGGTGCCGGTGACCCGGCCGGGGCTTCTCGGCGGGCGGGATCGGGCGGAGCGGTGAGCCTCAGAGGCCTTTCCGGGGCTGCGGAGTTAAGTTCCTTGCGATGGGCAGTCTGCGTTCCGAGGAGACTGGCTTCTCGCCCAGGTCAGAGCTAGGGTTCTTCAAGGCCAGCGACCAGCCTGCCCCGCGCCAGGTGGAGCCCGGGCTGGGCGCCTCGAGTGCGTCTAGTAACCTCGGGCATCTCACGTTTCCTCTCCGTCTCAGTTTCCGCGTCAGCAAAAGGGGTACGTGGCCTGTGCAGAGGATGAAGAGGCCATGAATGTAGAAGTGCTGAAGTGCTTAGGTGCACAGAGAAAACTCTGTGAGAGTTTCAGTTGCCTGTAGCCTGAAAATAGTTAAGTGGAAGACTCCAGAGACAAACAGCTCATGGCTTTTCTTTTTTTTTCGTTTTCCTCCTCCACGAAACGGTTTCTCTGTGTAGCTCTGGCGGTCCTGGAACTCAATCTGTAGACCAGGCTGACCTCGAAGTCAGAGATCCGCCTGCCTCTGCCTCCTGAGTGCTGGGATTAAAGGCGTGTGCCACCACCATCTGTCAAGAAGAAATCTTATAACTGTGAAACTATGAAGAAGAAAACTGTATGCTGACTATGGTGTTGCACGTCTGTAATCCCAGCGTTTGAGACATGAAGCAGAAGGATGGTGAGTTTGAATCCAACCTGGGCTCGATCACCAGACCTTCTGTAAAGACAGACACATTAGGCCTGGAGAGATGGCTCAGTGGTTAAGAGCTGCTCTTCCAGAGGACCTGAGTTCCGTTTCCCTTGATTACAGCAGGCAGCGCACAGTAACCTCTTGTTCCAGCGCCAGGGTATCCACTGTTTCTGCTTCTGGGTCACGTGCAATAACATGCAGTCACAGGCAGCTACTCATAATTAAAAGTAAATCTTTAAAAAATTTAAAAAAAATCAGCCAGCGATGGTGGTGCACGCCTTTAATTCCAGCACTCGGGGCCAGAGGCAGGTGGATCTCTGTGAGTTTGAGGCCAGCCTGGTCTACAAAGTGAGTCCAGGACAGCCAGGGCTACACCGAGAAACCCTGTCTCGAAAACAAACAAATCAGAGCTGATAGTATAGCTGAGTTTGGAGAGTGCTTACTCAGCATGCAAGAAGCCTTGGGTTTTATCCATAGCACCATAAGACCAATGTGGTAGAGCACTCCTATACTACCATTCTTGGCTGCATAGCCAGTTTGAGGGCCACATGAAAACTTTATTGAAATATAAGTAAATAAGTGGTAGTTTTGCTTTTGTACCTCACATTGCAAGGTTACAGCCATAGTGCATAGTACATGTTTACTTAGGATAGAGGGTATTACATTTTTGAGTAGAAGATAGGGAGGAAGAATGCCTTCTGCCAGACCTTTATGCTGTGTGAAGGCTTCAGCCAGGCATCTCCTGAAACAGGAACACAGAGCCACTTACTTGAGGTAAGGGATGGCTACACAGGGTTAGGAATGGATTTGTTCTGAAAGGCAAAATCTCCATAGAGGCCGTAGCTGCTAATGAAGAAGCTTCTGCCACATTCCCAGCAGAACACATTGAAGGCAGTTTTGAAGTTCAAACAAGTGAGAAGTTGGAAGACATGTGGTAAAGCAGAGCTAGTGCTATGGACATTATCAGATTTTGCCGATGTGTTTCAAATTCTACATGCACCAAAGGACAAGATTATGAGCTATGATCCTTGGATGGACCAAAACATTAAAGTCATCCATGTGATCACTTAAGGACCATAGCCCCTGCAAACATTATTGATGAATTGACAAGACAACTTCAGATTGTTATGCCATTAAAAATATTTATTTGCTTATTTTTAGACAGGGTCTCATTGTGCAGTTCTGGCAGGCCTAGAACTCATTATGTAGACCAGACTGGTTTTGAACTCACAGAGATCTGCCTGCCTCCATAGTGATGGGACAGAAAGCATATGCCACCGTTCCAGGGAACTGCAATGTCTTTTTGCAAGATTTTATTAACTTTTTAATAAAATAAAATAATAAAAGGTTTTTAGGGTCAAGGTCTGGGCTCTGACAGTGCCAACAAGCTAGATTTGGCATCTGATCCCTAATATTTTAATGAATGGGACAGCTAGTAGTGAAGATCAGAAAAAGGACATTTGTTCAGTGTCCCGACATTGGGAAAAGGAACAAATAAAGGGATCCTCTGACTTCCAGGTCCCTCCCTGGAATACTGTCTGACATTTAATAAGTACTGTAACTACCATCACTAGAGAAGGAAATATTCTGTTTGTCTGTTTGTTTGAGACAGTCTTACTATGCAGCCCTGACTAGCCTGGAACTCGACCTGTAGACCTCCATGGCCTTGAACTCACAGAGCTCCACCTGCCTCTGCCTAGTACCCTACCCACTAGTAATAATAGATGTAATTCATGTTTTAATGATCCTTAGAAACTAAGGCCAGATTTAATGACTTTTGTTGCAGTACATTATTGTTACTCTCTTCCTGGCCTAATTTGTAACCTTTATCTCAGGTGTGTGTGTGGAGAGGAAAGCAATATATTAGGTTCAGTACTGTGATAGTATCCAGCATGCACTGGGTAAGAAAGAACAACTCTGGCTTTGCATACTTTTAAATGCCAGTAAACAGATCAATAATTATATTTTGCAAGATGTCTGCACACCAGTTTCAGTCCACCAACTACGAATTGTGACACCCCCCCCAGGGGGCTACTTACCTTTCCATCAGATAAAACTCTTATCCAATTTTAAGCAGTTCTTGGGAATTTGCCACTATTGCTCTAAAGTGCTATCTACTGACACTTTTCTATTCCCTTACCTCTTCTAAAAAAAAATATATATATATATATATATATATATATATATATATAATGTCCATTAGTGTTTTGCCTACATGTGTGTCTGTGTGAGGGTGTCAGAAGCCCTGGAACTGGAGTTACAGACAGTTGTGAGATGCCATGTGGGTGCTGGAAACTGAACCAGGTCCTCTGGAAGAGCAGCCAGTGCTCTTAACCACTGGAGCGTTCTCTCCAGCACTCCCTGCCTGTTTTTAGTTGAAGTCTTGGAACAGCTTTGGAAAATCCCCCTGTTAGGAGACAGGGGTCCCTGCCCAGTCTGTACAGCATTGGGGAACAGTAGGGAGATCCTGAAGCCTCTGGGAATTTTGGAATCTGCATTTTCAGAGTTAGTACTTGATAAGCCTTGCAATCTCTACACGTGCCTGTAGTTACTTGTTTTGAAATGTTGGTGGTTTAAAAGTATTTAGAGGCTGGGGATGCAGTGCAGATGAAAGTGCCTGTCTAGCATAATGATCTATCTGGGTTCAGTCCTCAACACTGCATACATGGTGGTTGACGGTTCATACCAGTAATCCCAGTGCTGGGGAGGTAGAATGGGAGAACCTGAGGTTCAGGATCACCCTTTAATACTTAGTGAGTTCAAGGCCAGCCTAGAATGTATGAGACTGGCTCGAAAAATATTTAAAAACAATTTTAGGTTTATGGCTATTTTGAGACACTATTGAATTTACAGGTAGCACGTTTACCATAATTAATGAGCCAGCATCAGTATATCACCATTAACTGCCATCCCTATGTTGTCAGATTTCCAGTCTCTTCCTGAAGCCCTCCCTCTGCACCTATCCAGGATAGTGCAGTGCGTCAGGTCAGCGTATCTCCAGAGGTTCCTCTTACTGGCCATGACAGTTTCTCAAAATATCCCTGTTTTTAATGATAATTTTGAGGATTAGTCGTCAGTAATTTTGCAGAACCTCCCTGTTGAGATGTGTCTCTTTTTCTTGTGAGCAGACTCAGTCACAAGCTGGGAGAAGGAAGGCCCTCAGAGGAGCCTGCTGTGGGCATGTGTGACTCTGTTATGTTCAGGGAGTAGTCAAGTTAGTGTTACCAGTAACTAGAGTTATTCCGGCTCCAGCTTAAAGTCATGTACAACACATATTTGTGATTGTGCTGGTGTATGCTCCACACAGGCAGAGCGGCTACCGAAATACTTGAAGTTCATATGAACCGTGTGTCTGTTCTCTGCCACCAACTCATCCAGCTGTTTCTTCATATCAGTATTTATTTCACACCTTGAGTTTCTTGTTCTTTGACTGTTGAATCCCCACTCTTGACAATTCTCTGACAATGTTTGGTTTTGCTTTTGTTGTTGTTGTTTTTTAAAGCACTTGCTTGCTTTCTGCCCTACGCTCATCCTGTTTATTTCTGTTTAGAAATTAGCTACTTCCTTAAGGAGTCCTGGTTTCTTTTATGGTAAAATGGCCTAGAAACCAAGATCTGGACACAAGGTGTGCTCATTGCTGCTGGGGCACTCTTGTTTCTGTGCTCTCTCTGGCCAGAATATGATATCCGTATGTATACATGGCCATAAATATTTCTATGTGTCTGTAGAAAGCTAAGTACACTGTGCTGATGTCCTTAACCCTCAGTTACTATCATGTGGGTGATTGTAGCTTCCTTCTTTTACCTGGACTCTCTTCCCTACTGCAACAGACCCAGTTCCTATCTATTCACTCATAGTCAGTCCTGGTGTGTGTGCACTGGCTTCACAACTGGACCCTGTGAGAAACGGCTTTTTTTGTTTTTGTTTTTGTTTTTGAGACAGGGTTTTTCTGTGTAGCCCTGTCCTGGAACTCAGAAGTTCACCTGTCTCCGCCTCTGGACTGCTGAGATTAAAGATGTGCACCATCATGCCCAGCTGGGGAAGCAGCTTTTGGCAACTAGTGTGAGCTGCATACATGGCTGCTTCAGCCTTTAGTTTTAGTTTTAAGATGACTCATTTTCAGAGTCACTCATGCTAAGACCTCGATCTCACCACTTTTTCAGTGTATTTAAGATACATTCAGATTCAGGATGACACCCTGCACTCCATTCTGAACATTTAAAACCACTGTATACATTAAAGTTTACTCTTTGTGCTGTGGCTTTTTCAGTTTTGGTCTTCGGTGCTTAGCATCTTCTGCTTACAGTATTAGGCTGAGCACTTTCCCCTCTGTCTCCTGCAAGTCCTCATTTGTTCTTCATAATCTGCCCATCAACCCTGTTGTTTTTCTCTTCAGAATATGTTGTGAGCTCAGAATTATCACCCCAGGGTCTCCTGCTTGTCATGAGCACTTCTTGTGAGTGTCCTAATATTATTGTAACTGTTTCTGCCCTTGTTCCCTAGTCTGGTCTCTACCCAGCAGTCATGGGGATTGTGTGACTTCTTTGCCAGGCACCCTATGGTGGCTTCACTTTCACCCAGACTGAGAGCCAAAGCCCTTACAATGGTCCACATGGTCTTCTCCAGCTTGCCCATGCTCCGGCTCACCTGGAGCACATTCCTGTCTTGGGAACTTTGCTCTAACTATTCCTTCATTCTGGGATATTCTAGCAGATGATTAAATGATACTCTGCTTTCCTTATTGGGGGGTGTATATGTACTGGGGAGTGAGTTCAGGGGCTTGCATATGCCGTTGAACTACATTCCCTAACCCTTTACTTTTTTGCCTTGGGAGAAATGTCACTTTCTCAGCTCTTCCCTGACCACTCCACATACAATAACATGCCATTCCTCTTCCTTTGGGTTTTCACATTTTTAGCCCTGACATTCCACTGTGTGTATTTGTGAGGACTCATTAGATTGGAAGCTCCATGACACCAGAATGGCACCTGCCCACAGTAATAATCCACAAGTGCCTGCCTTTGTCTTTAGCCAGTGAAATTCGTTTGTACAGAGCTGCCCTCACCCTGTTGATCAATTGTTTCTTTTCCTGGTATTGCATTGCCAAACCTCCCCCCTAGCCTGATCACAGTGTTGATGTGCCTGGCATGCTGTCCCTTCAGTGAAGCCGCATGGTGGACATGCTCCATCACCAGCTCCCTTCCTGCTGTACACTTCCTGCCTTCTAGTGTAAGGAATGGTACTGCCAAGACTGCTTTTGTACCTGGAGGGCTTTTCTTTTTAATTATTTCCTTAATCTAAATTCTAGGAAGTCAGTTATTCAGACAAAGGATATCATCAGTTATATGACTTATTATATGTTGGTTTAATGACCATTAAAGAACAAAAAACTAAGTATATTATGGCTTTGGGCACATTTGTTGATGAGCTCCAAATGACATCAACTCTCTAAAAAGTCAAGAGATAAGCCACGGTGTAGCTAGATGCCCATGGTCAGGCACTCCGCACCCCAGCTTCCTTCCACCCTGTCCATCACAGTACCCGCAGTCTTCATAATAATGGTAAGTCTCAGTATGCATGCACTCGATAGACTTCTCATAGACTTGAGCAGGAAGTGTGGGCAAGGGCACTAAGTTTATGAGGTGCCACTGGAAGAATGAGCTTTCTTCAGCCTTAGCACTGGGGCTAGTGCCCTGGGGTGCCTGTCGGTACCTTCTCTGGAGCTGGGCTGGGCTGGGCTGTCTTGGAATTCACTTCGGGGCCAGCTTAGGAGCTGCTCCAAGCAGTCCTGCCTGCACGCTGGGCCTCACACCTTGTACATGACCAAAGATGGTATCCTTGAGCACCATACCCCACCTGATTTACCATAATTGGAACCAGATGACATTGGGCTCTTTCCAAAAGTCAGATCCTTCTCGGGAGGAGGAAGATCTGCCTGCTCTGAGGATGGGGGCTGGACAGTGAGTGAGGAGGTGGCTCCTGCTTTGAAAGACCTCTAGAATAGGCTGCACTAGTGTGAGAATTGACTATCTTGCTGACCAAGCACATGATCTTCCAGAGTGACCGAGTTGAAAGGGAAATAACAAACATTTGTGTAAGATCCACTCTGTGTACATAGTGGGCCACCTTATAATCCTTCAGTTTTTCATGTTGGAAAAATCACTTAAAGTAGAGGAGCAGCAGGGCCAAGATGGAAGGCGGTCACATGGACAGCCCTTGGTGGCGGGGCTGGTCTCTGGACAACATCTGGTGAGCCCGGCTAGTCTGTGGAACCATGTAATATATGGCCAGCTGGTTACATTTAAAGTATAAGAAGCACATAAGCCAGGCATGATGATACAGGCCTGTAATCTCAGTACTCGGGAGTTGAAGGCAGCAAGGTCAGGAGTTCAAGGCCAGCCAAGGCTACATGAGAACCTGTGTCAAAAAAGTAAAATGAAATAAATAAGTAAATAAACAACAACAACAAAAAAAAAACCTCAAGTGAAATTTTGTTTTGTGTTAAAATATTGCATAAGGTTTACCTTTTTTGAGACAGTCTAATGTACCCCAGGTTGACCTTGAACTTGTGATTCTCCTGCATTCACCTCCGAAGTCCAGGAATTATAGCTGTGTTCCTTTGACTGTAGCTCAAATTTTACCATATCTAAGAATAAATTCAGTCTCATTAGCCATTTTGTATCACTATTACCACTACTTCCAGAACTTCTTCACCCTCCTAGACAAAAACTCTGCATCCTACCTAGACACTGGTTTCTACAGCTGCTGGGCCAGTTTGTTCATCCATCAGCCGCTGTGGTGGTTTGAAGGGGAATGACCTCCATAGGCTCCTATGTTTGAAAGCTTGGTCTCCAATTGGTGGACTGTTCGAGAATGACTTTGAGGTTTCTGATGCCCACACTAGGCCCGGTCTCTTTGCCTGCTGTCTATGGATCAGCTGTGACATAAAATCAATAAGGTGGTAATTTTTCTCTAACTGAGCTTGCTCTCAAATAATTGACACAGAGAGACTATGATTTATTATAGCTTTAAAGCACAGTAACTGAGCAGTTGTTCCTCTGTTCTAACCCTCTAAGCTAATCTAGCTCCTTCCCAGCCAAAATCCTTGTGATACTTGCATTTTAGTATAGATGTGGCTCTATCTCTTGATCTGAGAGTGTTCCCAAGGTAGCTTCTTTCTCACTCCTCATGGCCAAATTCTTCCTCTCCTGTTTCTCTCCTCCTGTCTCTGGAATTGGAAATGCCACCCTATTCTCTCTATTGCTCAGTTGTAGGCTAGCCAGCTTTTTTTCTTTTTCTTTTCTTCTTCTTTTTTTTTTTTTTTTTTTTTGAGACAGGGTTTCTCTATGTAGCCTTGGCTGTCCTGGAACTTGCACTGTAGACTAGGCTGGCCTTGAATTTATAAAGATCCACCTGTCTCTGCCTCCCAAGTGCTGGGATTAAAGGTGTGCGCCACCACCACCTGGCAGCTGGCCAGCTTTTATTGACAAAGCAGAGAATAAATGGTGAGCAATGTTTAAGCAAACTTGAGACAGGAGATTCTTAGAATAAGCATTACAATGCCATGTCTGGATTGAAGTCAGATAGTGGGATAGAGAAATCAGCATTTGAATAACACAAGGGTAAACTTTACCCAGTGCACAAGAACATTATGCCAACACTCAGCTACTGCTCCAGCGCCATGCGTGTCTGCATCCCACCATGATGATGATGTACTAACCTTCTGAACTGTAACCAAGCCTACATTAAATGCTTTTTTTGTAAGAGTTGCCTTGGTCAGGGTGTCTCTTTACAGTAATAGAGCAGTGACTAAGACAGCGGTGCACGCAGCTTCCAGTTTCTCCACGTTTTCACTGATGGTTGGTACTCACCTGTGCTTTTGATGTACTTTTACATTTTAACCTCCCCCACTGTTTGTGTGTGTGTGTGTGTGAGAGAGAGAGAGAGAGAGAGAGAGAGAGAGAGAGAGAGAGAGAGAGAACAACATGTCCATCTTAAATCAAACTCAGGCCATCAGACTTGGCATCAGCTGTCTTCACCCACTGAGTCATCTCACCAACCCATCCTCCTGGTTTTGAGACCAGATCTTACTGTGCAGCCCACACTGGCTTTGAACTTGCTGAATTGTGGCACAAGCTGGCCTTGGACTCATCTTCCAGCTCAGAACTGGGATTGCAGACTTGAACTGACTTTCTGCTCCCCTCTTATTTATTTTGTTTTTAATACTATTTTTAGGAGGAAAAGGCACAATTGGTATGCAGGTATGTGATGGTCAAAAGACAACTGTTGGACACTGTTTCTATCATGTGGTCCCAGGGATCAAATTCAGGTTGTCAAGATTGGTGGCAAGTGTCTTAGGCAGCTGAGCCCTCTCTGGCTGCCATTTTGTGGCTTATGTTTTATTGTTACCTTGTGGAAGTTCTTTGTCTATAGGAATGCTAGACCTTTACCATATGTATGATTCACAAATATCTTCCTCTACTCTCTGGACTGTCTTTCATCCCTGAGAAGTGTCCGCTGTGAACAAAAGGCTTTGGTTTTTATGTGGAGTCCAATTAACGATTTTCTTTTGTTGCTTGTGCCTTTGATGTCACATCAGGGAACCATTGCCAAATCCAGTGTCATAGAGACTTCCCCCTAAGGCTTCTCCTGACAGTTTTATAGTTTGGTCTCTTAAATTTAGATCTTGGGTCAGTTGAGTTAATATTTATATAGGGTACAAGGGGACCGTCCAGCTTCATGTATTTGTTCTGCGTGTGGACACTGCTTCTTCAAACTGTTTGTTGAAAGACTGTCTTCTCGTGTGTGTGTGTGTGTTTGGAGCTCTCTGTCCCGTTAGTCTGTATGTCTGTTCTCATCTCTGCCTTGTTGGTCTATATGACTGTTCTTATGTCAGAAGCTCTGTCTTGACTACTTTGGCTTTCTAGTAAGTTTTGACATCATAAAATAAGTTCTCCAACTTTCTTTTTCAAATTAAGTTAAATTAATTTTAGTAATTTAACAGTATACCGAGTCAGCATATAATCAATATAAAATATCATTAATGAGATATTTTACATTCTTTCATAATAACTCTTGAAATTAAGTCTGCATTTAACTTAGCAGTCACTTCCGTTCAGACCAGCTGCATTTTCGGGCCACACATGGTTTGTGAGCAGAATTTGCTAGACATTGCTTAGCCAGATCTTTCTCTGAAAATACAAAGGCACCTCTGACACCTGATGCCACCTGATGCCACGGTACATTTGTCTCTTTATTGTTGGGGTGGTAGAAGGAAGTCACTTGGCAGGTGCCACAATAAGAAGCATAGGAGGAAAGAAACACAAAAGGGATGATGGGGAGGGTGACCTTTGCACTTAGACTTGGAGGTAGAAAGGGGTTTCCAGTGACAGTCATGGTGGGGAGGCTCATGGAAGGCTCCGGTACTCTTGGAGAGCCACAGGCAGCTCTTCCAGCTTAACCAGGGTGTTAAGAATAGAATAGGATGAGGCTGGAGAGATGACTCAGTGGTGAAAAGCACTGGCTGCTCTTCCAGAGGACTGGGGTTCAATTCCCAGCACCACACAGCAGCTCACAACTGTCTGTAACCCACTTCCAGGAGATCTGACACACAAAACAACAGAGTAAAATCTAAAAAGTAAATCATTTTAGCCAGGCGTGGTGGCACACACCTTTAATCCCAGCACTCAGGAGGCAGAGGCAGGCGGATCTCTGTGAGTTTGAGGTCTACAAAATGAGTCCAGGACAGCAAGGGTTACACAGAGAAACCCTGTCTCCAAAAACCAAAAAAAAAAAAAAAAAAAGGTAGAGGATTGGTGAGAGGAGAGGTGGTCTGAGGCCTGCCTGGTCACCCTGCTTTCTTGTATGGGTTTTCCCTGTATCCATTTTGTCTTTCCATTCAAAAGTTTAGTTTAGAGCTGGGGGTGGTGGTGCACCTCTGCATGCTAGCACTTGGGAGACAGAGGCAAGAAGGTAAACAGATCTCTGAGTTCAAGCCCAGCCTGGTCTAAATAGGGAGTTCCAGGACAGCCAGGTCTATAGAAAGAGACTCTGTCTCAGAAAACAAAACAAAAGAAAAGAAAGTAAAATAGCAAAAAGTAATTCAGAACTCGTCACTTCTCTGCTTTACTTCTTACTTGGCCAAGTCAAAAAGGTCTGGGGCTTCCAAGGTTTGTTCATATGCCCAACCCATCTCACAGTTTCCAGTTTCCCTCCTGGCCGCTCCTTCTGGGCCAAGTGGGTCCCGTTTCCCACCCAGGGGCCTACACATATGCTTTTCTTTCTATCCAAAGTATTCTTCCCTCAAATTACAAGTGTGAACCATGCTACTTCTGCCCTATCTCTGTTTACTGAAGACCTGCCACATCCACAGAGGCCTTCCCTCCCACCTCACACAAGATCAAATGGTGCCCTTTCTTAAAATTTCTCCAAACAAGAAAAAAAGTTTCTTTCCTGGTACAGCATGTCTACATGATTCACCGTCTTCCTCCATTTGGAGCAGAGCTCTGAGAACAGGCATTTGTCTGTTTCACTGTAGCCAGTGTGCCTCAGTTGGTAGTGTTGTGAGGCCCTGGGTTCCAAACGCCCAAGCACCATTTAAACTGGGCTTAACAATGCAAGCCTGTCACTCTGCACTTGGAAGGCAGAAGAGGAGAATCAGAAGCTCATGTTTGTCCTGGGTTAATAGCAACTCCAGGCCAGCCCAATGAATGAGACACTGTCTCAAAAGCAAAACAACAAAACAGAAATGTGTGTGTGTTTATGAATGCAGTGGTTGGATATTTTTGTATTTGCTTATTTATTGTCATTAGCTTTATATTTGGAAAACATCAAACATTAAAAAGTTGAAAGGATTCACGGTTTAGCTCTGTTTCCCATTTTTGGATTGGATTATTTGGTTTCTTGGTGTTTAATTTCTTGAGTTCTTTATAAATTTTGGATATTAGCCCTCTTTCAGAAGTGAGGTTGGTAAAAAGATCTTTTCTGGATCTGTAGGTTGCCGTTTTGTTCTAGTGTCCTTTGCTGTACAGAAGCTTTTCAGTTTCAAGAGGTCCCATTTATTGATTGTTGGTCTTAGAGCCTGAGCCATTGGTGTTCTGCTCAGGAAGTTGTCACCTGTGCCAATGAGTTTGAGGCTTTTCCCTACTTTCTCTTCTAATAGATTTAGTGTGTCAGGCTTTATGTTAAGATCTTTGATCCACTTGGACTTAACCATGAATTCACAAAGGAGGAATCTCTAATGGCAGTGAGACGTTTGAAGAAATGCTCAACATCCTTAATCATCAGAAAAATGCAACTCAAGACAATTCTGAGATTCCATCTCTCACCTGTCAGAATGGCTAAGATCAAAAACTCAAATGACAGCACATGCTGGTGAGGTTGTGGAGAAAGGGGAACATTCCTCCAATGCTGGTGGGAGTGCAAACTTGTACAACCACTATGGAAATCAGTCTGGTGATATCTTAGAAAACTTGGAAAAGCCCTACCTCAAGACCCAGCCATACCACTTCTGGGTATCCACCCAAATGATTCCTTACCAAACCACAAGGACATATCCTCATCTGTGTTCATAGCAGCCTTATTTGTAATTGCTAGAAACTGGAAACAACCCAGATGTCCCTCAACTGACAAATGAATAAAAAAAATTGTGGTACATCTATACAATGAAATACTACTCAGCTAAACAATCATGCAGTTTGCAGCCAAATGGATGGAACTAGAGAAGCTCATCCTGAGTGAGCTAACCCAGACTCAGAAGGATATACATGGCATCTATTCACTTTTAATCAAATTTTAGCCATATAGTACAGGATAACTATCCTACAACCAACACACCAAAAAGATCAGGAACATATAGGCTTGCTACCTATCAATGGGTCAATTTACCCTAGGGGTGCTACAATGAAGGGCCCCAGTGCAAGAGGAAGCTCTTAGCCCTCATGTGACTGTTGAACTGAGAGGGGCTGATTTGTAGGGACACTCCACATCAGAGGAGTGGGATGGGTGGGAGAGGGAGGAGAAGGTGGGAGGGTGGAACCGGGAGAGGTGGAAAGTGGGCAGTATGATGGAGATGTAACTTGATGTAATAAATAAACGTTATAATAAAAAAATGTTGAAAGGATTGTTCACTGTGCATATACTTTCTAGTTAGATTCAAGAATTGTTTATACCTCACTGAGGTTTCATATTCTTGTGTGTGCCTGCGTTGGTGTATGAGTGTGTGCAAGTGGGACCACTTAAAGAATACCTGACATTCGTTCTTTTCATTTAGAATTTGGGTCTGGAGAACAGTAACTCTCAAGAATCTCCTGGCAGTGGTGACTTGGGCCATGGCCTCTGACCTGGATTTCTCACCTCCTGAGGTGCCTGAGCCCACCTTCCTGGAGAACCTGCTTCGGTATGGGCTCTTCCTGGGAGCCATTTTCCAGCTCATCTGTGTCCTGGCCATCATCATACCCATTCCCAAGTCCCACGAGTCGGTGAGTCCTTCCCTGGGTCCTCAGCTTTCTGCATAGCAGGCTAGGTTCTTGTACTGGGAAACATCACCACAACCAAGGTCAGCAGGGACTGTGCTGGCCCTTGTCAAGTTAGAATGGTCCCTGAATTCCTACCTGATGGATGGGACCATGTGGCTTCATTTGTTCAGGTCTTTTTCTTTTTTTTTTTTTTTTGGTTTTTCGAGACAGGGTTTCTCTGTGTATCCTTGGCTGTCCTGAACTCACTTTGTAGACCAGGCTGGCCTCGAACTCACAAAGATCCGCCTGCCTCTGCCTCCCAAGTGCTGGGATTAAAGGCGTGCGCCACCACCGCCCGGCTTTCAGGTCTTTTTCATATTGATTTATTTTTTGAGGAAGATTCTTATTGTAAAACGTAGGGCTGGCCCCAAACTCAGTATCTCCATGAGTCCTGAATGCTAGGTTTCTGTTAAGCTTTTTATTTTATTTTGAGACAAAGTCTAGCTGGCTTTAGACTTGAGGCAGCCTCCCTGCTTCAGCCTCCTGGGACTACCAGTGTGAGCCATCAAACATAACTTCTATTAAAACTTTCATTAGCAGGTGCCGGGTGTGGTGCACACGCCTTTAACCCCAGCACGCAGGAGCATCTCTGTGAGTTAGAGGCCAGCCTGGGCTACAAAGCGAGTCCAGTACAGCCAAGTCTGTTACACAGAGCATCCTGTCTCAAAAAACAATAACAACAGAAAAGAAATGTGCCTCTGCCTTCAAGGAGCTTGTCTTCCGGAAGGATGCTGATATAAAACAATGCTTAGCAATGCAGGCCTGTAGTACCAGCACTTAGACCAAGGCAGGAGCATTGGGAGTTCCAGGCTAGTCTGGGCTGTATGGTGAGATCCTATTTCCCCCAAAACTGGGAAAGAAAAGCAATAAATTTGCTTCCATGAGAAGTACAAGGTATAATAGGAGTGGATAACTAGATGGAGAGACCCAGTCACACCCTGGAGCTGGGCAGTCCCTGCTGCTGAGACAGAAAATGAGCAGAATTCTTCCACTTGAAGTGGAGAAGGTGGGAGGTAGCATTCCAGGGCAGCGGAGGTGCCTACAAGGAGCCTGAGCACTGAGGACTAGGCCAGGCAGGAAGCTTAGGAGACGACTGTTGGCTGCAATATAGAGGGAGCTGGGTGAGAGATGCAGCCAGAGGTGTGCGGACAGCCCATAGGGTTTGAAGACAGTGACATGCTCACACTGGCTTTGGGTTAACACTTACTCTATGAGTGTTTTTGTTTTATAACACCTTTCTTTCACCCATTCTTGTACACTGCCCCCATTTCTTTCTGACATTGATTTATTGGAGAAAGCAGGTCTTTATCATCTGTGATCTGCACATTCCAGGATTTGACTGATGGCTTCTCTATGTGGCCTAAGTTCCCACAGGAAGTTCCATGTAGGCACCTAAGGCCATTTAGTTGTTTGGTGCACTGTCATGACTGGTGCTATGGACTTGCTGTTTTTACAGTTGTGGTTGGTGTCAGCAGGATCCTGGTGTCTGGTTCCTGTGCATTGCGAGATCATCATAAGTTCAGATGGTCTTTCCTGACCCTGAAGTCTTTGTCCTAAATGGCTGCAGCATCCATCCACTGCTGGTCACTGCTGAGATTCGTTGTTCCCCTCTGCATTGCTAGCTGCAGTCATTCAGTGAGGACCTTTGTGTTGCTAGCTGAAGTTCAGTGAGCTGCCTGATACGAATTCTGGGAACTGAACCCAGGTCCCCTGGGAAGAACACTGAGTACTCTTAACTACTTAATGCCCATTTGATAAACATCAAAGTTTTTTTTTTTTTTTTTTTTTTTTTTTTTTTTTTTTTTTTTTTTTTTGTTTTTCGAGACAGGGTTTCTCTGTTTAACAGCTCTGGCTGTCCTGGACTCGCTTTGTAGACCAGGCTGGCCTCGAACTCGCAAAGATCCGCCTGCCTCTGCCTCCCAAGTGCTGGGATTAAAGGCGTGCGCCACCACCGCCCGGCTACATCAAAGTTTTTTAATTTTAATTTTTGTGTATGAATATTTTACTTGTATGTGAGCATGTGCGTGCCTTTTAGATCCCCTACTGACTTGCAACCGTTTGTGATTGCTGTGAGCCACCATGTGGGCTCTGGGAATTGAACCAGGTTCTCTAGGGTAGCAGCAAGTACTCTTAACTGCTGAGCCATCTCTCTAGTCCCCTGTTGTAATTTATAAATTACATTTATTTGTTTGTTTGTTGGGAGTGTGTATGAGTATGAGCTTGTGTGGAAGTCAAAGGACAACTTTTTGGGAATTGGCTCTCCATCATATGGATTCCAAGGCTAGAACTCAGTTTGTCAATTTTGGTAGCAAACATTTTACCCTATGAGCCATCCCACTGACCTAGGTTTTATTTCTTTGTTACTTGAGACAAAGACTTCCTTTGAAGCCCACACTGTCCTTGAACTCATTCCTCTCCCACTTCAGTCCCCTAAGCACTGACAATAAGTATGTGCCAACACACCGAGCCATAATAAGTGTTTTTTAAAACGAAGTTCCACTAGATATAATGGCTCACACCTATGATTACAGCATGCATGAAGCTGAAGCAGGACTGCTGTAAGTTTGAGGGCAGTCTAGACCAGTTGTTTGAGTTGTAGACCAGTTTGGACTACATACTGAGACCCTATCTCAATGGAAAGAATTGGAATTCATACTGGTATTTAGAATTCAAACTGAAGACTCCAGTATTTTTATTTTGAGTTTACAATTGTATCTTAAAACATTTTTTAACATTTATTTATTTGTTGTTGTATGTGTGTAAATGTGTGCATGTGCCACTGGGTGTATGGAAGTCAGAGGACAACCTTCAGGAGCTGGGTTTTTCCTTCGACCATGAGGGTCCCTGGGATTGAACTCAGGTTGTCACGGTTGCTTGCAAGTGCCTTTACCCGCTGAGCCAGCCATCTTGACAGGCCTGAACTTATATCTTTGGTTTATATTGGCAGTCTTACTTCCTAGAAAGATTAACTACTTTGTTCTGTCCTGCTATGTTAGAGGTCACCAAGACCAGCTTAGGTTCAGTGATGAAGTAGGAGGCCTCACAGCTGTGGTTACCATAGTGAGGATATAGAAGAGGCATGGGATAAAACTGCAGAGAAACTGGCCCCAGTCCAAAAGTGCCCTGACTGGAGGCACACAGACATGTCCAGCTCCAGCCACAAGGAGCCATAGGTCACAAAGCATCGTCAGCAAGGCACTCCTTAGAGACTCTGTCCAGGGAGGGGGGGGGTGGTGGTGGTGGTGGTGGTGGTGGTGGTGGTGGTGTGTGTGTGTGTTTGGGTTGTTTTTGTTTGAGAGTCTCATGTAGCATGTAGCAGAGGTTGGCCTTACATTCCTGATCTTCCTGCCTCTATTTCCCTAAAGATGGGATCTCAGACATGCACTGCCACACCTGGTTTTAGGGTGCTTGGGACAAGGACTCTTGTAAACTGAATTGTAAACTCAAAACCCAGGGCCTCGGGCTGGAGAGATGGCTCAGCGGTTAAGAGCACTGGCTGCTCTTCCAGAGGTCATGAGTTCAATTCCCAGCAACCACATGGTGGCTCACAACCATCCATAATGAAATCTGGTCCCCTCTACTGGCCTGCAGATATACCTGCAGACAGAACACTGTATACATAATAAATAAATCTTAAAAAAAAAAAAACAGGTCAACACTAAATTTAAAAAAAAAAAAAAAAAAAAAAACCCAGGGCCTCATGCATGCAAGTACTCTACCAAATGAACAGTGTCCCTAGCCTATAAACACAGCCGTGAGCTAATGCTTTTCTTTCTCTGTAACAGTATTGGGCATTGGAGCTAGAGTACCGTGTAAATTCTACCCTGAGCTATAGCCCCAGCCTGCAAGGGTTCTTATTGGGGACTGTTCACATAAGCACTGTCTACCTACTGTATACCCAAATTTCTCACTTCCAGAAAAGCAGGTGTCCAGCATAAGCCACAGTACTTGATGGGCTAGGCACAGTGCACTCTTCCCAGCTGTGGGAGGGAGGGGAGCTGTTAGAGAGCCCAGTGCCCAGTGCCAACAAGGACCAGCCATGCAGGTAGTTTCTGGAAAGATGACGACTGTGTTTTACATGACTTTGTTCACACACCTACAGTGTCTGATTTGCATCACTAACCTGAGACTTGAGCAGAAATGTGAGGGTTTGTTTTGGCCTCAGGTGACACTCCTGCAGGGAGATCACTGCTGAGTATGGTGCCGTCAGCCTGTTCTCTGTGTGCCCACTCTGGAGGACATCAGGCACGTATGCTACAACTCGTTTGTAATTTCTAAGAATTTTTTCTTTTTAATTTGCCTTTGAAATCTTATAAAATGTTTATGTATCGTATTTCCAAACTGTATGATAAGGCACATTCATAGACATTTTCTTCAACCTCATTATGCCCCACCAGTCCCCTCTCCCTTCCATAGGGAGCCATTTTATTACTATGATTCATCTTTATAACTTTGATTCAGTGTTGGTTTTTTAAACCAAATAAATGCTTGTGTGTTGTATATATATATATATATATACATATATATATGAATATACATGTATTTGTAGTCCTTTCTCTGAAGTACTGAGTCATAATCATAGTCATAAACATACCTTCTTTTTCTTTTCCCTGCTAATGTGTCACTATGCAGCCTTGGCTGGCTGGAACTCACTATGCATGTAGACCAGGCTGGCCTCACACTCACAGATACCCACCTGCCTGTGTCTCATGGGTGCTGGGATTAAAGGTGTGTGTCACCATGGCCAGCTCTTTCTTAGCAATGCACAGTGTATTCTAGAGATTGTGCATCTTGGGACTTGTGTTCTGAAGCTCCTGCTTATGTAGTGGAGAGGGTGATGGGTATGGTGCAGTGAGGAACTAAGTCAGAGGAGAGTTGTGGTGTGGGGCCAAGGGAAGGAGTGTACCAGGTTTTAAGTTTTAAAAAGATGCCTTTAAGAGGCTGGAGAAATGGCTTGGTGGCTAAAAGCACTGGCTGCTCTTCCAGAGGATCAGAGTTCAATTCCCAGCACCCACATGACAGCTCACGCTTGTCTGTAACTCCAGTCCCAGGGCTTCTACTATCTTTACACAGACATATATGCAGGAAAAACACCAATGAACATAAAATAAAAATAGACTACATGTTTAAAAAGGTGTCTGTAAGGAATCTGGGTGGTCTGTCAAGTCAGCAGGTGGGTTTGCATGTCTGGAGGAGGAGGCTGTAGGCAAACAGTTGACTGACATTAGGGCACATGTAAGATGTAGTGAAGCCATGTGACAGGATAGAGACACTGGAATAAGATGAGAGGGCTAAGCGCTAGCCCTATGGCACACACTGTAATCCTAGCACTTAGGAGTTTGGGGCTAGCCTAGACTACACAGTAAATTCAGGGCCAATTTGAGCTGCATAGTCTGAGGGGGGGATATGGAGATTGTTCAGTGGGTAAGGTGCTTACTATGCAACATGAGGACCTAAATTTGGATCCTTAGCATCTGCATGGCTGCTAAGGTGGGTGAGACAGGTAGTCTTCAAGCTTGTGGACTGCCAACCTAGCTGAGAAATAGCAAGCCCAGTTTTGGTGTCTTCCTCTAGTTTCTGTATGTGCATATGGATGCATATACCACACACAACACTTGCACATACTCATGCACACATGCACAAACAATACAAAGGGCAGATCTTTGAGGAGCTCCAGCATGGATAGGCTTGTGCCCTCTGGTAGTTTTGTTTGTCGTGTGTTCTGGTATTTTCTGTATGTCACCTCTGGACTTTTTCTACCCATAGTCACATCAAACTTTAAGAACACAGTCTGGGGCTGGAGAGATGGCTCAGAGGTTAAGAGCACTGGCTGCTCTTCCAGAGGTCATGAGTTCAATTCCCAGCAACCACATGGTGGCTCACAACCATCCACAATGAAATCTGGTGCCCTCCTCTGGCCTGCAGATATACCTGCAGACAGAACACTGTATACATAATAAATAAATCTTTAAAAAAAAAAAAAAAAGAACACAGTCTGTAGCCCCCGTCCTTAGCCAGGGCATGCTATTGAGTATTATAAGTGGCAAACTTTTATTGTCACTTGCTGCTACTGCTGAAGCTGATCTGGGTCTCAGGGATTGGGGGAGGGGGCTTCAGGTGATAACTATTGTTTTATTTGGAGAGCTAGGAAGGGGAGCCATGTTCCGTTCATTGTTCTTAACCCTCTGAAGTGAGCAGAGGCCTGGGTCTGTCCCACAGGCTTGCAGGGAAGGGCTACAGCCCACTCAGGTCCTTCGAGGCAAGAGCTGACAAAGGCTCAGAAACAAACTCCTCAAATCAACTGAAAGTTGCTCTCTGACCTCACTGAGACATACCCCTGAACATAATTGAAAAACTACTAAATACATGTCTCCTAAAGAACAAACAAACAAAAAAATTTTGCTACAATGTATTTATATTTCAAAAGATGAGGTAAGTTAAACCTTCTCGCTTGTTGGATGAGTTATGAGGTACTTAAAATTTTTTTGTTTTTCTTATAATTCAGGGGTCAGGGAACACAGGGATTCTGTCTTCCTAACTGAAGTTCACTGTATTAGCTTTTGTTTTGTTTTGTTTTGCTGAAACAAGTTTTCACACTGTAGCCCATGTTGGCCTCAAACTATATAATAATAGCTTTCCTGCCTCAGTTTCCCAAGTGCTAGATTTATAGGCGTGTGCCACCACACAGGGCTGTTTTAGATGTCCTCGTGAATGCATCTGTATATGTGTGGAGGTCAGAGGACAACTTGCAAGGATCAGTTTTCTCTACTATGTGGATTCTGGGGATGAGCTCAGGTGGTTAGGCTTGGTGGCAAGTCCTTTTTTCTACTCAAGCATATCACTGACTCTGGTTTTAGCTGTCCTGGAATTCGCTATGTGGACCAGACTGCCCTCAAACTCACAGAGATCTGCCCACCTCTCTCTTCCAAGTGTGAGGATTAAAAGGATTTGCCACTACATTTGACCCATTTCATCTTTAAAAAAAAAAAAAGCCTGCTAGGGAACTGGAGAGATGGTTCAGTTAGGATGGCTTACTGTTCTTGCAGAGCATCTAAGCTTGACTTCCAGCACCCACATTGGGCACCTCACAACACTTGTAGCTCAAGCTCCAGAGGATCCAACATCTTCCTTTGGCCTCTGCATCAAGGCATCTGCATAAACACACATCCATGTAAATAAAATTAAATAAATCTTAAACAACAAAAAATTAGTTCTGGAGAGATGGCTCAACTATTAAGAGCACTTGTTGCTCTTGCAGAGGACCTGGGTTCCCAGCATCCGCATGGTGGCTCATAACCATCTATAACCATCTATAACTCCAGTGCTAGCAGATCCAGCAGCCTCTTCTCTGGCCTGACCTCCCATCTCTCTGGGTACAAGACATGCACATGGTATACATTCGAACAAGGAGACAAGCCACTAACGCATAAAACAAAATAAATCCAACTGTATCTTTTAAAAAATAAAAAAAAAGAAAAAGCCAACAACCAAAACCTTTTCAGTGGGTCAGCAGCAATGATGATAAAATAAAGTACTGTGGACACTTACTGCATTAGGCCAGTATTTGGCCCCTGGGACTAGGGATTCTGCTGCCAACTTTCTTCTGTATGTTGCCATGAGACAGCTTCTTCTCCCTCCCCCATCTCAACTACACATATGGAAAGGAAAGGAACTGTGCACACTAGCTAGACAGTAGAGTGGTGAGTGTCTGGGCCGCACTGCTGGGAGTGTCTAACAGCAAACCGGGATGTGGAGGGGAGGATGGAGGCTTTAACTAGGGGACAAGGGAAGTCTTAGGGAGGAAGGGAGGCTGGGAAAGTCAGGGTAGCTTGTCTCTCCAAGTTGACTCTTTATGGCCTGAGGGCAGCTGGGAAGTGCTTGGTAGCACAGGATGCTACAGAGGTGGGAGAGGAGCAGAAGTGGGGTGAAGAGGTCAGGAGAACAATGCTGCTCTTTGCTGTTTTGCTTAAGGCAAAACTGTCCTCTTGCTTGGCATATAGACACAAGGTTTATTAGTGGCTTTTTGGGTCAGAAGATAATATTTTTGGCTCCAGATGATGGGAAAGCCTTTGAAAAGCAAAAGAATGTCTTTCCTGTTTTCTAATTAGCTGATTTCTTACAACTGGCTTATTCCTTCAAGTGCTTCAATACTTAGGAGATTATTTGAAAACTCTTTGGGGGCTAATCAGGGAAGAAGAAAAAAAAAAGCACACATATAAATGATTCCCACCCCACCCCCCTTCCTTTTCAGAGAAGAAACAAGGACCCATTGGCCAACACCAGCCAAGTCTCTAAAATCCTGAGCCAGATGGAAGGTTTTTCCATTGACACCTCATGAAGCTAAGACCTGAGAAAACATTTATTTGCTCCTGACTAAGGCCAAGGCTATACAACCCAAGTATTTTCTTTTCTTTCTTTCTTTTTTTTTTTTCGAGACAGGGTTTCTCTGTGTATCCCTGGCTGTCCTATACTTACTTTGTAGACCAGGCTGGCCTTGAATCATAGAGATCCACCTGCCTCTGCCTCCCAAGTGCTGGGATTAAAGGCGTGCGCCACCACGCCCAGCTCCCAAGTATTTTCTTATAGGCTGGATTCTAAAGTATGAGATAACAGGTCCTTAGACAAGACAGCAAATGCACTTGTCTCTCAAGCCACGTTTGGTTGTATGGAGCCTGGTGAAGAAGGATCAGGGCATCAGTGACCAGTATGTAAAGGTCCCAAGCCTATGGCTTTTCCAGTCCCAGAACCTAGGTGGTGGAAGAAGACACTGACTCCATAAAAGTTGTCCCCTGACCTTCACAATATACCCACACATGTATAGGCACACAGTAATAAAAATAACAAGATTTAGGCTGTACATAGTGGCGCACACCTTTAATCACAGCATTCAGGGTCCAGAGGGAGGTGATCTCTGAGTTCAAGGCCAGCCTGGTCTATGTAAAGCTGCAGTATATGGTTAGACCCTGTATCTAAAGGTAAAAAGGATTCTGAGATGGCCTCTGGGCTCTAGAGGAAAGAAATTGTTGATGTTTGCCCATGCGCTGGCTTTGTCATCATTCTATGCTTCTGTACCTGGCTGGCCCATCTGGGGAGTTTCGTAGCCCTAGGCTGACTCCTGGAGATACTGATTCTTTTTGTCAGGGTCTCAGATCAGTGTTTGTAATGTGCCCAAGTGAAGCTAATGTGTAGCACTTGTCTAGCCCTCAGATTTCCCTGAAGCATAAACTAATGTTAGGAGGACAGGTTAAGTTTGCAATGATAGCTTAACAGCACAAGTTGAGAAAGGAGCTGGGTGATGGTGGCACACACCTTTAATGTGAGCTCAAGGCCAACCAGGGCTACATTGAGAAACCCTGTCTGGAAAAAAACCCAAACAAACAAGTTGGGAAAGGAAGAGCCTGGGAGAAGTTAGAATAGAGACCTTAGAGTCATCATGATGTCTGTGCGTGCGTGTGTGTGTGTGTGTGTGTGTGTGTGTGTGTGTCTGTGACTGTGTGTGTGTGCCTATGTGACTGTGTGTGTGTTGTGTGTGTGTGTTTCTGTGTGTGTTGTGCGTGTGACTGTGTGTGTGTGCACACACACTTTTGGAAAGTCACTGTTTTTAAATTGGGTCTACTCCTTTAGCGCCTACTGGCCTTAGCTCATCTGGCCTTGAACTTGTTGTATATCCAAGGATGACTTTGAACTCATGATCCTACTGCCTTTGCCTCCCCCAGGTTGTAGGATTATCAGGGTGCTCCACCACACCCAGCTTCAACTTAGCATGATTACTTGAAACATTAAGGAGTTGCTGGCCTCTACAAGGAAATTAAGATTCCACCTACTGTGCTTGAAGTTTATATGCACTTTAGATTCACTGATATGTAGTCGCTGCTCTGTTGGCAACCTGGGACTCCTAAGGTGTCCTCTGCCTCTCCTCTGCTCCTCTCTTGTCTCTCATTGCTCTCACCGGGGCTTGCTTCCTTTGCTCCCTGACCCTGTGATGTGACAACAGCTCCTGGGGCTTATCTCGTTCAGTCACAGAATCCCAAGGAGGCTGCCTTCTTGCTTGGTCTAGTTCAAAGGCCTCTGGAAAGACCTGTATGGCTGGCCTGCTGGGGACAACAGTGGTCAGTGGGCAGAAGCTACAGAATAAAGGCTGGAATTGAGAGGGCTATTCCTCCTGGAGTCCTGGGGAGCTTAGGTGACATCTACTATCCCAGAGACTAGCGGCAAGCAAGATCAGCTCACCAGCTCTGCCAGGCCCAGGCAGCCCTCTTCAGAGGGCTTCTAGCAGAGCTAACTTGGGCTCCCAGGTTCTGTGATGGCATCTGTAAGATCACTGGGTGCTTTTCTGGTCACATCTGTGTAGGCTTTCCTAGGCAAAATACAGCACCCTAGAGGGAAGTAAGCCAGCCATGCTGGGGCACGCCTTTTCCCTGCATGCTCAAGACAGCGACAGGTGGATCCTGTGAGTTTGAGGCCAGCCTGGTCTACATACCAAGTTTCATCCAGCCAAGGCTGTGTAATGAGAACCTGTGTTAGAGAAGAGAAGGGGTGAAAGAGAAAGAATGAGGCAGTGCCAGAGGCTGCTCCCTCTGCCCTGTCTGGCCCAACATTGCCTCCCAGACATGTCTTGGATCAGCTTCTGCACAAAATGTCGATCCAGTGGTCCCAAGTGAGTGTGGGTCCTCGCTTGTTCAGTGACTTGTGTGGCAGGTAGTGAGTGCATGTGGCAGTTCACTGCATTTGTAGTTTAGATGTTGGCTGAGCTGATCTTGCATACTCCTGTCTCATCTCAGCATCTAGCTAGCTGCCAACAGCTAGAAGGTAGGCAACTTTGCCTGCTCACATCTCTGTCCAGGTCTGTTGTGTTGATGAGAGGACTCAGCGGCACAGCTCCAGTGGCTTCCTCACACACACATGGTATTGGTTCATTAGCTTGGGGAGCTGGGGTTATCGAGGCCTAGTAGATTTGGAAGCTTAGAGTCTTTGGAGTTGTCTCTCTGTCTGGTTCCTGCTTTTCCCAGGGCACACTTGACTTCCTTCTCAGGCCCTGTGGTGAGTAGGGAAGAGTGTTGCTGTCAGTGTCCCTGTCACCCAGGATTTATAGCTCAGAGCCATTTCCTCACTGTGTTTACTTTACAAATCTCATGGAGGCTTTACTTGACCACATGCTGTCCTGGGAACTCAACAGAATATAGGGAACTTGGTGGCATTTAATATGCTGCCCACAGAGATGTCACTTCCAACCTGAAGCCTGGAGTGTTTGGAGGCCTGAAAACCCCTTCCCTGAGCTCTGGGACGACAGCCTAGAGGGCCAGAACCCTGTGAAAAGTTGGTGTGGGCTTTGAATTTCCATGCCCATCAGGTCACCATAGGTAACTTGAGCAAGCAGATGCGCAGGCCTAACATCCAGGGACTGACTAACAGAGCCAGCTCTGGTTCTCCTGGCACGTGGTTGCAGCTTGGGAGGAGCTTGTGGCTGGCTTGGGGGCAGATGTGCTCTACTTAATGACATGTTCCTGAGAGTGCCGCGTGGTGGGCAGGATGAGGGCATCATCATGCTCCCACAACCACTGTGCCTGATCTTGGAATAGCTAGACATGCAGCAGCTACAGACTGACCAGTGGGAAGGACCTATAGAGTTTTGCTAAAGTGTGTCTAGAATGAGCTCCTGGGGATGTTCTCTGGGTGTGTGTGCGTGTGTGTGTGTGTGTGTGTGTGTGTGTGTGTGTGTGTGTGTGTGTG
>CAJQZJ010027415.1:2370060-2402608 GCA_907164525.1 Lophiomys imhausi | reverse complement strand
ATATCCATGACCAGAATTGGCAAGGTGTACTAGATACGGTGGTGTATAGCCATGTCATCTCAGTACTCAGAAAGTCAAGGCAGGCGAATTTTAAGTTTTAGGCCAGCCTAGGAATATATAGTGAGACCCTATCTCCCTGTGAATAAGTAAAATGTGGTATGTTTAAAACCAATGATTTAAGTATCTAAATAAATCTGAAAAGTAGTTTGGTGGGTGCAATAAGCTAGGCACACAATGCATACTTCCTGTTTCTAGTCAGATGGCATAATAAAATAGACACGGCCACCTCGATGCCTCCGGAGGACGGCTGAATAGAAAGGCTTTTATGTGTGTGTGTGTGGGGGGGGGGATCGAAACATTCTAGGCTTGGAAAGATGGCTCAGTAAGTAACACACATTTGCTGCGCGGAGCCTGACAGCCTGACACTGGAACCCTCAGCGGAAGCAGAGAACCAACTCTCCAGAGCTGTCCTCTGACTGTCACATGTGTGCTGTGGCACGCATGCTCCTGCATTCACATGCATGCATCCCACACATACACAACAGTAATAACGGGTGCACTTTTGAGATTCTATATGTTGATGTGCAGTCTTCAAAACTGACTGCATGCCGAAGAGCTGAGCATGTCCCTCCGTGTAAGCTGCGCTAAACAACCCTTCACCCACAGGGCGGGACACTAAGTCAAACCGCTTTGCCATTTGCCTCCTCAGCAAGTCTCTTAGGCTGGTTTGTGTGTCTCTGTGCTTTGCAGACGAGGAAACTGAGACTCAGACACATTACACAACTCGCCTGGAGGAACTTGCTAGAACAATGACATCATCACTAGGGTGGTGGTGACTTCACGCCTCTGGGCTATCTCTTTCCCTCCATCAAACCTTTCTCCGCCCTAAGGGTTTACTGTGTTGGCAGCTGACTGGAGACAAGTTCATCTCAGCCACTGAACTCATAGGTGTCAGAAATGTACTAGGACCCAGAAAGCCTGGGGAAAGGAGGCCAAGGTCACTCTTACATCTGCCTACTTTGAGGAAGGGAGCTGCTGAGAGTGTAATTTTAGACACACCTGAGTGTGCGCGTGCGTACGCACACACATTGGTTTTTCAAGACAGGGTTTCTCTATGTAGCCCTGGCTGTCCTGCCATTCACTCTGTAGACCAGGCTGGCCTCCAACTCAGAGATCTGCCTGCCTCTGCTTCCCTAGCACTGGAATTAAAAGCGTGCACCACCACTGCCCAGCTGCTTATTTGTCTATTTTTGATGAAACTCAGGACCTCCAGCATGCTAGGCAAGCACTCTATCTGAGTTATGGCTCTAGTCCTAAAGTTTTGTTTTTATTATGTATTCATTTTGTTTTATGTATATGGGTGTTCTGCCTGCCTGTATGCATGTGCACCACATGGATTCAGTGCCCTCAAAGGCCAAGAGAGGACGTTAGATCCCCTGGCAGGGATGGTCCAGGGTCCTCAGGAAGAACAGCCAGTGCTCTTGACCATTGAGCACTAGCCCTTTTGTAAGCTTTTTGAGACAGAGTCTCATTCTATAGCCTGGAATGGCCTTAGGCTCATGGCCAGTCTCCTGCCTTATCTCCTGAGTGCGCTAGGATTACTACCATGAACTCTCTTATCTGTTTCCCAAGAATATACTTTTTAGTTTTTTTGTTATTTGTTTTTGTATCCAGCCTGGCCTTAAACTCAAAATGTAGCTGAAGATGACCTTGAACTTTCTGATCCTCTTGCCTCTACCACCCACAGGTCCCGCTCCACCCTGTCAGCCTATCTGTTTTAAAGCAATTGGCATGGACGGCATCATAAACTGGGCATCATAGTCCTGTCATTCAAAATGAGAGAGTTTTTCCCATCCATCTTGCTTTGTTTGTTTGAGACAGGCTCTTACTATTAGCCCTGGCTAGGCTAGGGGTTTGTAGACCACGCTGACCTTGAACTCAGAGATCTGCCTGGTGGGATTAAGGGTGTGTACCATCACACTTAGTTCTCCATCTGTCTTTGTAAAGCATGACTTGTCTGTGAATGTTGGAGTTGGCCTATCAACCTCCCAGCTATCCCATGTAACCCACATCACCTTTGAGACCCCACTCCAGATTTGCCACCTCCCTCCTTGTCAGTGTGGAGCAAATGATATCCGACCCCAACAGTGAGTCAGTATTTCTGTTTCATGTTGGAGGGACACACGTGATCGCTGAGTTCTGACTGGATTAGCACCCAAAACAACTAAAGTCCTCACTCTAGTGTTGTTTTGTTTCATGTTATTTGTTGTTTATTTAGACAAAGCCTTGCTTTGCAGTCCAGGGAAGACTGGAATCTCCCTCGGTTCTCCTTAGTGCTGGGATTTCAGGTGTGTACCAACATGAAGTGCTTCTAAATTGTTTATTTATTTTGGGTTTTTGATACAGGGCTTCTTTTGTGTAGCCCTGGCTGTCTTGGACTTGCTCTGTTGACCAGGCTGGCCTCCAACTCAGAGATCTGCCTGGCCTGCTTCCTAAGTGCTGGGATTAAAGACGTGCACTGGCTGCCTAAACTGTTTTTAACTGCACACAGTGGCCAGCTGTCACAGAGCCTGTGGTCATGCTCAGCCTCCTGTTTAAAGGGCAGAGTCACCACTCCATTGCTGTTGTTGGAGGACACTATCGTGAGATGAAGCTTGGGTCCCCTCAGAAAGCTTGTCTCATGCATGGGGAGGAAATAGAAACATGTTCAGCTTCCCTGGCTGCTGTCCACCAAGGAGAGGCTCCATCTGGGAATCCCTTTCTGTCCTTAGAAGTCCCAGGACCAGTTTCATGATCTGTGTTTTCCCAGGAACTGGCAAAGGATGCTGTGAGTGAGTCATCCTTTTCTTGGCGTGTTTCATTCCAAAAGCTTAGGGTGCTACAAGATGACCAATAACCTCTTGAGGGCCTCCCTTCCCCCATGAGCTGAAGCAATGGCTGAAACTCTGGAGTCTGTTAAGGCTCTGAATGAGGACTCAGATGTCACATTAGTGAGGAAGGGGCCGTGGAACAGGGTAAGGCCATCTAATCTTACAGACTTTGCTAGAGGGAGGTCTAGTATCCCTTTGTTTTTCTGTCACTCAGGGACTCTGAGACTTTTCAGAGACTGATTGAGGCCATTAGCAAAGGAATGAGGAACCTAGGCACCCAGAACTGTCCATGAACTCACCTTTCTGTGCCCAGACCTTGTTCTGGCACTAGGGATATGACCTTCATTGTTGTTTATTTGTTTGTTTGGTCTTTTAATTTCTTTTTGAGACAAGGTTTCTCTGTGTAGCTCTGGCTGTCCTGGAACTTGCTTTGTAGACCAGGTTGGCCTTGAACTGAGAGATCCATCTTCCTCTGCCTCCCAAGTGCTGGGAGAAAAGGTGTGCACCATCACTGCCCAGCTTATGACTTTCAGTTTTCAGACCCAGGAGGTCACAGACAATTACAGTAGACTGTGTGGCAGGGCTGGAGCAATGGCTCAGTGGTTAAGAGTTTGTAGGGTTCTTGGATCTTAGTTCCGATCCCAGCACTCACATTAGGTGGCTCACAACTGCCTATAAACTCCAGCTCTAGGGGATCCCTTGCCTTGGGCTCATGCACTCATATGCAAATACACATAAATTAAAATAAACTAGACCGTTTGGATCAGACTTGGCAGCCCACACCTTTAATGCCTACGCAGAGGCAGGCAGATCCCTGTGAGTTGGAGATCCCAGCCTGGTCTACCAGGTCAGCCAAGGCTACCTAGTTAAACTCTGCCTCATTAAACAAAAACAAAACAGCAGCAGCAACAACAAAACAGTAGACAGTGTGAATCCTAGTGACATTATGATTGAGGGGCCTAACTCAATCCAGAGAGTAGTCAAAAGGCTTCAGGGAGGTGGAGGGCTGACATCCTGACAGCGTTTTTCAGCAAGTGATGGCTGGGTAGAGTGAGCTCTTGGATGAACCGCTTTCCAGTTGTGCTGGCTGGTTCTTTGTGAGCTTGACACAGAATGAAGTCATCTGACAGGAGGGAACCTCAACAGAGAGAAGCCCTTCATAAGATCCGTCTGTAGGCAAGCCTGTGGGATAGTTTCTTGGTTGATGATTGATGTGGGAGGGCCCAGTCCACTGTGGATGGCGCCACCCCTGGATAGGTAGTCTTGGGGCCGGGCGTTTGAGAGAATTATCTGAGCAAGCCAGGAGGAACAAGCCAATAAACCTGAGGTGGGTGGTACTGGTGCTAGCTGGTGAGTCAGAAGGTTAAAGTCCAGTGGCCAGGCAGTGGCCAGGGGACTCCATTATTCTGGAACATGTGCCTGTTGCTTTCCTCATCTCTGACTCCTCAGGGGCACCAGGGCTCTGACCAAGTCCCGAGAGTCTAGTACCTAGAGGGACGAGGCCCACTTGTTCCCTCCATTCTTCTGTTCCCATCCCTCAGCATCTCTAGGTACAGACAGTCTCCTGGATACTTATTAGACATCTTTTCTGACCTGGTCTTCCCCTGGGCACTTTTTTTTTTTTTTTTTTTTTGGTTCTTCAAGACAGGGTTTCTCTGAATATCTCTGGCTGTCCTGGACTCGCTTTGTAGACCAGGCTGGCCTCGAACTCACAAAGATCCGCCTGCCTCTGCCTCCCAAGTGCTGGGATTAAAGGCGTGCGCCACCACCGCCCGGCGCCTGGGCACTTTTTAACAGTTTCCTCCAGAGGCCAGACAGATAGGCGAGCTCCCTGGATACTATTCAGCTTTTCTCACACTGCACACAGCATCCCACTCTGAGCCTGTTTCCTCAACAATGGAATGGGGCTAGTAACAGCACCTTTCCCTAAGGTCGAATATCCATGAAACCCTTGGCACCTGCTACAGTGTGTTCAGTATTATTTTTTTTTCAGTAACCCCATGGCAGCTAGCAGGTTTGACCTTTGAATTTGGTCTAAGCCTGACTCTGATTCTTCCCTTACAAGAAGAGGGAGTTCCTACCCCATGCCCCTGCCTCAGCCATCAGCAGCTTCCTCCACTCACCCTGAAGCCTGGGGATCAGTCTCAAGCCGCTCTCTCTGAACACCCACACTCCTGATCCACCAGCAAGCCCTGGGGGGTGCCTCCTCTGTATGTACTCGAATCATTTGCTCTTGCCACCTCCTCTGCCACTGATGAGCCACTGTCACCCACTCCTGGAAGACTTCCCAGCCTTCCTGCTGGCCTCCCAGCCCCCACCAGCTCCCTCCACCCCTCCATCTGGCTACCATTGGGATCTTTCGGAAACAGACCCTGGAACATGTGGCCACAGACTTCCTCTTCATTTACTGTCCCCAGGGACTCGGCACTTTGTCCCTTCCCACAGCCAAGGGGTTCCAGTCCTGCTAAGGGCTCCATTTCATCTTCCACTGTTCTCCCCCCTCACTCTGCCACCACCCACTACATCAGTTCAAACTGGCCTGTGTGTAGGTCCTCTGCCTGAAGGGCTCTCCTCAGATCATCTTGTGGGCCTTGCTCTTGTCCTTCAAGCTCCCCCAAGTCACAATTTCCTGAGGAGCCCCCCCCCCACCTCCCATCCTCAGGGGTCTCCACCTCATCCCCATCCACCATTTCAAATACCAACCTGTAACCTCGCCAAGGAAGGAGAAAGCCTTGTGTTTAGCCAGCGTGCCCCCACACTAAACACTGAATCTGCTCCCAAGGCCTTGGCCAGAGACAGAAGTGCTTCATCTTCTCTGACATGGATTTGCTGGTGCCTGGCAGGTAGAAGGGCCTGGCTGGTACAGCAGGCACCTGACCTGGTCCTAGGTGGAGCTGCCCAGGCTAGCCCTCTCCTGCCTTCTCCTGGGAGCAAGATTGCCCCTGCTGAGGCAGAGAGCTCGGCAGCTTGAGGAGTTGGCTGAGTCAGTCAGCCCTGCCCTATGGCCCTGCGGGGCATAGATGCTTCAGCTTCAGGAATGGGAAGGCAAGGCTGAGCCAGCCCAAGGGCCAGGGAGCTAATTTAACTACTGGATGGTTTGACAATGCCTAGTTATTGGAGTTCCAATGGAAAGTTGAGCACAGAACACGACCCGACTCAAATTTGGGGTTTTGAGAGGACCCTCCCTGCTGGTTCTGGGCGCCCCAACTCCAGCATCTAGATGGAGAATTCCCAGTCAGACTCCTGGCCCTAGTTCACTGTAGACGAATCTAGGCTTCTTCCAGCCTCCTCAGGGATTCTCACCCTGCGGCTCCTCCCTGAGCTGGCAGGGGCTGTGGAGAAGGTGAGGCAAGACACAGGGTGTGACCCAGGATGCAGTGGCTGGCTGAGTTCCTACTCTGGGAGCCAGAGCTGATATATATCCTCCGGCCAGGGCTGAGACTACCTGGCACTGCTCCTGCCATCCAGGGGAGTCTAGGGTCAGATTCTTGTTCCAACAAGTCTGACCGATGTCAGGATGTGGTCCCAGCAGTTCTGGGGCCCAAAGCTAACTGGGGCCCCATCTCCACCCTAGCACACCTACAACATGTGGGTCACCATTGTTTCCTCGAGAGAGACAGATGTCATCCAGAGTCTGGAACCCAGCCTTGGAGACCCAGAGAGACCCCAAGAGCCACCAGGAGCTAACCAGGGAGCAGAGGTCAGCAGAGAAGAAGCAGGGGATAGCGCACATATGAAACAGCATGTGAAGGTGAGACCAGGCTGACCAGGCTCTGTGTGGCATCTGAAATGTGGACTGAGGTTTGAGGCAACATAGGGAGCTACTGGAGGAAATGGGTTTTGGAAGGGGATCTGGGGTTGTGGCTGACTGAGTGTTCTGAAAGAGAGCAAGAGGGGTGGTTGAAATAGAGGGCATCTTGGGCACACCAAGTCCAAGTTCCAGAAATGATGGCGTACCCTAGCCGGGGCCAATGTGAGGGGGAGGGGCTGGAGACTGACAGCCCAGCTGCCTCTCCTCCTTCAGGGGGACAGTGCCCTGGAGGTATAAGAAATGAAATCTGGGGCTGGAGAGATGGCTCAGCGGTTAAGAGCACTGGCTGCTCTTCCAGAGGTCATGAGTTCAATTCCCAGCAACCACATGGTGGCTCACAACCATCCATAATGAAATCTGGTGCCCTCTTCTGGTCTGCAGGTATACCTGCAGACAGAACACTGTATACATAATAAATAAATCTTAAAAAAAAAAAAAAAAAAAAAAAGAAATGAAATCTGGGGCCTGGAGAGATAGCTCAGCACTTAAGAACACTTGCTGCCCTTAAAGAAAACCCAGGTCAGCCGGGTGGTGGTGGCGCACGCCTTTAATCCCAGCACTTGGGAGGCAGAGGCAGGCGGATCTTTGTGAGTTCGAGGCCAGCCTGGTCTACAAAGCGAGTCCAGGACAGCCAGAGATATTCAGAGAAACCCTGTCTCGAAAAACCAAAAAAAAAAAAAAGAAAACCCAGGTTGGGTTCCCAGCACCCACATGGTGGCTCACAAAAATCCATGACTCCAATCCCGGAGGATTAGACATGATACCCTCTTCTGACTTCTCTAGGCATGGAGCACATATGTGGTACATAGACACACATGCAGGCAAAACAATCAAACACATCAAATCATAAATCTAAAAAAATTTTTTTCAAAGTGAAATCTGATGGTTCATTTTCCAAGATACCTTGGGCCAACTTAGATCAAGCTATAAATGAACAAAAAACACTAGACCCTGTTAATGCCTGCTTGTCTAGCTGCCCACCTCCACTCAAATTCTGCTAGGAAGCCCTCCCGTACCCCCACCCCCAAACTAGAGGTTTAGAGGAAAAAAATAACTAAGCCGAACTCACATGCAAGGTCATGTGTCTGATAAGCTTTAAAATAAACTTCATGTAAAGCAGAGATGAACCCACCCACAGAGTCTGTTGAGAAAGACAATCATAAGCTGTGGAGGAGATGCGGGACCTTGAGGACACTAGATTTTACCCTCCCGCTCACTCACTAGGAGAAAAGAGAGGGAGAGTCATGTGTCTGGGTCTCTAAACTGTTCTCTGCGCTCAGTCAGCGGTGCCTGCCATTCTAAGCTGACACCCCAGCCTTGCAAAGCTGAAAAATAAGATGTCTCCTTTTCTCTGCTTTGACTCCCCAATGCTCTTATTATGAGGTAAGGGCTCACAGACATTAGCCAACTGATTCTTCTTGAAGTCTCTCCCTCTCTCATGATCCTTCCTCCCAGTCTCTCTTCTTGCCTACTCTTCTCTTTGGGACTACCTAACACTGTTAGCCCCTGCTCTACCTCAAGAGAAATCAGACTAAGATCCAGAGAATCCAGTGGGCAGGGGCTTCCCCAGGCCAACATTAACAATGTCCTTGTCCCAACCCTGGATTGGGATTCCACGACTCAGAACCTGCTCCTTCCCAGAGGGTTTGCGGACAAAGACAGGGTGTCCAGAGACAACAGGGAAGGGGTACAGCCAGGTCCTAAAACATCACAGAAGAAAACTGAGTATTCCCCAAGGATTTCCTTTTCTCAGCAGGTGGCACCGGACCTGGAACAACACTAGATTTGAGCAGTTTTGTTGAAATGATGAGGGACAGGACTAGATTTCCCTACTAGAGGCTCCCAATCACGAGAAGGGGGTAAGGTCAAGCTTGCCAAATCAACCCTAGAAGACACTGGGGGACTCTTTAGGGTTGTGCTGGACTTTGGCCCTAGGAAGTTGGGCTTCTACAACTATGAGCAGGTCATATGCTTGGACTTACTGACCAATTGAGCCTAGATGATTTATTTTTACTTTTTTTTTAGACAGAGTCTCACCATGTAGACCAGAACTCACAGAGATCCACCTGCCTCTGTCTAGTGGGTACTGAGATGGGTGCCACACCTGGTACCTTTTTATTATTATTTTTATTATTAATTTTTGTAGTTCTGGGATTGCATTTAGGCCCTTGCTCATACTAGACAAGCGTTCTACCACTGAGCCACATACCTGGGCCCCTAGCTGAAGCTTAACAAATAACATTGTTTTCTATGGTCCAAGAACTTCAAATTCACTGTAGAAAACTTCAAACAAAAAGAGCTTCACGGGCTGGATAGATGGTTCAGCGGTTAAGAGCACTGGTTGTTCTTCCAAAGGACCCGGATTCAAATCCCAGCACCCAAATGGCAGTTCACAGCTGTCTGCAATTGCCAGGTGTGGTGGCTCACGCCTTTAATCTCAGCACTAGGGAGGCAGAGGCAGGTGGATCTCTGTGAGTTCAAGGTTAGTCTGTTCTACAAAGTGAGTCCAGCACAGCCAGGGCTACACAGAGAAACCTTGTCTCAAAAAACAAATAAACAAAAAGAGCTCACTTCTTCAAACAATCATGTCCTTTCTTTTAGTCAGGTGGTGGGGGCACAGCCTATGACCTCAGGACCTGAAGCTAGAGGTGAGAAGATCAGCAGTTCAAGGGTATCCTTGGCTACATAGTGAGTCTGAGGCCAGCCTGGGATACATGTATAAAAAAAAAAAATCCAGGGGCTGGAGAAATGGCTTAGTGGTTAAGAGCACAGGCTGCTCCTCTAGAGGACCCAGGTTCAATTCCCAGCACTCATATGGCAGTTCACACTGTCTGTCACTCTAGTTCCAGGGGATCTGTGGCAACAGGCTTGCAGGTGGTGCACATATTATATGTTTGTAGGCAAATACTCTTACACATAAAATTTAAAAACCTTTAAAAACAAAGCAAAATGCCAGGTGTGGTGGTGCATGCCTTTAATACCAGCACTCGGGAGGCAGAGGCAGGCGGATCTCTCAGTTCAAGGCCAACCTGGTCTACAAAGTGAGTCCAGGACAGTCAAGGATACACAGAGAAACCCTGTCTCGAAAAACCAAAAACAAACAGACAAACAAACAAAGCAAAACAAAATAGCCAACGCAGAAACACCAAAGGACAAAGTTATCAAGCTCACCTCAAATGCCTGCCCTGCCTCCAAGACAACAATTGAGAATATTGTATTTATCCCTTCTATTTTCTCCACATCCACATTTTAGAAATACATAAATGGGGTTATGTCATCAATACTATAATATCCTAAATTCAGATGTGATAGATTATGCCTATTATCCCAGGACTCAGGGGCATGGGGGATTGCCATGAGTTCTAGGCTAGCCTGAGATACATGAGATCCTGTCTCAAGCAACAACTACCAGAAGGGCCAGCAAGATGGCTCAGTGGGTAAAGGTGCATGCCACCAAGCCTCATGACCTGAGTTTGATAGTACAAGATAACTGATTCGTATAAGCTATCTTCTGTTTTGTTTTGGTTTTTTTTGAAACAGGGTCTCTCATAGAAAGTAAATAAAAATAAAATGTGATGATGATAATAATAATAAAAAAATTCCCCACTAATTATCCTCAACAAGAAAACGAGAGAAGCCGGGCGGTGGTGGCTCACGCCTTTAATCCCAGCACTTGGGAGGCAGAGGCAGGCGGATCTTTGTGAGTTCGAGGCCAGCCTGGTCTACAAAGCGAGTTCAGGACAGCCAGAGATATTCAGAGAAACCCTGTCTCGAAAAACCAAAAAAAAAAAAAAAAAAAAAGAAAAAACAAGAAAACGAGAGAAGCCAGGGTCAGGTAGGATTCGATCCTAGTCTTCAAAGCTGCTTTTAACCACACTGTTCAGCCACCTACTGGTCCCCACTTCATAGAACCCATATTGGAGCCCTGTGTGTGCACTTTACTGTTTTACATGGAAGAACTTTGTTGGGATGGGGTTAAACTTGATAGGATATAGTCTTCCTTATCTGGTCTGCCAGTTGCTTCCAGGATCCCTGGACAGGGAACCTCTTCCCTGAGCTGTGGACTCAATACTTGCCAGAGATGGGAAGGAACTCATTAAGGCCACCTGGTGCTCAGGCTGCAGAAGTCTGAGGTCCACACACGGGATGTAGTTTGACCAACTGTTGCATCTATTCCCAATCCAATACAGGATCTGACAAGCAAAGGGTGTAGATATGGAGGAGCCTCCTTGGAAGACTTCCAGGAGGGGCCCAGTATGACCTTGAATCAGCAGGGAAAAGGTGGGAGGTTTGTGGGGCCTTCAACATATCCTTGTTTGTTGGTTGGTTTTGAGGCAGGGTTTCTCTGTGTATCCTTGACTGTCCTAGTACTCACTCTGTAGACCAGGCTGGCCTCAAACTCAGAGATCCACCTGTCTCTGCCTCCCGAGTGCTGGGATTAAAGGCATGAGCCACTATAGCTAGCTACCAGCAGACTTTTTTTTTTTTAAGATTTATTTATTGTTTATACAGTGTTCTGCCTGCATGTATACATTCACTCCAGAAGAGGGCACCGGATCTCATTGTAGATGGTTGGGAGCCACCTTGTGGTTGCTGGGAATTGAACTCCAGACCTCTGGAAGAGCAGACAGTGCTCTTAACCGCTGAGCCATCTCTCCAGCCCTTACCAGCAGACTTTTAAGGGCGGAAGGATGAGCTTGTAGGAAGATAGAGATGACATCGTGCAAAGCTCCACCAGCAGTGAGTCTGGAGTTGCTGGAGAAGGACTAGGAGGCTCAGCCTCTGGGTCCCCCACCCCAGCCTACCTGGTAACCCCTGAGCTAGACAAGAGGAAGCAGGGTTCCCGGAATCCAGCCAGTGAGTGGGAGTCAGGGCTCAGCTTCCCTTTCCAATAGACCCTGAGTTTCTTCAGCCCTGTTGCTTGCCCCTATCCCAACCCAAACTCTGCCATCCTATCCATTGGCTTAGGCAGTGGTGAGCCCAAGATCCCAGGAGGACTGAGAAGAAACCACAAAGAGGAGTCCTGGAGAATGCTAGGGACAGTGGCCTGTTGTTTTCTTGTTTTGGGAACCATGTCTGGTTGGGCTGGAGCTGCAGCTATCAGATTTTGGGGCACATTCCTTTCCATTCTTCAATACCCTACCCAAATGTCACTTGTCTGGGAGGCTGTCTAGTAATCCCTACCACAGTCAAGTGAAAAGTGGTCCTCCACTGAGCTGCACGTCCCAGAACACACTAGAAGAGTCCCTGACCACTGAGCACTCACTATGAGTGAGGCCTCCCAGTGCCACACAGTAGGGCTTCTCACAGCAGAACTGTCCAGGGTGATGCCAACATCACCTCTGTCCCAAGCCTTTTGCCTAGGAGCATGGGCTCTGAAAGTCACATGGTATGCAGATGGCAAGGCCAGCCCTCAGGACACTAAACCCTCTGTTCCTCTTTCGTGCTTGGAAATCCCCAAAAGGCAGGCCTATATCCTGGGAGACCTGGTTCAGACCCTCCCTACTGCCTTCAGTATCATGAGGCCCCAGGCTGGTCTTGGTATGATAAAAATGCGTGCAAAGGGGTGCCTTTGGCAGGTCATGCCAAGCAGTACCCCTGAGAAATTAGGCCATGGAACAGGGGAGGGGAGGAGTGGGGACATGGGGGAGAGAAAGAGGCAGGCAGACAGACAGACAGACAGCAGAGAGAGGTGGGAGAGAGAATGAGGGGCTGGAGAAGGAAGGCGCGCACAGGAGGCCAGTAAAAGAGGGCAGAGAGAGAGAGAGAGAGAGAGAGAGAGAGTGTGTGTGCTTAGGTGGGCAGCTGCTAGGATCTGAGAGGGACCAGTGGAGTTGCCTGTATACTAATATGTCTCTTGTATACAATGGGCAGTTAATAAGATCTTGTGACATCGATTCTAAGTTCTAGTCTAGATTCGATCATGAACTTGCAATATGATCTTGGGCGAGTCACCCTGTTCCCCAGTCCTCAGTTTCCCCCGCTTTGGATGGAATGTTTAGAGACAGCTTGGCTAGTTTTATGTCAGCTTGACTCCTTAGTCATTTTGGGAGAGGGAACCTCCATTGGAAAATTGCTCCCACCAGAGTGGCCCATGACGCCTGCAGTGCATTTTCTTAATTAGTGATTGATGGGCCCAGACCATCGTGGGTGCTCTCCCCCATGGCCTCCTCAAAGTCAGCTCCTGCTTCCATGGTCCTGCCCTGACTTCCCTGAGTGATGGACCATGCTGAGGAATCTGTCTCCCCTTTTGCCTAAGATTCTTCTTCTTCTTCCTCCCCCGCCTCCTCCTCCTCCTCCTTCTCTTCTCAAGATTCTTAAATCCGGGAGTGAGAACACAGGGACACACCATTCCTATGCCACCATGCCAAGAACACAGGTTATCAAAATGACTGGGCATTGGTAACACTGAACTTGGTCACCTGACCTGAGGAAGTACTGGTCGGTTGTGTCCACTGCCCACTTAGTTGCTCTCCCCGTTCTCTTTGGGACACACCTAGGGATCAGGACCTGGCACCTCTCCCTCACGGGAGAACAGCAGCATTTTTCTTTTGACCACTCAGACAAACACTGGTGCATTCCACAGGAAGCGCAGCGTTGTGGGGAAGTCGACAGAAGTGCAGACTCAGGCCCGGGGATACCTGACTTCTGCGCTTACTCTTCACCACCGAGTCATGCTACCAGTCTGAGCCTCTTTTCTCATCTATTCCAGGAAAGACAGTATCTCCCTTCTTCTGGTGAGGAACAAAGAACTGTTCTGAGGCTCCACATGTAGATGGTATCAGTGAGCGTTTTGTCTTTGTAATTGTCTCCCCACCCCCAACCCTGAGTCGCCCCCCCCCTCACCCCCCAGTGAACTTTCACTCAGCAGGTTTCTAAGCCGATCTGACTTGGGGGGAAATCTCAACTCTTGCTGCAGACTTCCTCTGTCCTCCTATCAGGCCTGGGGGTGGGAGCCTGGGGGGATCAAGGGCCTGATTTCTTTCATGTTTTTCTTCACAGACATTCTAAAGGAAGGAGGCCTGGGCTGGAGGTCCCCACCCCTCTGCTCTGAGTGACCTTGGGGAGCTGTCTGACTTTTTCTGGGCTTCTCCTAGGGCCTGAGGGCGGTAATAGGATGAGCAATTGCATTTCTTGGTACTTGGCCTTCTTGAGGGCCTGGTGGGACAGGACAACTGCCTACTTTCCCAGGAGCAAATCTGATCTTCCTCCCCCCCACCACCAGTGCTGGGACCCTCATGCTAACCAAGCATGCTACTGATGAGCTGTATTCCAGTCATTTTCTGCTTTTCATTTTGAGACAGGGCTCTCACTCAGTCGCCCAGGCTAATCTTATCATTGTGGCTGAGGCAGGCATTGAATTGGGAGTCTTCAGCCTCTGCTTCTTGCGTAGCTAGATTGACTGATGAGACTCCTGTCTGCTTTTGATGGAGAAGGGACCTGCTGGCTATCTGTGCTTGCCTGCCGATGGCCAGCCTCTCAAGATATGGTGTTCATGGCTTTGGCTGTTTTCTGGTTGACCTCTTTTCCTACAGCACAGATCTGTGGTCATGCTCTCCGTGCTTGTACACTCACACACACTGTAGAAGCCCAGGTGCATGCCGCCTCACCTGAGGTCCTGCCGCCTGAGCCTGCAGTCAGCATAAGGTCCCCACTGTACCCTCCCTGCCTTTCATTTGTCCCTTCTACATTTCTCTATTTCTCTGCTCACCACCCTCTTTGGGCTCCCACTTCTATTGGGAGGAAAGCAAAGCTAAGAGACCTTTACACTTGCTGGCCTTGGCTTCTCCTTGGGTCACAAGAAAAGCCCAAGGATCCTGGGGACTCACCCCGGGCTCACCTTAGCCATTCCCTTACACCTACCACTTACACCCGGCACACCACTGTTCTGTGCTCCACCAGCACCATCCATCTACAAGGAGACCTGGCAGGGGCATATCAGGACAGCTCTGTGTAAGTAAACTGTGAAGTCCTGGACCAGGCGAGGAAAGGCGAGCCTGCCCACCCCTCCACCCTATCCTGGAGTTTCCAGCCTGGCGGCTTTAAGTAGGGGATTCACAGAGGCCATGTAGGGTATGGTGGGGGCTGAGTTGAAATCCCCTAGAAAGATTGTAATGGGTCTGGTTTCCCAGTAACTACTCAGAGGGCGAGCCAGGCTCAGGTTGGACTCTGCAGATTAGTTACCATAGACTAGGGCCATCAGGCCTCCTAGTGATGGGCATTGTCCCTGATCCCATGACAGGGACAGCCTTGACAGATGGGTCCACCGCCATGTGTGTAGGACCAGCATGTATAGTGTTTCCATCCTGTGTCCTGCCTTTAGGCTTTTACCTCTACAGAGGAAGCAGGAACCCATGTGTCTATGTTGTGTGTGCACACATGGAAGCACATGTGTGTGGGTGAGTGTGTGTGCATATGGAGAGGCCAGAGCAGACTGCCCAGTGTCTTCCTGGATTGTTCTTCATCTTATTCCCTTGAGGCAGAGTCTGCCACTGAGCCGGAATCTCACTTTTCTGACTTGATCAGCTGGCCAGTGAGCTCTCAGGCTTCACCTGTTCCCACCCTCCACCTCTGGGGTCTGGTGCACTTGCGGCCATGCCTGGCCAGCCGGGGAGTCAGACTCAGATGCTCATGCTTGCACAGCATGTGCTCTGACCCACTGACTCATCCTCCACTTCTGGATGTGCTGTCCTTTCTGACAACATCCACACAAGTCTGCCAAAGCTAGGCAAGATGGCTCTTGCCCTTGTCTCTGCTTTCGGAAGGCTGAGACAGGAGGATTGTTGAAGATATGAGTGAGGCCAGTGTGGGCTACAAAGGGAGACTTATGTGGGGGTGAGGGGGTGTGTGGTGATGGGGGGGGGTGGGGAGAAACACCAACCATTTAGTGATTGGTGCCGGGAGACAGCCCCTGCTGATGTTCCGAGTCTGGTCCCCTATGTTTCATAATAATGATCTGCAGATACAAAGCAGTAAGTTGCTGTTTTACTAACACAGAGCAAAATAATGTTGACAATCCTTTGTCTGCCAGGCCAGACCAGCAGCCCTCCCACCATATTCGGCAAAGCAGTGGGATGGTTGTTCCCATTTGACTGATGAGTAAACTAAGGCCCAAAGAAGGAGGGTCACAGTCAGTGACAGAAAGAATTGGAACTTGTCTGTGGATAGCATGTCAATGTGTTTTCCACAGCCAGCTGGCCAGTGACCACTCTATGCTGGGCCTAGGCCAGGCCAAGGTTCCTGCTGGGCACAGACACACCCAGAATGGACTTGGGTTGTGCCTCTATTAGGGGTGTGTCTAGAAGCATGTCCTGGAGGGCATGGCCCTTACCCAGGATCTTGCAGGTCTGGGAGGGTGGGGGGTGGTTGGTGATAGGGGTGGGCATTCCTGGTAGGGGTTCCAGTCTGAGGCCCAGAGGGATGGTTAAATATATAGGGCATTCCATAAGCTCAATAATGAAACTGTCGTGCTGGTCATTTCCTCTGAGAACCTCAGCTGTCACTCAACCCTCCAAGCTAGAGGTAGCTCTAGGTGTGTAGGCAGCAGAGCCAACCCCAGTCTTCCTGTAAGGCTGTGAGAACCTCTACATGCAAATCTACCTCACCTCTCTGCATCCTCCTGGGAGCCTTCTGAGATGGATTGTTCTTACCCATTTTGGAGGTTGTTAGCATCCCGAGGCTCCGAAAAATAGCATGCTGTAGGTCATTCATATATTTGCAAAGTGGTAAAGTTAAGGCCTCAATCCAAGCTGTGGGTCCAAAGTTTGTGCTTTGAAGCTTTCTATCATCTTGGTTCTAGAAACGCCCAGACCTTTCTGTTGAACTTCTGGGATGGATGTAGTGATATGCTGGCAAATATTTAACAACCAACTCTCTGGAAGAAAGAGCTAAGGCATGATTTGTCAAATTTCCCCATTTCCAAGTAGAACGTACTTCCTCGGAGGCTGATGTCAGGTGATGAATATGGCACTGGGAAGGACAACCGCTCAGTAAGAGAGCCAGCCCCAGCACCTCACAGGAAGAGTATCGACCCTCCTCCCAGCCTAGTGTGGCCAGTAAAGGCCTTTAGACAAGTCTTAGGCGGGGAGGGGGGGGAGGAGGGCGGAGAAACCTGCTGCTCTAGCCAGGGCCTGCCCAGGGGAGTCCTGGGAAACTGCCGTTAATCTTTAAGCAAGCCTTGCAAACAGGAGTGGCTCGTTTGCCTGCTGTTCATGAGAAGCCCTGAGCAGCCCCATTCCCTCTTCTGGCCTCAGTGGGCTAGCCTGGCCACACTTGCAGTTATCAGTGCAGCCTTCGGATGTTCAGTCTTGTCCACTCCTACTCCATAGCAGAGGGGGCCGGAACAGGAAGCTAATGGACTGAACAGGCCTTGAGGCACCTGGCCTAGATGTGAACTCAGATCGGTCTGACTCAAAGTCTTGCTCCTTCCTGGCCTCCTGGGAGACAGATCGCACCCCGAGGGTCGAGGCTCGAACCTATTACGTTCTCGGATGGCGGAGACTTGCCCTTCAGTAGGGAACTCTATCAGAAGCCCCGGCCTGGTGCCACATTAAACTGGTTAAAAACTGTTTCCCGAGCCGGGCGGTGGTGGCGCACGCCTTTAATCCCAGCACTTGGGAGGCAGAGGCAGGCGGATCTTTGTGAGTTCGAGGCCATCCTGGTCTACAAAGTGAGTCCAGGACAGCCAGGGCTACACAGAGAAACCCTGTCTCGAAAAACCAAAAAAAAAAAAACCTGTTTCCCATCTGCGAGATGGAAGCACTTTCAAGGAGCAGCATGGAGGCAGATGGTGGTTGATAGCTGGTCAGACCCATCTTTCCAGAGGGAAAAGGAGGAGTCGAAGATGCCCTCCTACCACCAACGGGCAGGGCAGCCCTGGAACCTGGGGAGGGACTGGTGGTGGTGGGGTGGTCTTTGAGACCAGCCTAAAGCTACATCCCTCCACCCTTGTCCCATTTTCCTTCTCTACTTCCTGGGCGGCTGGTCCTGCCACCCTCAGTGACCAGCTACCTGCACACTGCGCAGCAGATGTCCATGGCCTCCTTATGCACTGAAAGCGAATTTACACTTGGCCTGATGCTTGCAGTCCCTGCCCTCCCTCTGAAGGCAGAAAAGCTAGAGGCTCCCGAAAGTTCAAGGCCAGCCTGGGCCACATAGAGACCCACCGTTTCGCCTCTTGATACACTGTAATAATGCTTCCTCCCCTCACTCTGCCCCTGTCCCTCCGGTCCCAGGCTCCGGTTGAAGACACTCAGGTCAAGGCTGGTGTGGCCAGTGTCTCAGTTTCCGCGTCTGGGGGATAGTGCTAGCCACCGGTGCGTAGCTCAGGTAGCTAGGGTGGAACCTTAACGTGGCCCCGGACGGCTGAGCCGGGCGCGGGGCGTGGGGGGGGGGGCGCCCCAGCAGGCGAAGCTGCAGGGAGGGGGCTGGGTGCGGGAGGCGCGGGCCCGGCTCGCGCAGCAGGTCCCCCCGGGTCGCCGGCGGGGCCCGGGTCCGCGCTTCCTCCTTTCTCCGGCTCGCGGCGGCCGCGGCCCCTCCTCCCGCGCGCTCCCTCCCCCTCGCCGCCGCCGCCGCCTCCTCCCTTTCTCTCGGTCTGTCTCTCCCAGCCCGGAATCCACCCGGCCGCCCCGCCGGAGCGGCCAGGCCGCCGCCCGCCAGCGCAGCGCGCCCCGCTGGGGTCCGCCCGGGCGCGTCCGGAGCCCGCGGCCGCCGCGCAGGTGAGCTCCCCTGCCCCGCCGGCCCCGCGCCCCGCTGCGGGCTGTCGCCCTGCCCACTCCCCTCCGCGGCCCTCGACCTGCCCGCCGCGGCCTTTTGTTGGGATGCTCGGGGAGGCCGGGCGGGACGCGGAGGGGCTCCGGAGCGCCGGGACCCTCGGCCGCAGAGTTCCCCGCCTCCGCTAGGCCACATCTGAAAACCCGGCTGAACGGCACCGCCCGCGATCGCTGCTGCGGGCCCCCGCGCCCCCGGCCCCGAGTGGGCGGTGGGGGCGGGGTGGGTGCCGGGGAAGGGGCGCCTGGCGGGACGCAAGACCATCTTGGGTCCCCCTGGGGCCTCGGGTAGGGCTGGTGCTGCTGGCCTGGAAGAGACTGGGCCACCCTGTCCTCGGCACCCCCCAGCCCCCAGCCTCGCCCCTGCGCAGGCCCAGCGAGTCAGCCCAGCAGGCTCAGAAGTTGGCAGAAGTTTTGGGGTTTCACTACCGCCACCAGGTCCATTTGCCCACCGGGGCAGGTACTGGAGGTGAGTTTGTGCCCCCTACTAGGACCACCGCTTGTTATGCTGTGTGTTTTGGGGACAACTGCCTTAGCTCTCTGAGCCAAGGCCCTGCCTAGTTGTAGGTGGGCCTGGCTGGTACTGCTGGCTGGTTGAAGGGTAGAGGGAACAGAGGAGACTCTCCCAATAAACCTCTGGGGCGTTGAGATTAGAAAAGTGGACAGAGGCTTGTGAGGCTCATGGGTCCCCGAACAAGGTCTTCCCATCCTCACAGACTGCCCAATAAAGGCAGTGGTGCTGGGATCACCTGGGTGGAGGTCAGATTCAGTTCCGGAGGTGGGCTAGGGGTCCCTTCTCAGCCTTGTGGACTCCAGGCATCTAGGTATCTTGTTTTCCTGAGTGATCTGAGCCAGAGGCTGTCCCTTGGAGTCTTCTCACCAGCAGCAGGGTCCTCAGGTGACTATTCCCTGCACTTCGACAGCCCAGGGCTTGGCATATATTGGGGGGGCTCAATAAATGAGCCCACACAAGGGAGCTGGGGTACCTCTGGCACGGACCCCTGCAGAAGAGGTTAACCCTGCCTCAAAGAGTGTACTAGAGCTCCTCCAGAAAGAAATAACAGAGCATCCTCCAGCAGCCCACCGCTGTGTGAATATAGTCAGCTCTGGGTTTCTTTCAGTCTTGTCTGGGAGGATTGGTCATTTGGGTTGTGAGGTAACGCAGTGGTAGGGAACAGGCTTAGCAGGCCCAAGGCCCTGGTGCTAGCCACAGCACCACAGATAGATCAGTGAAGAAAATGGAGCAATAATGACCAGAGCCGCTGACTTCCATTGAACTTCTGGGCTAGCGCAATCTGTACCTGGAACTGGAGCCTACACTTCCCAGGAGCTGCCTGGCTGCCCCTTAACCTGTGGTGATAGTGAAGCTGTTTAGTTTGGGGACAGGCACAAGGCATTGTTGGAAAAGGCCCCCTCCACATCTCCCTCAACTGGCAGAGCCATAAGGCCCTAATGGACATGGGGGCGTGTCCTGGTGAAGTAGCTTTCCCACAAGGGGAAGTGACTTACAGTGTGTCACCTCTCAGCTGACCTCCTCCTACAACCTAGGGTGCATACACTAAGAACGAATGCTAGGAGTGATCCCCCCCTCACCCCACCCCCAATCTCATGTTCATCCTTGTTCTTCCAGCCTTAGAGCAACCCTATCTCTCCCACCCCATCTTCTCCTGTCTCCTGTTGTGTTCCTTTCCCCTACCCCGCACCAGCCTCCAGCACATAGGCTGGCCCTGCCCTGACACTCATGTGAGGGTGGGGGTAAGGATGGGGCGTGTCTTGGTCCTCTAAGCCCCAGGATCCAGGAAGGACATGGCTAAATGATTTTTGTCCTTGCTGTCCATCTGGTCCTCCCCTGGCTTTGATCGTGCATTGAGCACTTACTATGCACTGGGACCTGGGGACTTTGTTGAGCAGCTTTGTGGTAGGAGGAGCAGACAGCTTCCTGGAGGAGGGGCTTGAACTGGGGAAAGCAGTGGCTGGGCCAGCCAAGAATGCAGCTGGGCCAGTGTTCTTCCTCTCTACTCAGAAGGTCATCTGCCTGAGGACTTGCTGGGAAACTGTGAATAGGTCCTTGGCTCCTAGAAATTGGAGTATGGAGGATAAGCCAAGTAACAAGCAAATGGACAGATAAATGGATATATAATCATGGTTATGATAAGAGCAGGGCCGGTGGAACAGAGGGATCTTGAAGGAAGAAGAGTATAAGAGGTACCTGGGCATGAGGCTAGGGGAATGTGTGCCAAGCAGAGGGAAGTGGATATGCAAAGGCCCCGAGGTGGGGGAGTGTATGACTGTTAGGGCAAAACAAGGGAAGAGCTATGAGAGAGGACGACCCAGCAGGGCCTGCTATCAATAGGGATGGTCCCTGTGAGGGACCCCAGGAGCCTCAAGGAGGATCTTGGCCTCCATTTTTACACAGGGGGCTGATGGGTGTCCCCTGTGTGAACCAAGGCACAGAGCTAATGGAATAGACTGTAGTCTGGACTCCTGTCTTCTGTGGGGGTCTGATCAGCTCTCAAGAGGAGGGGTCAGAGTCTGAGGCTAGGTTTTGAAGGCACAGAAGGAGTTCAACCCAGAAAACCAGAGGCAGCGACCACCGGGGATCAGGAAGCGCAGTGCAGGATGGGAGAAAGCTTGGGTATGAGCTGGAGAGCAGGGGTGATCAGCTAGGAAACTGGGGATCGTGCTTGTGCACCCAATAGAACTGGGTTCAAGTTCTGACTGCTGACCACCCCATTGGCTGTATGTCCTTGGGTCTTTCTTAGACTTGGTTTCTTCGTTAAAAGTGAGGACTAAGTATCTCTCTCTTTCCAGTGAGGGTTTAGAGAAGGCTGTGTTCCCAGCATTAGTTAGTGCCCAGAGAATGGGACCTGTTTGCCGTATGTGGCATTGGGAAGTCCGTTGGTATCTCTGGGGTCAGCTTCACCATCTGTGTGGCCATGGCTTCAAGTGGGTGTTGGCATGGGTCTGAAGGTCCCAGTTTGGGCAGGGCTTGTCTAGAAGAGGATGTTGACATAGTAAAGGACATCAGTGTGCTGTGTGACCATGAGCCTGCCCTCTCTGTGACGGAGAGCTGTGCACAGGAGATGGTCTGGCTTTCTGGATGCAAACTGTAGGACCTAGAGAGAAAGGGCCACTTGCCTAGGGTTTCCCAGGTGACAGCCAGGGTTGCGCTGTAGGGCTTTGAACTCCACATTTAGGATTTGGTGTTGCTGTAGTCTCATATCCCTGCAGAGGCCCTGTGTGGAGGCCCCACTGTGAACCACAGCCTCAGTTTGAAGTTCTGTCCTTCTATGGCCCTTCAGACTTAGCCCCTCATGTCTCCTATGCACCCCTCACCTCCCTGGGGAAAACCCCTCTGACTTTCTGGGGGGGAGGTTATGACCTTTGAGGGGCCTCAGTTCTTCATCCATGAAGTGGGACAGTGACTTGTGGTTCCCTGGATGTTCCAAGAGGATGGACATGGGGTACCAAATACATTCAGGACTTAATAAATGTGGGCAGGGCAGAGCCAGACATAGGCCAAGGTCTGGCCTCCTCTAGCAGTTGGTCCTTGCCCTGTGACACAAGGCAGAAGCTGTAAAATGGACTTGCGTTTTACAGTTTAGCATAAAATGGCTCCTGACAGGGCCAAGGAGAGACTGGGATCCTCACTGGAGCTGGCTCTGCCTTGCTGTTCTTAGAGAGTGAAACCTGTTGTTCAAGGCCTCCTTTCCTTGGTCAGCCCAGAGTCAAATCACAGCTTCTTTGCTATGGTAGTTCCCAGTAGCTTAATCCACTGACGTTCAGTGTACATTATATATCCCTTCTCTGGCTCAGACAAGAAGTCCTGACTCCAATTTCACAAGCTGAAGTGCTATGTTGAGACACATTCTGGAAGCCAATGTTGGCTTCATGGGAAGCAGTGCTGTGATAGATTAGTAATGTCTGCTCTGAGCATAAGCTTAGCAAGCATGGTCTGTGTGCTGAGTTTGTCATTTCTGATCTATCCAAAACTTCTCTCTTCACTGAGGGAGAAACGTAGGAGAAAGACTCAGGACAAGTTGGGCAAGCTAGGAAGAAAATGTCAATGTCCTTTTGGATGTAGGGCTGTCCCCACCAGTCAGCCTGTCTGTGACCATAGTTCTACCAGGTGTCCTGACTAGAGGCCTTGGCAATTAGGCAGAATCCCAGAGCAGGAAGCCAGAACTCCCATCTCTCCACTCCTTGCTATGGGATTTTGGACTGGTGACTTCCCCTTAGGACTACTCAGACGAGTTCTAGAAAGGAGAAGCTGGGAGCAAGAAGACATTGAAAGACTGTGGTTTGTTTCTTCCTGTCCTGGTCTTCAGTGCCCTCATCATGGAGCGTCTCCCTTCTTTGAGAACCTGGGACAGGATCCTACCTGGAGTTGGGTGGGGCAGGGGATGTCCAGGATGGGTGGAGGGTGAACGCCAGCTATTGGTGGTGGCAGGAGTGAGTGAGTCTTTAGGTGTCCTTGGGCCTGCTGGACTGAAGCCAGCACAACTGAATCTGGTGTTGGGGATTGGAAACAAGGTGGGAGTGGCGCCAGGAAGCATGCTGGTTCTGCTGGGACCTGATAGCCTCTCTCAGGCCACTCTGTCCAACTTGTGGCCTCCACTTGAGTTTATCTAATGTCATTGTCCACACATTATGTTCTCCAGAGCTGGACCACAGCAGGGTGACCCACTGTATCTGTTTCCTATCCTGGAGTGGGTGGAACTTTTATTCTTGTTACGTGGAAGATGAGCAGAGGCTCTGAGAAGGTAAGGACTGTGGCTGTAGTCATCCAGCTACTGAGATGTGAGCCTGGACTTCTGGAGTCTGGGTGACTGTGGATATTTGGTTCCTGCTGAGTGTCCCCAATGTGGATGACATCTTTCTTAGGCAGAGTATGGGTTCCCTGACTTCCTGGGCATGTAACCGTGGCTGATGGGCCAGATGCATGATCTTCTGGTAGTAGTGAGGCTTAGGAAGGCAATTGGCTCCGGGTTTGAATCCTGGGTTGGTGGCCTTTTTTGCTGCATCTGATTGTGGGGAAAATGACTGCCCCGTGCCTCAGTTTCCCCAACCTTTGCAGCTCTAGCATAGCTCTGAGAAAGTGGCCTGACTGTTAGGCTTGCTAGTGTATGTCCAGTGCTTGGGCACAGGGCCCATTCAGGGTGTTCTGAGGCTGAGAGGGAAGGTGATTCTGTGGTGAGACAGAAAGGCAATTTGACCTGGGAACCCTCGGGGCTGGCACTGGCCACCTTGATTTGTGGTTATCTTGCTCTGTGTGTCTAGGAGGGATTGCATTGATTGGAGCCTGCCAGCTTCATCTAGCCACTCTGAGACAGCTCCTGCCTCTCCTTGCCCTCCCTACAACCTGATCACATGTCCATCCCATGACTTGCAGTGCCTAGACCCCCCTTACTCTGTGGGCCCTCCTTATAGGTATCTGCCATCTGGGCGATGGCTGCTTCTCATGCTGGCCCACATGGCCTGGGTACAGGCTACACTTTCCTTGTTTCTGATGGTGGCAAGCACAGACTCAGAGATGGGACTGGGCTCTGCACAGCTCCTGGAGATGTTGCTAGTTGGGGACAGAGTCCCTTCCTCAGCCCCAGCCTCCCTTCTCTGTTGTGGGTTACCCTGCAGGCACTCTGAGCCGCTGGCTGGTTTCCTGTTTGCCTTTGCCTGTACAGGTTCCCTACTCCCTTGAGGTCCCCCATCCTTTTACTGGGGATGTATGTGACACAAGGTATTGCTATATAGCCTAGGCTGGCCTAACACATCTTGTAGCCCAGACTTGCAACAGTGATCCTCCTGCCTCAGCTTTCTGAGAGTTGGAATTATAGGATCCACCATGACACCTGGCTGGGTACCCCACTGTTGCTCAAGTAGCTAAAGTATCTCTGGCTCTCCCCTTACCTGCTGTCTTTTCCCTGGACCTCTTTCTGCCATCTTTCAAGGCTCCAGCTCTATAGGTGCCAAGTCTTGCCTCTAGGATGGTTTTCTCTGCCTCTAAGGGAATGTGTGGTAATTATCACTCTTGAGGGTATAGCACTTTATAGTTTACAAAGCACAGACAGGGACAGAACTCAGTGATCACCTTCATTTGTCAGATGGGGAACCTGGCCTCAGGTTGGGCTGCGGATAGGTGCCCTCCCTGCTTGGGTAGCTAGGACACTGCCATTCTTCTGAGTCTTGAGTCTGTCTTCCCCTATGAGTGACCAGATGGATCAGAGAGGTAAAGTGACTTGCCTGGGGTCACATAGCACTGAAGGGATGAAGCCCGGAGGTTTCTTTAATGAGTAGCAGATCACTCCCACCTTGCCACCCCTTGAATAAAGCCACTCAGATGGCTGGAAGATGAGGCAGCAAGCACAGTTCCTCATTTCACTGAGGTGTCTTCTCCATCTGTCATTCCAGGCAGGGTGGGACTCCTGTACTGCCCAGGTGGCCCTGCTGTGCCCTGTGGACTTTGTTCTGAGCTGAACCTAGTCCCCAAAGGAGGCTAAACCTGGCCCTATTCTACATGCCTCTGCTGGGTGCCCAGGTAAATGGCTTCTCCCTCATCCAGGTCAGGGGGCAGCAGCTTTTTTTTCTTCAGTTGACTGGAAGATGACAAACTCCTCTTCTCTAAATGCCATCTGTTTCTGGGACATTTTTCCTCAGTGGTCAAAACGCTAGGGCAGGAAGGGGATATTGTCCTAGGCAGAGCATAATGTGATCCAAGGCTTGCAGGTGGGGTGGCCTGGGATCCACAGGGACCTTGTGGGTTGAATGGGTCCTCTATGAAGGATTTGTCTCTTGCGCCCTACCCCCACCCCTCCAGGTGTTCCCAAGGCCTGGAACCAGATGAGCCACAGTTCTATTTGGGGACAATTCTGCTGTTCCCATTTCAATTCTGTGCCCTAGTTTTAGAAGCAACGTGGGTTTGATTACCAGTTGGCCATTTGCAGGCAGCTCCCCATCCACCCACTGTGCCCACACCTTAGAGCCATGGACATCATGGTCAGAGCAGCCTTGGCTACCTTTGGGGTTGCCTGGGCCTCTTCCCCAGGGACCCCTGTACAGTCCGTCATTAGCAATTGATGGTGTCTGAGCCAGTGATGGGATACACATCTGGTGGGGTGGGGGGGGGGCACAGGAGGCTGCTTCAGGGCTCGGAGGGAAGATGTACTTTGGAGGATACAACAAGATCAGTCTTGGGGGCACCGGGACTCTGGGAACAATGCTGTAGGGAGCCAGTTAACAAGAGGCTGATTGCCTTACTGCCAAAGGAATGACGGCAGCCTAACAGTGCCAAGGGGGCTTCCCAGAAGGTCTTAAAGGGTGAGCAAGAGATCATGAGAAAGAAAAGGATGAGGACATGCTAGACAGAGGGAATCCAGGGAGTCAAGTGTGTGCGTGCATGTGCAGCCTAGAGTGTGCTTGTATGCGTGAGTGTGTGCGCAGGCATGCATAGCCTGGGGCTGCAGAGCTATGGCTCCTGTATAGGTGCTGAGAAGGCCCTGCTGCTTCATCCTACACACTCAAGCTGTTGTCTTAGAGTGAATGGGGCAGGGCAGGCATAAGTGGTGGAGGACCGAGTAGGATGAAGTGGGCCTGGGGCTCAAGACAGGAGGACAGAGGCCAGCCTTTTGAGGAGGAGCTTGATCATGATTCGGTGTGTGCTCCTGAGCACTGTGACCTGGGGTTGGACCTGGTGCCCTCTGTGGGCACCCTGAACATATGCTGAGGTGTTTACATAAAGCCTTATGAGGTGGGAGGCCCCTCGGGAAGATGGGTGTATCCAGTTCTGTGGGTCAAGCTTGGCTCAGGCGGTGTGGCCTTGCTGCAGTGGCCCAGAGAGCCCTGCTGAGTGGCTGTGTTTGGGAATAACAAGAGCCCAAGATGGGGGCTGGGAGGGTTGCCACAGTCCCCTCATACAGCATCTCTTGGTCACACTGCCCCTCAGGAAATGGGGGCATCCTCTGGTGGGTTCCTCGGACACCTGGGGTGGGCTCTGGTCCAGGTCCCACCTCCTTCCTTTGGGTGAGCCTCTCAAGGCACAGTCCACCCTCTCTTAAGCTCCTTATGGCCTGAGAGCTATCTACTGTGAGGCCCAACAGACCTGGCTTTGAAGCCTCACGTTGATTCCAGCTGGGAGACCTTGGCTAAGTGACTTTGCCTTCCTGAGCCTCAGTTTCTGCCCCCACAGAAATAGGGGCTGTCCTCTGGAGGGTTGTATCCAGTGTTCTGCAGTCCTGGGAGAACCTGGCTCAGAGCCACGGCCTTGCTGAACTGCCAAAGGGCAGCTTCCGGGTGCCCTGGGCTCTTAGCTCCAAGGACAAAGCCCCTTTGTGGGGAGACAGATGGAGCCTGGGAGTCTCCTCCCTGGGGAGTAGGGCTGTCTGTCCCCCCTCTGTACTGCATCCCCTGGGAGAAGGAGCTTTCTGAGGCCAAGGGTGGGAACCTAGTGGGTTGCACAGCCGGGCTGCTCTGGCTGGGAGCTCAGTGTCTCTTCCCTGTCTTCACTACTTCTCAAGGGCCCAGGCATCCCTGGCAAATCCAGTTTACTGTGGGTGTCCTGCGTGTCCATCCTTCCGTCCACTACTCATCCTTTCATTCACTCGTTTATCTTCCCTTTCATCCATCTTCCTTCCATCCCTCCACCCCAGGCACCTTGGCCTGTGCTTTTTGGTCTCACGGTCTGTTCAACTGTCCCAGCTATGTGCTAGTTTTTCATATCACACTTACCAGCAAGTGTCAGCTGTGAGCGAATACAAGTGACCCTGTACTCAGCCAGAGATTGCTGCCATCAGAGTGAAAGCTCAGGCCAGGAAAGAGAAGTGGAGGCTCTCAGTCAGGGTTGAGGGGTCCTTACGTCCCCTGAAAAGGTCTCTTTTGAACTGAGACTGGGAGAGAGTGGGGTGCTGCCATTGAAGTCGGAGTAGGTGACAGGAGTTCCGAAGACCCAAAGAAAGCGAGGGAAAGAGCCATATAGACTCTAGGAGTGGGATGGAGCAAAGCTGTGGGCAGAAAATGGCCTGTGCAAGGGTCCTCAGGCGGGAGCATGCTGTTTCCAGGGAAGGGGGAGCTATGGACCTGTACAGTAGAAGAAAACAAGGGGAAATGTAGGGCTGGTGTGGTGACCAGCAGGGACTTGGGGCCTTTTGTTTGAGAAGGTCAAGGGCTGAAGGATTCAGATTTGGCATCTCTGTTCCAGTTTGGTGATGCGTGAGAGAAGGAAGGGCTCAGAGAGTGTTTGGAGCCGGGACTGACGAGGTTTTGAACCAGGTTATTGAGGTTAGAAAACTGAGACTTAAGCCGGGCGGTGATGGCGCATGCCTTTAATCCCAGCACTTGGGAGGCAGCGGCAGGCAGATCTTTGTGAGTTCGAGGCCAGCCTGGTCTACAAAGTGAGTCCAGGACAGCCAGGGCTACACAGAGAAACCTTGTCTTGAAAAACCAAAAAAAAAAAAAAAAGAAAGAAAACTGAGACTTAGCATGGCTTCTCCATGGCCAGGATCACAGCGGGGCAGGGCCAGGTTTAGGCTCTTAAGGCCTAGGGGACCTATGACTTTATATAGAACCTGGCCCCCAAATCCCAGGCAGCAATTCTAAAGTATAACTGTTTCCGTCTGGGAAACAGAGACTGCTCCATATGCCTCCGGGCTGGGTAGAGCTTGACTCCAGCCTGCTGTGTGAGCCGAATGTTGGTTTCCTCTGCTGTTAACAGTCTGCCTCTCAGTGCTGCCTGGAAGCCTGTCCTCGCAGGTGTCCGGATGTGAGGGCCTGTCCACCCACAGCTAGGTTCAGAGCAGGGCTGGGTTTCTTTTAGATATCTTGGCACCTTGGGGTCAAAGGTTCCTAGAATCAGAGGCAAAGCCTCTCTCCACATGGGCAAACAGCCCAAAAGGGCACCACCATTTGCAGAATGCCTCCCAGCCTGGTAGAATGGGCCAGCGTTCTGAACCGGTTGCTTACTGCCTAACCCCAGGACCCCGCTCACCTTGCCCTGCTCAGGTTCCACTCACTTCCTGGCCTTGCTGTCCCTCACAGGGGTTTTCAGCTCTTGACATTGCAACATGACATTGTTATCTATATGGTTCGTGCTCCGGGGACTCTTTTGAGTTACAAAAACAAAACAAAACAGGGAAGGGGAATCTGGTTGTAATTTACAACTTTGGGTTAGGTTGAATTCATGGCTGATCTGGGTGCTGTGGCCTGAGGGCAGCAGGGTGGACACTTCAGATGTCCAGGCTTGGGACATAGCCTAGTGGGAAGGGATTTTGTTCTTCGTGGCACAGGTCAGGGGTTGAGGTCCAGAAGAGAGCAACAGGGACCAGTCTGTCTGTTCCAAGCTTGTGGTGTGGGCCCCACTTTCCACTTGCTTAGCTTGTATCCTCCCAGGGTACAGGCCCTGGGTCCAAAAGCACCCCTCCACCCCTCCCTCCATCTTTGCCAGGGCCAGCCAGAGCCTGCAGTCATTTTGGTACTGGCAGGGCCGGTTTGAGGCTTGACAGCCCCCAGCATGCTTGTACTGAGAATACAGGACCAGGCATGTTCTGATGGCTGTGGCCCTTGGATCCGCACCCCCACCCCTTACTCCTGCCTCACTCCTTACTCACTTGGCAAACACCCTACCCCACCTCCCACCCAGTTCCTGGCCCAGGCCTGTATTGGGTGGGGCTTGGGGACTGGAGTTGCTTTATATCTTACATTGCCTGTGTAAGTTGGGTGGTCAGAGTCCCTGCTGTGAACTCATGCAGCACAGGGTGCAAGGAGAGTAGGGGTTGGGACTTAGCTCCTGGGGATGGATAGACCTGTGGCGCCTAGGCTACCTCTTCCTGGCAGGCTTTAGATGGGACCCAACCATCTGCCTAACCACCCACCCACCCACTTGTCCATCTACCTGTGTATCCACTCATCTATCCTGCCACCCAGCCATCTTCCATCCATCCATCCATCCATCCATCCACCTACTTACCTAATCACCCAACTGCCTATTCCTCAGTTGACCTATCCATGTACATGCTACCCATTTACCTACCTATCTATCCTTTCACTCATCCATCTACCTATCCATTTTTCTATCCATATATCTGTCTATCATCCATGCATCCATCCAACCATCCAGCCTTGTACACTGAACACATCTATGCACTGGACAATATTCTGGAAGCTGGAGACACATCAGAGAACTAGCTGGACACAATCCCTGCCTTTGCAGTGTTTGCTGACCAGCAGGTCAGAAGGAAAACCAGTAAACAAGGGATCTGTACATGATCTGTTAGAGGGAGCCAATTGCAATGGACCCTACATAAAACGGGGGCGGAGCTTGACGTGCCCTCTGGGAAGTAATGGGAGGCTGGGGAAGGTGCTCACACTGAAAGACTGACTGGCACCGGAAATGGGGTGGGCTTATAACACCCAGGAAAAGAACCTAGGGAGGGAACATCAGTGCAAAGGCCCTGAGACAGGGGCATGCTGGGAGTGCTGGAGCAACAGCAAGAGGCTAGGAAACGGAGTGGAAGGGAGAACATGGAGGGAGAAGAAGACATGAAGGGCAGAGCCAGGTGCCCTGGGTGGGCTGGGGGCTGGAAGTGGGGTGGGGCTGCTGTGCATGCTGGTGAGCAGATGGGTGTCTGTTTGGAGTGCTTGGGTACTGAGTACTGGAGTTCTCAGGCACAGTTCACTGTGTGATGCAGCCATCTTTCTGTATAGAGGAGCCATAGCCATTCTCATGGCCATTCTTCAGAGTAGGCTCTTTGACCCTCATGATGAGGGAGCGCTCTGTGTTCCCAGATAAAGAAGGAAGAGAGAGACCTCTTTTTTACCTGGGTGTGGATAGCTGAGCTTGGGAACGGACCATGATCAGCTCCTGAGGAAGGAATAGCATATGCAAAGGCCCAGAGGCTAGAAGGTCATTTAGGGGTGAAGCAATAGGGGAGGGGGGAGGGGATGGTGGAGGGAGATGGAGCAAGCAACAGGCAGGAGGGTTCAATGTTTGCACCACTGCCCCCCACTCATGTGCAGTGTTGCCCTTGGTTCATGGAGAGGGAAGGGGACGGATGGACGGCATCTGTGGCCTAAGGGGTGGGGGGAGAGCTTAGAACTGCTCTCATGCCCTGGGGCCTGGCCACTTGGTGTTCCTGCCCACCCATGTCCCCAAGGGAGATGCCACCTGCATGTGGGCGGGGAGGGGGGCACCATGTTCCCAGAGCTGAGAAGCAACCAGAGCTGTTGGCAGGGAACAGCGGGCACCGTGGGCAGAGGCCGGCTGGCAGCCCCTCTCAAGGCCCATCCGCCTTCTGCTAGCAGGAAGGGGCCGCCTAGCTGACCTTGGGGAGTTTGGGTTAGGATTGGAACTTGTTACCTCAGTGTCCCACCAAGACCACTCCCTCATCCTGAGTGTTTCAGAGACTTTGTGCCCAGACACTGGCTGAGGCCCAGACAAAATGTGGCCTGCCTAGGGCTTCACAGTGATGGTAACTCCCTGAACTCATTAACAAACCATCTTGGGGTGTCCCTTGGGCCTTGTGCTAGGGACTCCTCAGCTAACTTGGGATAACTCCAGCCACATTTCCCACTCCTGTCTGCCCTCCCTGCCTCCTGGGACAGTGTGGAAAGGGAGAGTTTCCTGGCTCCAAGGAAGTCTCCAGGACCCTGTCTTCAGATGTAAAATTATGAAGTTGCAGGCTGCTGTAGGGAAAAGCTGCGGGATTGTCACAGGAATCACCAGCTGTCACAGGATGGGGTCTTAGACTCATCCTCTTCTCATCTGTAAAATGGGCTTAAGAATAACACATATCGGGCTGGAGAGATGGCTCAGCGGTTAAGAGCACTGGCTGCTCTACCAGAGGTCATGAGTTCAATTCCCAGCAACCACATGGTGGCTCACAACCATCCATAATGAAATCTGGTGCCCTCTTCTGGGCTGCAGATATACCTGCAGACAGAACACTGTATACATAATAAATAAATCTTAAAAAAAAAAAAAAAAAAAAGAATAACACATAGAAAACCCAAAACCAAAAAAAACAAAAAACAAAAAAAACTTTAAAGGCCAGGTGTGGTGGCGCACACTCACATCCCAGTACTCGGGAGGCAGAGGCAGGTGGATCTCTGTGAGTTCAAGACCAGCCTGGTCTACAGAGTAAGTCCAGGAAAGCCAGGGCTACGAAGAAAAAAAAAAAAAAAAGAATGGCACATAGGCCCATGATGGTGGCAATGCCTTTAATTCTAGTACTTGGGAGGGAGGCAGAGGCAGGCGCATTTCTGAATTCAACGTCAGTCTGGTCTACCCAGTCAGTGCTACGTAGCATGACTCTTATCTCTAGAAAATCCATAAAGGGGCTGAGGATGAGTTGGGGTGGCAGAGTGTTTCCCTGACAGGCTCAAAGCCCTGGGTTCAGTCCCTATCACCATATAAACTGAATTTGGTAGGTGGAGGCAGGAGCTCAGAACTTCAAGGTCACCCTCAGCTTTGTAGTGAGTTTGAGGCCAGCCTGGTCTACATGAGTCCTCGCTGTGAGGGTACTCGGTAGATGCTACGTCTAGGGTCTCACTCACCACTGCTGTTGTGCGTATTTCCTAAGCCCTTCACCCTTTCTACATTGCTAAGCCACTTGTGCAAGGCTACCCAGGTAGGCAGGCAGTTCCCACGGTAACCCTAAAGACAGAGTCAGGGAGCAGGTACCTCTTCATGGGGAGCTTCCCCCAGCATGATGCTGTAGGGAGGCCACTCCTCCTGTGATATGGGTGTGGGGAGATGCCCTCCCAGGTCCTTTGTCCTACCTCAGATGGCCATGCTGGGACCTGTCCAAATGTCAGCTTGGGGCAGGCACATCTTGAGCCCCACAGACTCCCTCCCATCCATGCTTTCTCCCTCTGGCTGGGAGGCTGGAGGAGAAGTTGTGGTGGCCTGGCTCCTGGGGCCTGTAGTGTGCAATCCTCTTTCTGGCTAAACTCTGTTCCCCTTTGGAAAAATGACTTGGGCCATGAGCTTGAGATTCCCCATGAAGTCAGCTGGGACCTCAGAGGGTGGCCTAATAAGCCCTGATTAGCCTTTTTTTTTTTCTTTGGTTTTTCGAGACAGGGTTTCTCTGAATATCTCTGGCTGTCCTGGACTC
>CAJQZJ010027415.1:2309098-2370050 GCA_907164525.1 Lophiomys imhausi | reverse complement strand
CTGGACTCGCTTTGTAGACCAGGCTGGCCTCGAACTCACAAAGATCCACCTGCCTCTGCCTCCCAAGTGCTGGGATTAAAGGCGTGCGCCACCACCGCCCGGCTAGCCTGATTAGCCTTTTTGAGAGCTTCCTGTCAACCTTGCAGATAGACATGGGTGGCTGACTGTCGCTGGTGACCAGGGCCTTGTGGCTGACTGTCGCTGTGGCCAGGGCCTTGGAGAGCTGGAGGGCTAGCAATGAGGGTCAGAGGCAGGCCCCTTGCCAAGGCAGCCTATAGTGTGCTACTCCCTAGAATGACACCATGACACTGAAGGAGGTTCCTAAGGACTTGTCCAGGACACTCCCAAAGCATGATGCTCCCCTGACCTGGCTGGCCAGGCACCTGTGGGGGTCCTGGCACTGCCAAATCTACCTGCCACTTCCTCATTCATTCCTACATAACGGACACACCGTCTTTCCCAGTGCTCAGTGGTGCTGCTGGTGTTCCTGGCCCTACTGAGAATAGCCTAAGGGAGGATGGGCAGCGACAGACACAGGGCCTGTTAGTGCCTTCATCATGGGATGGAACCTGGGGTATAGGAGGCTCTGAATCTCAGACAATCCATGCTTGCTTCCTAATGCTGTCTCTTAGCTGCTGTGTGACCTTAGGCGAACAGCCAACCCTCTTTGTGCCCAGTCTTGTCATCTACAGAAAGGAGCCAGTCACACAGGGGTGGGCAGTAGCGGACGTCCTGGGCTCATGCGTGGAGTCTGCTGTTCAGCACAGTGCCTGTCCCTGACAGTCATCCTCCTCTGAGAGGTCCCAATCTAGACAGCTTTTGGGGTTTGTCCTCTGGGCTGGGGAAAAGGAGGGAGGGTTGAGAGTGCTGTGTGACTTTGAACGGACCCTCTTCTGATCTACAGGGTGAGGGCCGGGTGAAGCTCTGCTGGTCACAGCACCCTCTGTGGTTCTTTCCTTTGTGTGTCCAGTCCCTTGGCTGCAGCCAGCTGGTATATAGTAGCTTCTCAGCCCAGTGACCTTTCAGGGGTGGGTGACTCAAAGACTCCCTTTGCCAGAGACCCTATCCCTTCTGTGGGGACCCTACTTCTCCCTGCTGCCCTGCGTGGGGCTACCTCTGCAGGAAGCATGCCTGGTCTCTTTTATGGTGCTGGAACACACTGCACACACTCGCTCCAAGACTCACCTGGTGTCCATAGTAACTCTGATGGCTGGCAGAGACTGTGCCTTACCACAGCATTGTGGAGAAGTTACTGACGAGCATCCTTCTGCAGGTCAGAATACGGAGGCTGAGAGCACCAAGTGGCCTGTGCAGCCATGACAAGCTGAGCCAGGATCTGAATGAAGGCAGGTGAGCTGGGTGCGTGTCAGTTTCTGACCCGGGGTCTCATGTGGTCTAGACTGGCCGTGAACTAAATATGTAGACTAGGCTAGCCTCCAACGGGCTGGGCGGGCCAGCTCACTAGAAAGCACAAGCTCACCTCCAAGACTGTGTAACCCAGGCTGACTTCCAACCTATTGTCGCCTAGGTCTTGAACTTACGATATACTCTGCAGTTGTAATTCAGATAGTATTGACAGAATGTCGTTTGGAGAATGAGTAGGCATGTGTGCTACCCTCTCTGGTTCCCCTCTCTCCTACCAGACTGGGGATATTACTGGGTTTGAGGCTAAATTATAGAAGTATCAATTTGCCAATTGGTTGGGTGAACACTGATTTCCAGGATAGCTTAAAAAAAGAGTCACATGGATGAGATGCATTCCCATGGGATTAGTCCATTTGAAGCGGTCCATCAAACAGTCTCATCAGAGTTGACTGGCTCTATTCACTTAACATAATATTTTCAAGACCTACTTTTGGGACTTCGTGTAACCAGCTTTGTCAAGACTTGTTGTCAAATAATATTTCATTGTGTAGATATGTCCTATGTCTGTCTGTCTGTGTAGGGGAGGAGGGTGCATGCCCCTGTGGGCACATGTGGAGGCTGGAATTTGATTCTGTGCTGAGATGGAGCCTTCCCTTCACTCCTGCAGGTTCTCTGCCCTAAACCACAGCCTTAGCCCTTGTGTATTTTATAATGCTCAAACTTGAGTGAGCCTGTGTCCTCAAAAACTCAGGTTTTCTGTCTTCTCACATTCAGAATCAGTTCTTGCAGCTTTTTAAAATGTGCAGTGTGTTGTTACCTGTTGATGCCCAACTGTTCAATGATAGGCACACAGGGACTTTTTCGTCCTACCCAACTAGAAATCCTGCACACTGATCACTCTTTCCCCATCCTCTCTTTTCTTTTTCTTCCTCAGCCTCTGGTAAATACTGTTCTATCATAGATTCTGTGACATCCACATTAAAAAAGATTTATTTATATATTTTAAGTATATGAGTGTCTTGTATGTATGTACATCTGCACACCAGAAGAAACCATTGGATCCCATAGGACCTACAGTTGCAGACTGTCTTGGGCTGCCATGTTCTGGGAATTGAACTCGGAACCTCTGGAAGAGCAGCCAGTGCTCTTAACTGCTGAGCCATTCATTTCTTCAACCCATGATATTAAGATTTAAAAAAATGTTTTATTTTATTTTAAGAGAGAGAGAGAGAGAAAGTGTGTGTGTGTGTATGTCTGCATGGGAGTGCAGGTACCTGAGGTGGCCAGAAGAGGGTGTCATTCCCTGGAGCTGGAGTTACAGGTTGTGAGCCACCATTGTATGAATGCTGGGAACTTGAACTCGAGTCCTCTACAAGACCTTCGAATTCTCTTAACTGCTGAGATATTTCTCCACCTCCTGATAGCAACTTTTTTTTTTTTTTTTGGTTTTTTTCGAGACAGGGTTTCTCTGAATATCTCTGGCTGTCCTGGACTCGCTTTGTAGACCAGGCTGGCCTCGAACTCACAAAGATCCGCCTGCCTCTGCCTCCCAAGTGCTGGGATTAAAGGCGTGCGCCACCACCGCCCGGCTATGATAGCAACTTTTTGAGGATCCATATGTGAGTGAGATCAGGTGGGACTTGTATTTTGGTACCTGTCATACTTCACTTCCCATGTGACCTTTATGTGGGTTCCGTCCATGTTTGTTCAAATTGGCGGAGCTTCCTCATTTGTTTATTCATTGGTTGGTGGACACTTGGGCTGTTTCTTGGCTATTATGAATACTGCTGTGATGAATGTGGAAGTTACCATGTCCCTTTGATGTATTCATTTTATTTTGAAACCATGGTGGGGGGGCAATTTTATTGGAGTTTGAGAGAAAAACAACAGGACAGGCAAGCCGAGGACCTCAGATGCCAGGAGGAGAGAGATGGGCAAGAGTGAGGGAAAGTCATGCTTCCTGAGTAGGAGGTTGGGCACCCAGGCGGGCTCTGTGATGGACATCTGCCAGCCAGGTGCATGGGGCTAGGGGTGAAGTGAGGGTGTCCAATAGTGCCTAAGTGCCATGCCAAGGGACATGGAAGAGGAGAAAGACAAGCTGAGACTGTCTGAGTGGAACTCGGGTGGTGGGTGGGCACAGCCGTGAGTTGTAAGGCTGGTGTTATTCCAGTGGTTGTATCCAGCAGCTGTGCACCCTACTCACATGTTCATTAGTTGATGGGCATTGGGTTGTTTCATTGTGGGGCCACAGTGAATGCTGCCCTGTGTTCTATGGGACGTGGGTTTTTGTGCGCTCGTATCTTTTCATTTCTGCCGATCTGTGCCTGGGAGTGGACACCCTGGATGGTGTGGTAAGTCTCTACTGAACCTTTCAGAGGAAAGCCAGACTGTTTCTCTAAGTGGCTGCATCACTTGATGCCCACAACAAAAGAGTAAGGTCCAAGTGCCCCATGTTCTTGATGATGGTTGGTGATGGGTGCCTTTCCAGTAGCAGCTGTTCTGTGGGTGGGACACAGTATCTCGCATGACTGAGTTGCCTTTTCTTGTGGGTCCTGGCGATGAGCTTCTGTCCATGTCGGCTGTGGTTTGGTTCTTGGGAGAAATGCCTGTTTGTGTCCTTTGTCCATTTTGGAATTGGATTGTGTTTGTTGTCCAGTTGTAGTGCTGGCGTCCACAGGTAGGCCCTCTCTCATGCTAGGCAGGTGCACTGCCATTTAGCCCCCCAGCTCAGGATTCTTTTTAAACTTCCTCTTTGTGTGTGTGTGTGTGTGTGTGTGTGTGTGTGTGTGTGTGTGTGTGGGCATGAGTGCAGGTTCCCTCCCAGGCCAGAAGAGGTTGTCAGTTCCCTGGGAACTGGAGGTAACAGTGGTTGTGAGATGCCTGGAACAGGAACTGAACCCTGGTCCTCTGCCAGGATAGCAAGTGCTTTTAACCACTGACCCATCTCTCCAGCCTTAGAATTTTTTTTGGAACATTGATTTTTGTATGTGTGTTCATGTGTTTGTGTGTGTGTGTGTGTTCCCAAATGCCACAGCACAGAGGAGAGCGTTTGGGAGTTGTTTTGCTCCTTCTACCATGTGGGTGTCCTGGGACTTGAACTCAAATCTTTTTAGACTTGGCAGCAAACACCTCTACCACATCTGAATTATCTTGATGGTCTGGGTTTCCTTAAATCATTAGGATATAAATCCCTTGTTGCATGATTTGGAAATACCTTCTTTTGTGTTTTGAGTTGTCTTTCTTTTGGACCTGGATTATCTTAGTCACTTTTCCCGTTGCTATGACAAAGCCCTCTGACAAGAGTGATGTGAGGGTGACAGGGCTCTGGTTCATGGTTGAAGAGCACAGACAGGAGTCAAGGTGGCAGAAGTTTGACCCAACTGATAACGTTGCTTCCACAGTCCGGAGGCAGAGATGGTAAACAAAGGCTATTGCCCAGCTCCCAATCTCCACTTAAGCAGTCCAGGATCCCAGCCAGGGAATGGTACCACCCACAGTGGGCGTGTCTCCCACTTCAGATAAAGCGATCAAAATAATCTCCCACAGGCCTGCTTCCCTAGTGAGTCTAGAGTCTATCTAGCTAACAACTAACACTAACCATAACATACATACCTTACTATGTAGCCCAGGCTAACCTCTAATTCATGATGCTTCTGCCTCAGCCTCCCACATGTTGGGATTCTAATCCTGCTATACCTCACCTGGCTCCTCTCTTTGCTTTCTTAAGGGTGTCCTCTGGAAGGAACATCAAGATTCTAACTTAGGATAAATAGGAGTTATTTTCCTTCTGTTGCTTGGGTCCTGAGGACCCTGTATGAGAAGTCATTATGACCAAGGTCATGAATCTTTTGCCTATATTTCCTTCTGGGTTTTCATCTCTTTGAGACAGGGTCTCATGTAGCTTAGGCTAGCCTAAGACTTGCTTCACAGCAGAGGCTGACACCCCTGCCTCCACTAATGAAGCCCTGGGATTACAAGTGTGTCCTACCATGCCTAACTTTCCTCACGCTTGCTTTTCATTTTGTCTCTTAGGTTCGGGCCTGTGATCCGTTTCACACTGTTTTTGTGTTTTGTTGGGGGAAGCTGTCAAGCGTTCTCTTGTCACATGTAGCCAGCCGCCCAGTTGTTCCTGTACCACTGAGTTGTCTTGGTGCCCTAGTAATGCCATCTGGATACACTTCTTTTTAAAAATTTATTTATTATTAAGTGTGTGTGTGTGTGTGTGTGTGTGTGTGTGTGTGTGTGTGTGTGTGCGTGCTTTGTGGAGTAAGTTCTTCTACTTTTCTGTGTGTTCTGGGGATTGAACCCAGGTCGCCTGACTTCTGAAACAAGCACCTTATCCGCTGAGCCATCATGTCAGCCCTGAGCAGTGTGTTCCATTGGGTTGTAAGGTTGTGCATGTTGCAGTCCACACATGTCGTGATGACCTCAGGTCTACAGTGTGTTTTCAAACTGAGAAGTGCAACTCCTCAAACTGTGTTTTCTGTTTCAGGGTGGCTTTGACAATTCTGTGTGTCTTGACTTTCCATATCTGTATATTTTAAAGTCAGGCTGTCAGGGCTTTTAGAGAAGGTAGCTGGGACTCCAGCAGGGCTGTGCCACCTCAGCTGATCAGGTGGGAGGGAGTATTGCCATCTTTTGTGTGTGTGTATGCACACAGTCTCATGTGCATGTATGAATGTGGGAGGGTGTGGCTCAGAGGCTCCTTAGTTGTTGTTCCTGTCATTTTGAGACAGGTTCTCTCCCTGATTTGGGGCTCTCCCAGTGGGCTAGGCTGATGCAGGTGAGCCCCAGGGTTGTGTCTGTTTCTGTTTCACAGAGCGGGGCTTACAGGTGTGAGTGCTGGAGCTCAAACCCAGGTCTTCCCGATGGCATCTCCCCAGCCCAGCCTTGCCATCTGACCAGTATTTGCTTTCTGTAACGTGTGAACAGGGTTGGCTTTCCTTTAATTAGTTCTTTAATTTCTTACAGCAAGCTCATAGCTTTTGAGAGCTTAGGTCTTACCTTTCTTTTGTTGATCTTGTGCAAGATTCTTTGATATTGTGGGGTAGTCTTTTCTTACTTTCATTTTTGGTTTATAAGTTACCATTATATAGAAGTTCATTTCTGTATTTTGTGATGGTGGGCATGAAACCCAAGGCCATATGTATGTTTGATGAGCACTGTACCATTAAGCCACACTCCAAGCTCAATTAACAAATGTTTTTAGCCGGGCGTGGTGGCGCATGCCTTTAATCCTAGCATTTGGGAGTTCAAGACCAGTCTGGTCTACAAATTGAGTCCAGGACAGCCAGAGATACACAGAGAAACCCTGTCTCAAACAAAACAAAACAAAACCCCCCAAAGTGTTTTTAAAATATTCTAGTTTGTGTGTGCACATGTGTGCATGTCAGTGGAGGTCAGAGGACAACTTTTGGGAGTTGCTTCTCTCCTGGCACCATGTGGGTCCTGGGAATTGAACGTTGTGTGGGGAGTGGCAGTTGGCACCTTTACCCACTGAGCCCTCCTGTCTCACTACCCCTATTTCACGTGTTGACCCTGTACTGTGAACCTTCCTGAACTCACTAGTTCTGAGATTTCAGTGACTCCTTAGAGTTCTCTCTATATGAGATCGTGTTGGCTCAGCATGATGGCACAGGCCTGTAATCCCAGATTTAGGAGGTGGAGGCAGGAGAATCATTTCAGAGCCAGCCTTGGAGTTCAAGTCTATCCTGCTCTATCTGAGACTCAAAAGAAAACAAACAAACAAACCCAAGCAAACTGGTTATGTCATCTGCAAGTAGACATAACTTCCTTTCTATCAGCCTCGTCTGCTACTTTCTTCCTCAGCTGTCCTGGCTGGAACCCTAAGTACAGTTTCAAACAGAAGTTCTTCTGAGACATCTGGGCTTTCCTGTCGGTCTGTCACCATTAGAGCTGTGGCTTTTCTAGATGCTCTCTGTCAGGTGAGGGGGTTCCCCACTTGCCCCCTCCATCTCCCTCTTTCTTTCCTCTCCCTCCTCCTCATCTCTCACTTCCTCCTCCTGTTTCCCCATTCTTTGATAGAGACTCACTTATATTGCCCAGGATTGCTTCAAAAACTTGTGGTCTTTCTGCCTCTGCCTTCTGAATGCTGGAATTTCAGGTATGGCCCACACCTTTTTTTGTGTTTTGTGGTGAAAGGGTGTGATGTTATGTCAGAAATCTTTCCCACATGCATTTAGATCACCACTCATTGAGATCATCATGTGGTTTTGTTCTGTAGTGGGGTGGGTGTGTTAGTCTCTGGCTTTTAGAGATGAAACCAAACCTGTATCCTGGGATAAAGGGACACTTGACCTGGAGCAGACACTTTCACATGTGTCTGGGGCCAGTTTGCTTGTTGTTTGTGGACAGTTTTTTTTTTTTTTTTTTTTTTTGGTTTTTCGAGACAGGGTTTCTCTGTGTATCCTTGGCTGTCCTGGACTCACTTTTTAGACCAGGCTGGCCTCGAACTCACAAAGATCCGCCTGCCTCTGCCTCCCAAGTGCTGGGATTAAAGGCGTGCGCCACCACTGCCCGGCTGTGGACAGTTTTTACTTCCAGATTCTGAGATGTCAGTCTGTCATTTTCTTGGTTTTTTTTTCGAGACAGGGTTTCTCTGTTTAACAGCTCTGGCTGTCCTGGACTCGCTTTGTAGACCAGGCTGGCCTCGAACTCGCAAAGATCCTCCTACCTCTGCCTCCCAGGTGCTGGGATTAAAGGCGTGCGCCACCACCGCCCGGCAAGTCTGTCATTTTCTTATGATGACCTTTTGTAGTTCTAGTGTCAGGGAGTACTGGCTTCATGGAGTGAATTGCAGATGTGCCCTGGTGGAGAACTGGCCTGAACTGTCCCTGAGTATCTGGCCCAGTCCACCACTGAAACCTCCCAGTCACTTGACTAAAGTTAAGGGAATTCACCAACGAAGTTATCTGGGCCTGGACCTTTTAAAGGGAAGTTTAAAAATGACTAATTCAGGGCCTGGAGAGGTGAATCAGTGGTTAGTAATGCCTGTTACTTTTCCAGAGGAACTGAATTTGATTTCCAGTACCCATGTGGGGAGGCATATGGCCCTCGGTAGCCCCAGTTCCAGGTGATCTGTCACCTTCTTTTGGCTTCCATGCACACATGCAAGCACAGACACACACAAACAAATTTTTTTTACTGATTTAGGACCAACAAGATTGCTTGGCGGATAAGGGCACCTGCTGCCAAGCCTGATGACCTGAGCTCCATCCCCAGTACCCACATGGCAGAAGGAGAGATTTGAATCCCATGAGTTGTCTTCTGACGGTGAACCTTAAGCTTGAGTCCCCTCATCTAATAGATTTTCATTATGTAGCTCAGGCTGCCCACAGTCCTCCTGCCTCAGCCTCCAGAGAACACTCACCATACCCTGCTCATTTTATCTCTTTAAGGGTTTTGGAAATCCATACTCATTTCAAATTTCTGAGTAATTTGAGCCTTCTTTTTCTTTCTTGTCCAGTAGTAGTAGAGTTTTATCGTTAAACTTTTAAAAAGCACTAACTAAACTGTTGTTGACTCTTCCCGCTATTTTTCCTCTCTATCGACCCGATGCTAGCCTTATTAGTTCTTTTGTTTTGCGTGCTCTGCGTTTAGTTTGTTTTAGCAGCGACAGGTCAGCGTATTGACTGATTTGGCATCTCCCTTTCTGGCAGAGGCATTTACGCTGCAAAGTTCTCTTGGCGTTCCCTGTTCACTGCACCCAGCGTCTTGCTGTGTTGTGGTTTTCTTCTCTTTTCTAAGTATTTTCTAAGTTACTTTAGTGTTTTCTTCTCTGGTAGCTCTCACCTGTGAGGTCCCCCAATCTCTTTCTGTTATTGATTGATTCTGCTCCGCCATGGCTGGAAACACATTTTGTATGATTTCAATTCTTTTAAATTTATTGAGCCTTGTTTTGTGGCATAGCATATGGTCTGACTTGGAGAACGTTCCATGCACACTTGAGGGGAGAGGCGAATGTGGAGTCTGCTGTTGCTGGGCACCCGGTGTAGTTTAGATTGCCTTTTCTGATGAGTCTTGTGGTATGTAAGGCTCTCTCAGTTCTGTGGTAAATTTTTTTTAATCTTATGTGAACTCTTTATATATTAAGAAAAAATTCTTATCTATCATATGAGTTGCAAATATTTTTTCTAGTTTAAATTTGTTTATCAAGCCAGACAGATGTTTTTTCTTTAGACAGGGTCTTTTTGTAGCTAAAAATGACCTTTACCAACCGTCTTCTTGCCTCAGCCTCTTGGGTGCTGGATTGACAAATGTGTTCCTCCATGCCTGGCTACCTTTTAACTTTTTCATATGGACTGATTAATCTTTTTTTTTTCTAAAGAAAGTTGCATCTTTAAAAAAATTACAGCCGGGCGGTGGTGGCGCACGCCTTTAATCCCAGCACTTGGGAGGCAGAGGCAGGCGGATCTTTGTGAGTTCGAGGCCAGCCTGGTCTACAAAGCGAGTCCAGGACAGCCAGAGATATTCAGAGAAACCCTGTCTCGAAAAACCAAAAAAAAAAAAAAAAAAAATTACTTATGCTAGGTATGGTGGTACATGCCTTTAATCCCAGCACTCAGGTGGCAGAGGCAGGAGGACCTCTCTAAGTTTGTCTCCAAAAACAAAACAAAACAACAAAAAAAAAAAAACCAACAACAAATCAGGGCTAGAAAGATAGCCTAGCAGTTAAGAGCCCTGGCTGCATTCCAGAGGATCTGGCACCAGTTCCCAGCATGCAAGGTGACTCACAGTTGGCTGTATTCCAGTTCCTAGGGACCTAATGGCCTCTTCCAGCACAAGGCATAACAAGGTGCACATTTGTACATGAAAGTAAATACTTGTATGCATAAAATAAAAATATATTTCTATGTTTTATAAATCCCACTAGGCTTTTGTTTGTTTGTTTGTTTGTTTTGGAGACAGGATCTCACTATATATAAGCCCTAGCTGTCCTAGAATGTACTTTGTAGACCAGGCTGGCCTTGAACTCACAGAGATCCACCTGCCTCTGCATCCTGAGTGCTGGGATTAAAGGTGTGCGCCACCACAACCATCCCATTAGGGTTTTTGCTTATTTATTTGGTTTTTGGAGACAAGGCCTCATTATGTAGCCCTGACTGTCCTGGAACTCACTATGCAGACCGGGCTGGCCTTGAGTTCACAGAGATATCCCTGCCTCTGCCTTCTGAGTGCTGGGATTAAAGGCAGTCACCACCATGCCACACATCTCATTAGGGATTTTACAGGGCTCCTACTCAATTTGGAGGTTATATGGGAATAATGACTGTTTATATTCAACTTTCTTTCATTTCATTTTTTGATGTGATTGGTGTGTGAATATGTTACTGATTTTCAGATAACAGCTTAACCTACTGCCATTGTGTGTTTCAGTATATGCTTTTTTTTTTTTTTTCTGAGTCAGGGTTTCTTCATGTAGTCCTGGCTGGCCTGGAACTAGCTGTGTAGATGAGGCTGGCCTGGAACTCACAGAGACCTGCCTGCCTCTATCTCCTGAGTGCTGGGATTAAAGGTGTGCACCACCACCACCTGGTGTATTTTTTTTTAATTATGTGTCTTGGTATATGTACATTAGTGCAGTGCCCATGGAGACCGCCAGAACTGGAGTTACAGGTGTCTGTGGGCTCTGTAAATGTAGGTGCTGGGAACTGAATGTTGGAGGCCTCTGCACAAGTGCTACACACTCTTGACCACTGAGCCATCTCTCTGGTCTCCAGAGCGTATGCTCTGGCCTTCATTCATGCAGTCTACAGACGATGACTCTGATTTCTTTCCCAGTCCATACCTTGGTGCTTGGTGAGGCATTGGGAGGTCTTTTCTGATGGTGAGAACAATCAGAAGAGAGCTCAGAGGTCAGGGCAGGTCTTCCATAGGAATGATGAAATCAGCAGATATGACATCACTTCCCACCCGCTGAGCACTTTGCCAGCACCACTCCCCTGTGTCTTCTCTACATCAAGCTCAGTTGAGCAGGGACTATCATGCTTTTTGGAGCCATTTCAATTTTGGAGGGATAAACTGAGGCCTGCCTACTCTGTGTGCCTAGGAAAAGCTGAGCTGGCACCTGCCCTGGCATTGTAACTCCATGCCTGTGATCACCCTGTGATGCTGGAGTAGTGGGGACATCTGCGTGGTGGGCAGGGCCCAGGGGCACATCTGACACCCTTTTATTTCCTCTGTTGCTGTGGGCCAGGTGGTGGCTTCTCTGAATCTATGAGGTAGGGACAATCGAGAATCTCTGGTGAGCAGCCCGCTCTGTGTTTGGCATCCGAGGTCCCCCCATCCCCTCTTGCACTGTTCCTCTGTTCTCTGTATGGACAAAACTCATCAGAAACCAGTTCTTCCCTAGACTCTTAGCTCCAGATGTTAGGTTTATTATCACCTCTGTCTTTCTCACTTATTTATCTAGTTGTTTGTTTTTATTGTGGTGCTGGGAGAATAGAACTGAGGGCTTATGTGTGTAGGTGAGCATCCTCCACTGAATCATACCCCAGCCCATGCCCATTTGAAAGGTGAGAATCTCAGAGGGTACCATGGCAAGATTCAGTTTGATTCAAACCCATGGACTACTTGGCTGGAGGTTTCATCCTAGCTCTGGCACACCCAGCCTCATTCACCCTGAGAAGAGGAAACAGGTCTTCAGGGGAGAAGGGCCATTGTGAACCTTCTAGAGAGGGAGTGCAGAGTCCTGGGCAGTGGGGGTTGTACCCAGAGCAGATCAGTGGGCCCTGGGCCAGCCTCTTAGGTCTCACCACAGGGGGATTGTGGGGTACTCTTGAAGAGTTCTTAAGCACTCAGTGGTCCTGGGCTGCTTGCCTAGTGAACACAAGACCTAGGGTTCCATCCCAGGCACTGTAGTATTATCATGAGAAAGTAACTTATTATCATGAGAAAGTAACTTCCAGATGCCACCTGGTGCAGGATATAAAGTAAGAAGGGCCCTACACCTTGTCAGATGAAACACTGTGAAGATTTGGGGTTCTTCCAGAACTTTCTCAAAGCCTCAAGCATGTGTACATCAGTATGCACACATGTGCAAAACAGTCATCCAAAGGTAGTAGTCATTCCTGTTTGCCATGGGCAGTACAGAGCCCAGCACCTGGGTCATCTCGATCCCTCACCAACCCTGTGGGATAGCTGGTGAGATTGACCCCACTTTCCAAATGAGAAAAGCAAGGCACCGTGATGCCAGTGGAGATGGTATCCTGCCACCAGGGGGCCATAATCTTTACATCTTTCTCTTTACTTTGACATGAGGCAAGAGCATCCTTCCAAACTACACTGAATTCTGGTGCTGCCCAGGCTCCTGGGACAAGCTGGCTGTTGTTTGTTTAGACTGCTCTGATGGACACCCATTTATTACTGGTTTCCTGGGGAGAGCCATTAGGCTTGCGTGGTTTACAGAGATGCCTCTGGCTTTAGGGCAGGCACGAGAGGACACCATGGACAGTCTGTGAGAATGGCAGGGTCCTGGCTTGAGGGATGGGGCTGGGTTGAGGCAGGTTGCATTGGAGGAAGGTTCTGGAGTTTCCTCAGGGTTCCATGCTACAGCAGCTAGACAAGGCTCATCCAGAGCCAGTGCTCTGCAAGTATTTGGTTCCAAGCTGAGCTGCACAGTGGGTGGGGTGGGGTTAGGGAGATGCTGGGTTAGGCAGGACCTATTGGTGCTGGGGTGTGGCGGGTGTGTGTGTGTGTGTGTGTGTGTGTGTAAGCTGTCTCAAAATTAATCAGGAGCCTGTGGTCAGCCACCCAACCCATGGGAAAGGGCTGCCTTCCTTTTGGACCTCAGTTCACATCCTTCTCTGCTTCCCTTTGGCCCTCAAGGACCTATCTCTGCTTCATAGCTTGCAAGCGGCGGAAGAGATGGGGGTCCCCTCAAATGGGCAACTCATGGTGACTGGGCAGATGTCACACCCCTACTCCAGGGAGACTGAGGTCTGGGTCAAAGTTCAAGGAGAGACATTCTCCAAAGGAAACCTCAACCCCACCCTGTATGCCCCCCCCCAAACACTGCTAAAAGCCTTGTTGGTGCACTCACCAACTATTGGAGGCTGGGAGTCTTGAGGAGCCCTGAGTTCCCATGGACCCCTCAAGCAGCCCTTTTTCCTACTTTCCACTGGCCACCACCCTCTTCTTTTAACTCTCTCCTTCTGTGCGGCTTCAGGCAAATTCTTCACCTTCTCTGTGCCTGAGCCTCCCAATCAGTGAAGTAAGGATGCTGTTAACACTCACAGTCTAGATGCTCATGAGGATTCAGTGTTCACACAAAGCTTAGAGCGGAACCTAGCTTCTGGAGGGGTTGAACACTGACACCCAGCAGTCTTAAGTATTTTTTTGTTTTGTTTTTTCGAGACAGGTTTTCTATGTGTATCCTTGCCTATCCTGGACTCAGTTTGTAGACCAGGCTGGCCTTGAACTCACAGAGATCCTGCCTCTGCCTTCTGAGTGCGGGGATTAAAGGCAAGCGCCATCACATCCATCTGTCCTCATCTCTGTACCATGACCCTTTCAGTGACTAAGCAGGGTGCAGCTTTGTATGGCTGTTCTCAGTCTTCTATTTACCTTGAAAATGTTTCTAGAACAGCTGGTAGCGGCCTGTCTATCATGGGTGCTGTTCTGAGAGAGAGCTGGGCATCAAGGAGCTTGGTCCATAGTCCTCTCCTAGACAGCAATTCCCAAATCCACTTGGGCTGGTTACCAACCTTAGAGGCCTGTCAGGCCCTCCATATGTTTCCGAGTGCTTCCAGCGATCCCAGGCTGTGAACCTGTGCTCAGAAGTTCCACACTGCCACCTACGGCAGGCTGTGGGGTTCCTTTTAGAAATCTCCCCTCACACAGAGCTGCAGAAAAGAATTTCAGGATGAGTCCGTATAAAGCAGAGTTGAGTTTATTAACAAAAGAAATTAAGGAAGAATTTAAGAGAAATGACTCAGCAGTTACAAGCACTGCCTGCTTTTCCAGAGGACCCGGGTTCAATTCCCAGCACCCACATAGCAGCTCACAACTGCCTGTAACTCCTGTTCCAGGGGATCTGACACTCATACAGAGGTATATACACGTGAAACAGCAATGTATAAAATATCATTTAAAAGAAAAAAACGAAAAGAACGAAGGGCTGGGGAGGTAGCTCAGTTGGTAGCATGCTTGTCTCGAGTGTGAAGGCCCTGGATTCCATCTCCAGCACCGAGAAACAGGACGTCGTGGTATACACCTGTGGTCCCAGCACTTGGATGTGGTAGGCAGGAGGATCAGGAGGTGATCCTCAGCATCTTAGCAAGTTCAGGGTCAGCCTGGTTGGTGTGAGACTGGAAAAGATAAGGTGAAGAAGCAGCTGTGGAAGGTCCTCATGCCAGTGTCTGGCTTCAACATGTGCAACCCCTCATATGTACACAGAAGCATGTATACCTTGCGTGTGCACATGCATGTGTATATGTGTGCATACATATGTGAACATAGATTCAAACATGGGGGTTAATAGAAAGAGAGGTGCATATGAAAAGAGCAGGACACTCAGGTGTTGGTGAGGCTTCTGAAGGCCCAGGCTCTTTGCTGTAGTCGTGCATAGAATTTTGGAGGCTTTTGGGATTACATTACTCAAAGAGTTGCTGAGGAACCCTGCTTTCTTTGTCTCCCCTTTACTTTGCGTGCCCCCATTCCATTTCTTTCTGAGATAAAGTCTCTTACAATGTTGCCCTGGTTGGTTGACCTTGACCTCACAGGATCTGCCTGACTCTGCCTCCTGAGTACTGGAATTAAAGGCGTGTGTCACTATGCCCAGCCCTTTTCTCTTAAAAAGTTGTATTATTTATGTATTCATGCATGCGCACAGGTGTGCGTAGGTGCGTGTATCTTTGTGCTTGGAGGCCAGAAGAGGGCACTGGATCCCCCTCACCCCACAGTTTCAGGCATTTGCTTGTCATGTGGGTGTTGGGATCTGAACCTGCCTTAACCACTGAGCCATCTTTCTAGCCCATTTCTTTCCCGGGTGAGATCCTAGGGTGGCTCTGGGCACCAGCCATGGCGAGGATGACAGCGTGATGGTGGGACCATGGGCTTTTGAAAGGGTGGAACAAGGGCTTTTGACTGTAGATGGAGTTTGGAGGTTCCTAGAAAGTGGCAGGGTTAGCTGGAAAGGGGAAAGGTCACACTCAAGGTCATGAACTCTTGGGCCTTAACCATGGTTCGTTACTAGTTGGGTATTTATTTGTTATCGTGTAAGTGTGGTATGTGTGAGTGTGCACACAGGTCACAGCATGTCACTTTCTCAGATCCCTGCTGTCTGTATAACGACCATCAAGCACACACACCTCTTCTACAGACAGATCCTCCCCCACACCAGCCAGCAGTCATGACCCAGGTCCTCCTGGCTTTGCCTTTAAGATTAATCTTCACTCTCCTGTGTCCTGGGGGGTACGTGTTCTCCTTGGTTAGTGTAAGGTCTCAAGCCCAGGGGCTATATCCTCAAAAGAAGCACACTTATCTTCCAGGGCCAGTCCTCCCCTCCCTTCGGGCACATCTTGATCCCCTCCAGCGACAGAGGACACAGTATGCACTGTTGTGCTCATCCTAAAGAAAGCTCTTGCAGTCAGATGACTCTGTATATTGTAAGGAGATTTTTTTTTAAAAGATTTATTTATTAAGTATACAGAGTTCTGTCTGCAGGTATATCTACAGGCCAGAAGAGGGCACCAGATTTCATTATGGATGGTTGTGAGCCACCATGTGGTTGCTGGGAATTGAACTCACGACCTCTGGAAGAGCAGCCAGTGCTCTTAACCGCTGAGCCATCTCTGCAGCCCGGGAGATTTTATTTTAAAGCCTGGTTTTATATTTGATGTTGTTTCTCTAAGTACTTCTGGAGCGGCTGGCCAAAGACCTGATGCCCAGGGACTGTACTACTTACTGCGTGGGGGTCAGGTGGGTGGACCGGGATGGCCTCTAGCAAGCCAGGCTGCGGAGAAACCCACTGGTCAGCAGACCCCTCAGGACACTGAGTTTGTGAGTCCTCATGGACACTGTGACCTGGAGGGAATGGGTTGCCATGGACACAGCCCTTCCATTACTGCCCACTGCTGGCCTGGCCCCCAGGAGTCCCCAGTGATCACTCGGGCCATTAGGCACGTCTCCTCAGCCCACATTTTCTGAGTCTGGGTGTCATCCTGAGCCACACCCCAGTATGCACTTCTACAGCTCTGAGGGTATATAGGACTGACTGTGTACCTAGGTCCCCATGGGTAGCAGCAACAGAGCTGGGCTTGGTACTGAGGACAACTGAGGATTGTTCCTATCACAGTTCTTTGAGGCGATCTGGACTGGTGCTGAGGCCTTCTGCATCCCAGGAGAGTGGTCGGTTCCACCACCCCTCCTAGTGGCACATCCAAAACATGTACACCGCTGGGGTACAGGGTGACCCCTGCTATGGCCCTGTTTGGTCATGTCATATAGCTCTGTCATTATAAGGGGAAGAAATGGCGTAGGGATGATGACCATACAGTGTAGACTAGATAGCTGCGATAGAACTGGGGAGTCAGGTTCCAGAGCCTTCCAAACCACTGCGCCACCTACCTTTCACTCCCAGGCTCTTCGGAAGGGCCAGAGGGCACTTTGGCAAGGGGAGGTTTCTGATGATCCTCAGAGTGAGAACTCTCAACAGTTTTCATGTTCACATCCCCACAGATGCAGATGCAGACGTTGAGGCTCAGAGAAGGGGAACAACGCCTCGCCTAGAGACACACAGCACGAGAGGTTGAGAAGGGTCTCTAAGCCCAGACCGGGGAAGCTACAATTGGTGTTTGTGTCACACCCTCAGACTGCTCCCCAGATTAACAGGGGTAGCCTGCTGCCTACCCGGTAAGTGGAGGTGAGAGAGGGGAGCCGTCAGCCCCAATGTCCTGAGTTGGACACGGATGTGGAGGAGGGTAACAGGGCATTGGGTGTCATGGGGCCTCCAACTTGGTTCCCTCTGTGTGTCCTGCTCCCAGGACCTCCCAAACTTTGGGCTTCATCTTTGAACTCAGCTTTCTCTCACCACCCATCGTTCATTTGGCTGTTTATTAACCACTTGCTGTGTACCTCACTCTGCACACCAGTGAGCAATTACAGGAATCAAAAGAAGAGGGGGGTGCATATAACCAAGGTGGAGTATAGTATTCAGGGGGCTCATGAAAGGATTTTGGGACCCCCTTCTAAAGTATGTGGCTTCAAACATTTTTCTTGCACTTTGTTTATTCTTTGTGCTTATGGGGAGTTGTGTGTGTGAAGGTCACAAGTCAGAGTGCAGCTTACAGGACCATTTCTCCCACCTCTCTATCCCCACTGTGTGGGTCCCTGGTGTTGAACTGAGGTCCTCAGGGTTGTGGCAGGTGCCTTTACCTGCTGAGTCAGCTCCCTAACCCAGGAGGTGACTTTTGAGCTGAGATTGGAAGGAGACTGATTTGTCCAGGTGAGGTGTTTGCAAAGGTCCTGTGGCTCGAAGGCCAGCCCATCCCTTCTTCAAGCCACACACTGTATTGCTGCCTCGATTAACACAGCACCCCTCCCCCGTGTCAGACAACTTGTCAGTCATGCATTTATTCAGCAAAACTTAAGTGAGCCCCTCCAATGTGCTGGGACAGAGATATGACTCAGTGTCCCTGTCCAGGAAAGACTGAAACCAACTTCGGGTCAGGGCTTTGGACTGGCACGACTTCTATCAGTAGCTGGGTCCTTAAGGTGCCAACAACACGCTCATTTTATAGGTGAAGCTGTGAGGCTGGCCCTCCCAGGGTAGCTAGACCCCTTCTCAGGATCTCAGTTTCACTGTCCGCTGAATGGGTGGGGTGTCTTGTCTGCTCCCAGAGGCTCTCCTCTACTTCGGGGTCTTCTGTCGCCCCCAGCCGGGACCATGGGCAGCAACAAGAGCAAGCCCAAGGATGCCAGCCAGAGGCGCCGGAGCCTGGAGCCCGCGGAAAACGTACACGGGGCGGGAGGCGCCTTCCCGGCCTCACAGACACCGAGCAAACCCGCCTCCGCCGACGGCCACCGCGGGCCCAGCGCCGCCTTCGTGCCCACAGCGGCCACCGAGCCCAAGCTCTTCGGAGGCTTCAACTCCTCGGACACCGTCACCTCCCCGCAGAGGGCGGGTCCTTTGGCAGGTCGGCCCTCCCCCTTGCTGGGTGTCCCTGAGCTGAGGGGCACCCTCTCTGGGTTCTGGGAGGCTGCGAATGGGGAAGGGCTCAAAGTGGAGAGCGGGGCTCCTGCCTCTTTGGGGCTGCCAGGTTCAGAGTATAACAGGTTTCGAGGGAGAGGGCTGCCTAGGATCCTGTGCCCGGGAGGGAAGGACCCCCGAGCTGCCGCCTCCCGCCCGGCCTTTGTTCCCTGCTCAGCTGCCCAGTGGCCCGAGTGCGCCCCTGAGCCCTCTGCTGGCGCTGCAAGGTGCGGCAGCCCAGGGGCCTGCTGGGTGACTCAGGCTGCTGCCAGATGCGTGCAGGGCTGCACACCCACACGTGCAGATCCCACGCTCAGAGCCAGCCACGTTTTGTGCCCACACTGAGTGGAAAATCAACATGTGTACCCTGTTCATTGTGTTCCTAGAGACACACCTAGACCGGACACCCACAGGGCAGCACACGCAGATACAGGTGTGCATACAGCCTCCCACCGTCGGATGGGCCTGTGCACCTGCTTGCACATGGAATACAAACACAGGCTAGGGTGCCCAGCCCCACATCCCGCCACAGGCACTTGGATGTGGTGAGACTCTTGGACAGGCTGCCCACCCCCAACCCCTACCCCAATGCAGCCACACACCCATTCGATCGTTTGAGAAGCATCTGTGGAGCCTTGGGCAACGGAGGATGGGCTGCAAGAGTCTAAGGAGCAGCAGGGGGTGAGGAGAGAGTCCCGAGGGGAAGGGCCCCGGCAGCTTGGCCCTAGAGCTGTCAGTCACACACAAACAGGCAGAGTCCCTGAGTGCAGGGCTTGAGGTACCTACTGTGCGCTGGATCAGAGTGCAGAGCAAGAGTGTCTGTTTTCCGGGGCTTCTGCCTGTGTCCCACAAGGAGCACCTAGCCTGCAGCTCAGCTCCCTCCCAGGGACTCAATGTGACTTCTCAGGGTCAGGCTTACTGGTAAGGAAGGCAGTCTCCCGATCCGTCCGTCCTCTTCAGAGTCCTGACACCTCCCATCCCTCTCTGCAGGTGGGGTGACCACCTTTGTGGCCCTCTATGACTACGAGTCACGGACAGAGACTGACCTGTCCTTCAAGAAAGGGGAGCGGCTGCAGATTGTCAACAACACGTGAGTGGCACTTCTGGGACTGCACCGGGGGCGTGGGCCAATCTATACCCAGAGCTGCCGGCAGAGGGCGGTGCTGAGCCCACAGGACCGCTTCTGCCCTTGGTGGGTGGTGGCCCTCCCTAGACCTGGCGGCGGTCTCCTCCCTTGCCCCGGGCCCTGCCTTCGCACCTCAGCCTCTCCCTCTCTGCTTCTCTCTCGCTGGCCCTTAGGAGGAAGGTGGATGTCAGGTGTGTACCGAGGCCAGGTGGAGGGGGATGCTTTGCTGAGGCTGGGGACTGCTCTCTGCATGTGCTCCCCCCAACCCCCGCCCCTTTGTGTGGTTTCCAGCCCCCCCCACTTTCCTTTAGCTGATCCTGCACCTCACCTGTTTGACCGGATCCTCCATCTTCTCCCCACACCTTCCTGTTAGCTCACCTCCTCCCTCTTCTGATGGGTGATTCCACATTGAGTGCCAGCTACATGCAGGACCCAGTGTATTGAGAGGGAGGCAGTGTGGTGGCGAGTGTGTTACCCCAGGCCAGGCCAGGGGCAGGCAGAGGCAGGCTGGAGTCCCTACAAGATGTCCCCCGGGAGCAGGCTTTGCCTATCAGGCTGCCTGTCCAAGGAAGGACAGTGAGCCCCTGCAGGTAAGGGTGGTAGGCAACATTCTTGGGAGGCACAGTTGATGGTTGGAGGTGTGTGCTGGGCTGTGAGGGCCTCACTTTGGAGCAGGTAAGGCTTGGTGACTTTGATTTGGGCTGTTCTGAACGGTAGAGAGGAATCCATCACAGAGTTCTCCCAAGGCCTGACTAAGGAGGCAAGCTTTCCACATCCCTGGGTGTCTCCCTGCTCCTGCCTCCCAATCCTTGTGCATGCTGCTCAGTTTGCCTGAAATATTCCTCCTTCTGTATCCATCTGGTGAACTCCTATTCATCCCTCAAGACCCAGGGTGGGACTGCCCTCTGTGTGAGGCAAAAGCAAGCAGGTGCCATGCGCTGTGCCAGACATTCTCACACATACCCCCTTCGTCTTGTCAACTCTGATCCTGGGGGCAGCAGTAATGGTGGAGGGTCTGGCTTCATTTTGGAAATGAGGAACCTGAGGCTCAAAGTTATGAAGGCCCTTGTCCAAGGTCATGTGGCTACTGAATAGCAAGTCCAGGATGGAACCTGGACATTTGTTCTTTCTTTCCTAGACTGCCACCATGGGGAAGGGGTCTTGCCAGTATCTCCCCATCAGAGTGGCCATCTGCACCTTCCCTTCTAATGGGAAGTCTCTGAATCCCCCTGTCCCCAGCTGTTGGTGGCATTGGCGTCCAGGAGGAGGAGCAGTGTGGCAGGTGTGATGGCTGCGTTACTTGTGACACTGAGAGGAGAGTTGACTTGGCCAAGGTCAGACAGCTGATACAGGCAGGACCTAGTGAAGTAATGCCTACAGTCCAGGAAGGCTGTGCCAGGTGGTGACCCACCACCCTGTTGGGAGTCTCCACACCAGAGGAGACTCTGGGAGGCAGAAAAGGCTTGGGGACTTGGACTGTTTCTTACCTGGGGCACAGAGCAGCCCCCACTCCTTTAGGGTGCAGTTTCTTTTTTTTAGAGACAGGGTTTCTCTCTGTAGCCCTTGCTGTCCTGGACTCACTTTGTAGGCCAGGCTGGCCTCGAACTCACAAAGATCCGCCTGCCTCTGCCTCCCAAGTGCTGGGATTAAAGGCGTGCGCCACCACCGCCCAGCTTAGGGTGCAGTTTCTTTCTCCCCTCTTGTTGCCTTTTAGGATAGTGGGGATCTGTGTAGCCAAGCAGTTGGAGCCATCCTGCTACAACCAGTCCTGCCCAGCCCTCTTGTCTCCCCCTCTTCTGTCCTCTAGCTTCTGGGGATCAGCCTCTATGGATTTGGAAAGGTGCCATATTTGGCTGTGGACATCAGGGCCCCTTGATTTCAGCCTCTCTCTGCCATTGACTGCTGTGTGACTTTGGGCAAATCATGGCTCTCTGTGCCTCATTTTTCCCATTGGGGATATGGATGCTTTGGGTTGAAAAATTTTAGAGTGCTTTGGGCAATTCCTCTTCTACTCCATGGCTCAATTTCCCCAACTCTATAAAGAAAATACTGGTCTCTTGCCAGAGTGACTGGGTCTTCTCCCTCCCTCAAATGTAGTTTCCTCAGCTGGGGTGGGGGTATCACCTTCTTCATTGTTGGATGACCTTGGATAGGATGATCAGATAGGAAAATGTGTGTACTCCAAGTGAGGGTGGAGCTTTGGCGCACATGTGCTGGGTGGGCTTGCATTCTCCTGGAGTGTCTGTCCCTTGTGGCTCCTGTCATACCCTTTTCACTTGCACACGTCCACCCAGAAGGGACCCCTCTGGCCCAGCATTAGCAGAGCCAGGGTCTGGTGCTCACCTGACCTCCAGCGGCAGCTCCTTCGAGCTTCCCCAGTTCTGCTTGCCCTTGGCCTCAACTTCTCCTTCTGCAAAGCTGGATGAAGATCTGCTCAGATGTCCAGTGTGCCCAGGCTGGGGGCTGCAGGACACGAGGTCAAGGCCTTTCTGTCTCAGGACCAGGGTGGGGATGCTGTGCATCTTCTCAGGGTGAAAGTGGGGCCAAGATCACCAGCTGGCTAATTTGACTGCCATCTTGCCTACCCCCCAAGCCTTGCATGGAGATGAGCTGCAGAGCCACGGAGCTTATGGTACCCACAGGGAGGCACCTGACCTGGCTGCGTGACCTTATACAGAGCTTCAGTCTTGCCATCTGTACACGGAGTGTGGGAAGGACTAGACCCTAGCTCTCAGGCCCTGTCCTCCGATCTTCCTTCAAACCTCCAGCCTTCTCCCTGTCCCCTTTGGTTGCTTTGGATGTGAGGTCTCTGGCTGCCCCCCTTGGCCCATTCCCAGTGTCCCCAGCACTGCCTGGCTCTCGCTCTCCCTCGACCCCCTGCCACGGCTTCTCACCACCCCCATCTCTGCCTCTTCTCTCCTGTCGGGCTCTCGCTTGCTCCTCCCTCCTCTGTCTCTGGACCCCTGCTCCAGCCAGACCTGGTTCACATTCAGATGGCTGCAAAGGTACTTCCGCCCCTCCCCCTCCTGCCCAGGCCTAGAGCCCGAACCCTGCTGGGAGTCCTCCTCCCCTCCTCCCTCCTTCCCCTCCTTCCTCCTTCCTCCCCCTCTTCCTTGGGCAGTTAGTGTAGAGGGCCCTGGGTACTGTGGCTCTGCCACCTCATTCCCTATGACTCGCTGTGTGACTTTGGGCATGGCCCAGTTCTCTCTGGCTTCACTTTCCCCACGGACAGGGGTAGTCTGCAGGAGGAGGCCTGTAGTTTTCAGTTAAGGGCCGTTAAGAGTGAACTATGATTTGGGAACAGGGGAAAGAACTGCTTGTTTGAAGGGATGGGCCTGGACTGTTGCTGGGCCCTAGAAGGGCCAGTCCTTGTCTCCATTGGGCATTAGGGCTCTCAGGACTTGGGGAGGCTTTGAAGGTCTCTGACATCTATCTCATGTAAACCCTGCTTCTTCCTTCTCCTCCCCAAAACAGGGAGCTTCCTCCCTTCCCACTCTCCCAGGCAGCCCTTGGCACCTGCAGGCCGCTATGCACTTCTGGACAGTGGCTCTGGGGTCGGTTGTTGGGTGGATGGTGCTCAGTTCTGCTGAGGTTTTGGGTGGCATCCCTCTGGGTCAGTATGTGAGGGACGTGTAAGTTCTAGGCCAGTTCCTGCTGGCTTGCTGTGGGCACTGGCTGGCCCAGCTTCTCTTGCTGTAGAGCCTGACCATGCAATGGGAAGGTTACAGTTGCTGACCCTGCTCCCCTGATAATTCACCCTTTGCTCCCTCCCACCTGCGCAGAGAGGGAGACTGGTGGCTGGCACACTCACTGAGCACAGGGCAGACCGGTTATATCCCCAGCAACTACGTGGCCCCCTCCGACTCCATCCAGGCTGAGGAGTGAGTATGTTGTCAGCCATGGTCTGGTGCCACTGTCACCACTAACATGGGGTCCCTCTGGGGCCTGAGTGGGCAGCATTCTGCTGGGCACTCTGAGTCCCCAGTCCCCAGGGCCGGCATTGTGGGCAGTGAACCCTGGCCACCTGACACGGACTTGCCCTTCCCACCCCAGGTGGTACTTTGGCAAGATCACTAGACGGGAATCAGAGCGGCTACTTCTCAATGCCGAGAACCCAAGAGGGACCTTCCTCGTGAGGGAGAGTGAGACCACAAAAGGTATGCCTGAGCATGTCTGTGACTGGCAGGACTCAGCTTTGAGGGTATTATTTGAGCTGGGTGTTGGGGAGCGAATAGCAGTTTGGTACATGGGCTGAGGAGGGCAGAGCCCTTCAATGGAGGAGACAGTACAAACTGAAGTCAAAGTGGGGCTTGAGGAGGACTGAGTGGTCCCGAGGTGCTCAGGACAGGAAAGCTGAGGCTTTCCCCTTTGGCCTCAGTTTCTCACACGGGGAGTGGGTATAGGTTATCAGGAGCTCTGAGTGTCACTTAGATGCAGGTTTATTCTCAGGACAGGTACAAATGCAGTGCTCCCCCGCCCCACTTCCCCGTTTCCCTTTCCCCTTTTCCAGGGGCCTTTCTGGGCCTTGCCCTTCCCCCACAGACTGGCTCTGTTCCGCCTCTGCCCCTTCTCCTAGCCCATCACCATGGCAACCAAGCCAAGCTGCTTCCTGTTGGCCTGGAGCTCAGCGGGAGATGGAAAAGTGCACGCGCCCCCATGGTGCTGTGCACCGTACACAGTCATGGGTCTCTGTGTGTGCGCCTGTCTGCACGCTGCTGGGAGTGAAATGTTGTGTGGTCCCGGCTCCTGGGCTTGGGGGTTTGGACAAATGTGCGCATGTGGCCATTGGACATAAATATGCTTCTGTGTGTGCATATGGCCCCACTAGGCCATGGCCTTCAGCCTGTGCCTTCTGTGTGCACATGATGTGGACAGTCTATAGAAAACATGACTTCCCAGTGTTGCCTTGAGACAAGCTAGGGTGGGTCCCAGGCCTAGCTTCCCTGACTGTTCACAGGTTACCAGAAGGTCTGCATATTTACCTGACAATGTCCAGGGGGCCTCGAGTGGGTGTGGGGGAGGCAATCCTTCCACTCGGAGCTGCCCAGTACCTAGCAGGTCCCTGGAGCCTGTTCCCCGCCTCTCCCTGATGCTCTCCCAGATGTCCCTGGCTCTATTTAGCAAAGGTTTCTGTTCAGGACATTTCCAACTGCGGGTTTTCTAGGCTCTATCGAGGCAGGGGAGGAGCAGGGCCCTGGACTATGGCTGTCAGGGTCAATACTCACATATGTCCACATAGCCAGCCACTGCTCTTGTCTGCTCAGCTGGTCTCCAGGAAGCAGAACAGTACCAGAACAGACATGGCAGTGGGCACAGGGCAGCAGCCAGCATTTATGGATTGCTTACTGAGTACCAGTACCATGTGAAGATTCACGACAATTTCATTGTGTAGAGGAGGCCCATGGAGGACAAGCAGTGGCTTGTCAGGGTCACACAGTTAGGGACACACTTGAGACTCAGATGTCTTAACAGGGCTAAGAGTTTGAGGTGGTCCTGCCATGGGGGGGGGCATTTCATGCCTTGCCTGGCTGTGCCCTACAGGGCTGCTGAAAGAGGGAGGGACTGAGGTCAATTCCTCAAGCAAGGGGCACACCAACTGGGTGCCACAGGGGTCTCCCTGCCTGCCCACAGGTGCCTACTGCCTCTCTGTATCCGACTTTGACAATGCCAAGGGCCTCAATGTGAAACACTACAAGATCCGCAAACTGGACAGTGGCGGTTTCTACATCACCTCGCGCACCCAGTTCAACAGCCTGCAGCAACTAGTGGCTTACTACTCCAGTGAGTGTCCCCTGGCGGTGGGTGTGGGGACTCACTGGCTCCTGCCCCGGGAGGGCAGTGGGGAACCACCGGGTGTGCCTCCTCACTCCTGGTGTACCTCTTCCCCTCCCTGCCTCTTCTCCATCTCCTCCCTTCTTCCCTCTCCCTGCCCAGCCCCCCTCCTCTCCTTCCTCTGCAGCTCCCTGAGGAGTGGGTCTGCCTTGAGCAAGCTAGAAGGGAGGGGCCAGAGGCGAGTGCTGATTGTTTCTGCAGCCCTAAGACTGGTCTGAACCGGTTCCTGGGAGAGGAGGAGGGGGAGGTCTTTTTTGATAGAGAACAGCAGCCAGGGCTGGAGCTGTGTTCAATGATGGTGTGTGCCCTTCTGTGCACCCAGGCTTCCAGCCTCTCTAGGACTTGCTACCTCTCTGTCCCTCTGTCTGTCTGCTTCTGTTCTGGGGCTCATTTGGCCCCCAGACCACATCCTACAGGGCTTGTGATAGAGACCCAAGGCCCTGAGCTGGGGTAGCTGAAGATGGCTCCAGGCCTGCACTTGCCAGTTCCTTCAACATCACTTACAGCTTCCTGCTTCCAGGCAGCTTTTCCAACCCCACAATTGGTCTTGTCTTGGGCCCTGGTATAGGCTGTGTGCTGTTTGGGGTGCTACCCTAGTTGTCTCCCAAAACCAAGTCAGGAACCTCCTCCTCTGGAATGCCTTCCAGGGCTCCCAAAGGATTCCTAAAGCCTGCTTGACTCCCCTCCCCCTTCCCAAACTATCCTCTGTCACATCTGTGGTCCTGAGGGGTGACTAGGAAAGCTTGGTAGATGACTGGCAGGAGGGGGTGGCCTCCCTAGGGCTCTCATACCTGTTCCCCACTGGTTCTCTGGCAGTCTCCTGAATGATGGATAAGTGATTTGTGGGGAGCAGAGGCATACAGGAGGGTGCCTGCCTGTTCCCAGAGCCAATGTGCACATGACCCATAGGGTCAAACACACAGGACAGGGAGGCCAGCTTGTTGTGGGGCCCTGCCTGAGCGCCATTCCCTGCCTCCATCTTCAGAACATGCTGACGGTCTGTGCCACCGCCTCACCACCGTGTGCCCCACGTCCAAGCCTCAGACCCAGGGCCTGGCCAAGGATGCCTGGGAGATCCCCCGGGAGTCCCTGCGACTGGAGGTCAAGTTGGGCCAGGGCTGCTTCGGAGAGGTGTGGATGGGTAAGGAACATACACACACCCCTGTCCCTATCGCAGCTAGACGGCTCAAGGACCCTGAGCCCCTCTCTCTTTAATCGTCTCTACTGAACAATTAGGCTCTGTTTTTATTTTAGTATTGTTCATTAGCTGTAAAAATTATTATGTTTCCTGCAACACATTCAAACCCACATGTAACATACTTTGCTTCTACCTCCCCCCAACCCCCTAACGATGACCCAACAGGGGCGAGCACTGAGATGCACACACCTGATTCCTTGTAGCCCATGCCACTAAAGACAAAGGCATCTGTGTACCAAGAGCTGCTGGGGACTGGGCACACAGTCCTCCAGGGCCTGTGAGTGTGGCCAGTCTCACTCCGAGCCTCAGCCTCCTAATGTAAGCTTCTAGAGGCATCTGCTCAGCACAGAAAGTGAAAACACTGTGCAGAAGAAGTAGTGGGAAGTTAGAGTGTCCAATCGTGCAGCCACTGGGAGTCCCCGGTGTCAGCGAGCTGCTCTAGCCAGACCCAGGATTAGAGGGGGACTGGCGCGGCTGTAGTGGCCACTTCACTGCCCTCCCTTCAGAGGCACTAGAGGGGCTGGCCCAGGTGGCTAAGGGAAGTCCTGGGCTTTGAGGGGGAAGGGCAGAGGGAGAAGCCAGCTCCCAAGCTGAGACCAAAAGGAGGGTTTAGGCAGAACCTGGGTGAGCCATGGCCTTCGTCCTTCTCAACTAAAATTCTTGGTAAGTGTATGGAAGGGGATCTGAGAGCTTCCTACCTCTCCCCAGGGCTCTGCATAGACCAGGAATCACACAAATCATCCCTGGATGGCCTGACGCAGAACAGACTAGAGGGCTGAACCCAGTCTACTCTGGGACCCAGTTCCTGTGACAAGGAGGACTCTCAGGCTGTACTAGGCAGGCAACTGAGCTGACCACTAGTCCTGGTGTTCCAAATGACCCCAGACACAGCCCTCCCTCTCCTCTGTCCTATTGTTCTGGTTGTTCATGCCTGGAATACTGATAGTGCCCCCCCCAGCAGGAACATGGTCACCCCAGGTGAAAGCAGTTGAGACGGGACCTTAATGTCCTAGTAGTAGCTACTGTTTGTGAGCAAGCTCAGGGCATTCATTTCACAGCTCTCCATTCCTTGAGCCCTTTTGTAAGTGAGAACACAGAGTCTCAGTAAGGTCCCTGGCTTTGCCGGAGCCTATACCATGAGTTGGGAGGCAAGAGTTGAGACATGGGCTGGCCTGGCCCCACTGCAACAGAATGGTGGCCTGTACTGAGGTTCCTATGTCCCTCCCCTCACAGGGACCTGGAACGGCACCACGAGGGTCGCCATCAAGACCCTGAAGCCAGGCACTATGTCTCCAGAGGCCTTCCTGCAGGAGGCCCAAGTCATGAAGAAACTGAGGCATGAGAAGCTGGTGCAGCTGTATGCCGTGGTGTCTGAGGAACCCATTTATATTGTGACAGAGTACATGAGCAAGGGTAAGGCCTGAGCCTGCAACCTCCACTCAAGTGTCCATGCAGGGAGGGCCCAGGGCAATTTACTCCTTACCCCAAACCAACCCTGATGAGTGGACAGTTATGTCAGGGACTGCCTTGCTCCTTTGATAAATAATAACAAAATACTACTACTACTACTTTTTTAAAAAGGAGTCCCTTTTGTCCTTTACCACGGTGGAGATCCCTGCTGTTACTGGGTAGTTTAGTGGCATACACCTTTAATCCCTATGCCCAGGGGGTTGAGGCAGGAGGATCTTGAGTTTGAGGCCAGGCTGGCTACATAGCAAGACTGTCTCAGTAAACAGCAATGTGGAGGTGGGGTTGTAGCTTGGTTGGTAGAGTGCCTGCCTAGCAAGCACAAAGCCTTGGGTTTGGCCTTAGGTTTGATCTCAGCACTGCACAAACTAGGCACGATGACACATAACTGTAATCCCAGCCCGGAGGAGGTAGAGGGGGGAGGATCAACAGTTCAAGGCCAGCCTCCATTGCATAACGAGTTGGGCTACTCAAGACCATGTCTCAAAACAAAAATGTACATACAGTATCCACAGCGTACCCTAGAGTTTTCTGCTGTCCTTAGCAACATGGCTGTCCAGTTCCAACCCCAGGCAGCCACTAGCTGGCAGCCTTGGTCCTGATAAACCTATTTGTCTTGGGCTTTTCTTTTTTTTTTTTATTTATTTTATGCATATGTGTGCTCTATCTGCATGTACACCTGCATTCCAGAAGAGGGCACCAGATCACATTGTGGATGGTTGTGAGCCACCATGTGGTTGCTGGGAATTGAACTCAGGACCTTTGGAAGAGCACTAGGCAGTGCTCTTAACCGCTGAGCCATCTCTCCAGCCCCTGTCTTGGGCTTTTCACATGACCTTTTGTAACTAACAATCCCCTGTCCTGTTCACTGGCCAGCCCTCCTTCCCCATCACACCCTTACTACAAGGGCCTAGTAGGATTCCTTGGTGTAACTCGGTGGACTGTTTGCCTTTGAGTGCCAGACACTGAATTGAGGCTTTATTTCCTTACCGGCTGAGTTGGGAGCCACAGCTTCCTGTACAGGGAGACCCAGGCAAGGCTACAGCTGGATCTCTCTCTCTCCAGGAAGTCTGCTGGACTTTCTCAAGGGGGAAACAGGCAAATACCTGAGGCTACCCCAGCTGGTGGACATGGCTGCTCAGGTGAGTGTCCTTGTCAACCTTCCTGCACCTTTCCCCTCCAGGAGGCCTGCTTTCATTACACCATGGTCTCACTTGGTCGCTCAGTGGAGCCCTTGCAGGCAGGCCCCTGGGTAGTACACTGTATCTGGGCATCAGAGGCACACACATAATTAAAAATAACATATTAAAGGTTTAACATTTATTGTTTCCATCTGATAGATGAGGAAACCGAGGGTCGGAGAGGGGACTTGGAACAACAGGCAGGACCTGGCACACTCCTGTGTCTATGGGTCACCTGGGACCTCTTTTTTATACTCACCTGCTTCCCTGGCAGCGTCTTTTTGTGACCTCTCCATTGCCCTTTGCTGTCCCCTTGTTCCGCTGAGCTATGGCTCACCTTTTCAAACCAGTGCTGTTTATTATCAGCCAAATGGAGTTCCTTGCTTGAAAAGACGTGGGATAGGCAAGGTGTTTGGCTGTCCCTGAATGACAACCTGAGGAATGACCAACCTGAGACACCTGCTTATAGCTCTGGGATGGCTGGGGTTCGCTCCTGTCTCTCTGTCTCTACAGATTGCCTCAGGCATGGCCTACGTGGAGCGTATGAACTATGTGCACCGGGACCTCCGAGCCGCCAATATCCTGGTTGGGGAGAACTTGGTGTGCAAAGTGGCTGACTTCGGGCTGGCCCGGCTCATAGAAGACAACGAATACACAGCCCGGCAAGGTGGGAGCATCTTGGGGTGCGTCCAGTGGTGTCAGTCTGTCAGGTGGAAATGAGAGTAATGCCCCTGCGGCAGACTCGTAGTGACACCCTGTGCTTTCTCACCTGTAGGTGCCAAATTCCCCATCAAGTGGACCGCCCCTGAAGCTGCTCTGTACGGCAGGTTCACCATCAAGTCGGATGTGTGGTCCTTTGGGATCCTGCTGACCGAGCTCACCACTAAGGGACGGGTGCCCTACCCTGGTGAGGTTACCCCTGTGTCGCTGACCTTCTCCCTAGGGACAAGTCTTACCCCACCACGCCACCCCTGGGGTTCTCCTTTCTGGGCTGGATACAAAAGGGGCTGATCTCTGATCTCAGGGCCTCTGGTCAGGGCTCTTAGCCTTGGAGAAGTTTTACACACCATAGGCAAAAAGCTGTGTAGGCTGTGCCAGTCTCTGGAGCCATCCCCTCACGGCCCTCTATTCACAGGGATGGTGAACCGTGAGGTGCTGGACCAGGTGGAGCGGGGCTACCGGATGCCTTGTCCCCCTGAGTGCCCCGAGTCTCTGCATGACCTCATGTGCCAGTGCTGGAGGAAGGAGCCCGAGGAGCGACCCACCTTTGAGTACCTGCAGGCCTTCCTGGAGGACTATTTTACGTCCACTGAGCCGCAGTACCAGCCTGGGGAGAACCTATAGGCACTGTGTGTGCAGGACTGTTGGCCCTGGGCTCCTGGGTGTGGCCCCTGATGCACCTGCCTCCCTTCATCCTCTCTCTGGGGCTGAGCTGCCTCAGCGATGCCCCTTTTGGAGCATAGAAGGGCTTCAGGGATAGGGGCAGCCTGGAAGGACAGGTTGAGGCTGGTACAGTGACTGTCCCGTTGCCTGCCCTGGCCACAGGCCCTCTCTGTGCATTCTCTCTGGAGTTAGCCTGCTTCTTGCAGGAGACCCTAGGTGACGGACGAGCAGGGCTTCAGGTTGGTTTTCCAACCTCATCCCACTTCACTCACCTGTCTCCTCCCCACTTTCTTCAATCTGGGTCTGTTTCAAGCTGGCCTAAGAGCCTTTCCAAAGAGGAGTGAGGCCCAGCCCTTGGCCTATGTGTACTTCCTCCCCCTGGCCGTCCTTGTTGAAGGCTTCTGGGTGGAACAATGGGTCTGGAATCCTCTTCCATGGCTCTCAGGCTAGATAGCCCAAGGCCCAACACAAGTTCGGATAAGTGTCAGGGTGAGCATTCCGTCAGCCCTGTCCTCCACAGGGACCTTTGGAGATCACTGGCACATTGCCTCATTTCTCTGTTGGAAAACTGAATCCAGGAGGGGCTGAGACCTGTCCAAGATCACAGGCAGTTCAGGGTTGAGGTGGGCTCAGCACCTGGTGCTCCCCGTCTTCCTCAGGAACTAACGAGAACTGTCCTCAATGGGCAGTGGGCAGGGTGGGGGCCGAGAATGGGTCGATGCTCCTGGGTCTGTCATGGGGGAAGAGGCAAGCATGACGCTGAGCCAGGAATGAGGGGAGCAAAGTGGTGGTATGCAACAGGCTTCGGTCACAGTTACGGTGGGCTCTGACCGTAAGAACCAGCCATGAAATGGAGTGATCGCCCAGGCTGCAGAGGCAGTCAGGTAGAAGTGAAAGAGCTAAGAAGTGGGGACCCCTGATCATCCTCCTCCATCTGTCCTGACCATTTCAACACCCAGCCCCTGCTCTCCTGCCTTTGCTGGGACTCCTTAACTCACAGGGAGATCCTTGGCCAGGGAAGGGAGAGCAGGGATCCTCACTGCTGTGTACTGACACTGGCCCTGCCTGCTCTCTGAGCTACAGTCTTTGCCCTTGTCTCTATGGCCTCTGCCGTTGCTCAGCCCCTGTATAGATCCACAGCTGGTGTCCAAGGGGAACACAGCCTGGGACAGCAGCCAACTCACTGCTTGGTCCCTGGCTTTTCTGCCCAGCCTTAGGGTATGTGGTGGCTTCTCTCTGCCTCAGTGTCCCCATCTGTAAGGTGGGCAGTCGATGATTTGTGGCATCTCAACCGAGGGCCCTGTGTGTGTGTGTGTGTGTGTTCATGTGCCTGTGTGTCTTCCCTTATGTCCATATTTAACATGTAAAAGCATCCCTACTCTGTCCCCAGACATGACCATTTCACTCATTGTCCCATCACAGCAATAATGTCCCCGCCACCGGGGATTCGAGCCAGCCAGGCCCTGCTTGCAGGGAAGGAGGCCAAGCAGGGCCTGCCCTGACATTTCCACTTTCCTCCCATAGTTTCTTGCCCAGTTTCCCCATGCACCTGGCAAGTCTGAGCTTGCCACCCCATTCTCCCCACTCCACTCCAGTTGCCCAAGGACCTTTGTGTAAAGTGGCCTCAACTGTCAACTGTCCGGCTTTCTTTCTTTTTAACAGTGTTTTGTAGATTTCAGATGACTATGCAGAGGCCTTGGGAACCCTCAGCTCTGGGCAGGGCCTGGGGATCCCACATTCTATGGCCCAGGCTTGGGGGGAGGGGGAACCCAGAACTGGTTGTACATACTTTGCATACTGTCTGATTAAACACAAACAGACCTCACTTTGGCTAGCAGTTAATTGAACATCTACTGTGTGCGGGAGAGTCAGAAGTGTCCTGGATGTGAAGGAAGATACTTTCGGGGGGGGGGGGGCGGGGGGGAGCCTCAGTCCCTGCAGCCAATGGCTTCCAGGCCTGGGAGTGATATAATCAGATAGGACAGATGCAGCACCTCTGGTCTGTTCTTACGTGAGGCTCTGGGGAAAGCACCAAGTTTAGGCCAAGGATGCTTGTGAGATCTGGGCAGCAGGCAGGATTTGGCAGAGCTGCCCAACATACACAGAATGTGTTCATGGGTGATCTCAAAGGCTGTGTGTGTCCTGGTAGGGCTGGGCTGTGTAGGAGTAAACCCGTGCAAAGTGTGGGAAGAGGCCATGCCACCGGTCAGGCAACCTGTGGTGACTTACTTTCTCCAGAGTACACCTGGGCGTGCAAGCTTCTAGCTGCTCAGTTAAAACCAGGACACTTTTCAGTTCACATTCCCTTCACAGATCAGGACCGCAGTGGACACCCGAGGCCACCCCATTCTTCCCACTTCACTCCAGCTACCCAGGGACTTTGTATAAGGTGGCCTCGACTCTCCTGTTTTCTTCTCTTCTAATGTGTGTCAGGGAGCAGGGCAGTTGTGATAGGGGCTTGTGGCCTGTGTCTTCTGCTTCCCCGTGGATCTTCTGTTCTCAGAGTCTGTGTGGAGTGGAGCTGTGTGCTCATGGGTCTGCACTAGCTGATGTGTGTGTGTGCCTGTGTGAGTGTGTGGGGTGGGGGGAGAGTGGGGTGACCTGGGAGAGCTGTGTGGGCTGCACGGACACAGATCTAGGTGGCATGAGTTCTCTCCCACCTCCATGAAATGCTCTCTCTAGCTTTCCTGTCTGTTGTTAGTCTCTCCTCCCCGGCACTCTCTGCACACTTCCAGCTTTATACTCTGGGCCTGGGCTTGTTCTATTGAAAATCTCTTTCTTCTTAGAGCTGGAAACTCCTATTCAACCTTAAAAACACGTCAGAGGCCACAGAGCACCCTGTGAGTTTTCTCTGAGCCCCGGAATCTTCAGGGGCTGTCTTGGCTGTTCACAAAGCTCCATCCACTGGACCACATGTTGTGGGGGCTGGGGGAGATGCCCCTAGACCCAGCCAATTTGGTGATGTCTGTGTAGGGAACGGAGGCACTGGTCACTTCGTCCTTTCTGCCCACCAGTTCCTTCTCTGGTTTCTAGGTCATCACTCTGTTAAGTTTGCCTTCACGAGGCTCTGAGTGTGAGGGAGTCAGGGACAGGATACAGACAGCAGAGGGAGCCATGGCTTGGCCTGGGCCTCAAGCTGCTTTACTGGCCTGCTTCAGAGTGTCAGACTGTGGGGCCCTTTCTGATGGGTTGCTCCTACTCTGCAAGAAGGAACACACATTATTCTCGCCACAGGGAAGTGTTTTTCTGGAAGAAAACTGTATGCAGAGTAGGAGGACAATTCAGAAAAGCAGAAATAAGGAATGAACAGGAACACAAAAACAAATATCACTTGTACCCAGACTCATCCACCCCTTTGCCCAGTGGACAGGACATCTCAGGGTGTGTGCAATGCCTGGCTCCTCAGCCTTTTTCTTGTCTCTTGGGTTTCTTTGTTTCTGTCCCTTAGGCCCTCATGTGCTGGCTAACAAGTGAGCTGCTGACTATCAGTTCCTTGTTTAGGTCCTATTTAGACAGCCATGTTGGTGAGACTTCATTTCTGACATTTCTAGAAGACACTGTCTTAGTAAACTCTGTTTCTCTGGCTTTTACAGTTCTTTTGTTCCCTCTCCTGAAATGATCCCTGAGCCTTAGGTGTAGGAGCTGTGTTGGAAATGTATCTGTTGGGACCAGTCTCTTGTTCTCTGGATTTTTTTTTTTTTTTTTTTTTAGGTAGAGTTTCACTAAATAGGCCTGACTGTGGCCTGGAACTCACAGAGATCCACCTGCCTCTGCCTCCTGAGTGCTGGTGTTAAAGTCCTGTGTCTTCTGGGAGGTGGTGGCTCATGCCTTTAATCCCAGCCCTCGGGAGGCAGAGGCAGGTTGATCTCTGTGAGTTCAAGGCCAGCCTGGTCTACAGAGTTAGTTCCAGGACAACCAAGGATACACAGAGAAACCCTGTCTTGGAAAGAAAAGTCCAATGTCATCCATTCTCTTTGTCCCATACCCAGGGTGTGTGTGTGTGTGTGTGTGTGTGTGTGTGTGACATCTCTCTGACTCTGTGTTTCTCTGGCCCTTTCTCTTTTACCCTAGCAGATCTGTCTCTTTCTCATTCATTCATTTCACAGACAAATGCACATGACTTTGATATCTGCTGGTCTGCAAGGGATGGACCCAGCCCCCATCCTGTCTCCTACCCTGCAGGGCTGGGTTTCTGCAGAGCTTTTCAACTCCCCTGCCCCTTGATGCCGCCTTTCCTCCCTCCTAGCTCTGGGGGGTCACTGCCATCGGCTGGGGGGGGTTGTTACCTTTTATTCCCATGATTCTTCCGAAAACACTTAACAGTGGAGCAGCTGTTCTTATCCAGCTGTGTGTGAGAGAGGGAGAGGGGCGGACAGACGCCCAGTCCACTCTTCTGTCCTCTCCTTGCCTCCAGGGAGCTTCCCAGTCCCTGTGGAGTCAGCATTATAGACTGTGTGCATCCATGTTTGTGTGCTCGATATGGGGGGGGGGGGCTTCACTGGCCCATTTTCTGATGGCCTCTGCTCTCCCTCCTCCATCCTGATTATTCCAGATGTGTGAGCCTCCCTCCTTGCCCCTCCCCCTCCCCGGTTTTTATAATCTGCAAACCCTGGAATTTCAGCCTCCCTTCCTTCTGTGTGCTCAGAACACTGTTCATCCGTCCCGTCCCTCACTGGTTCATTCATTTGTTCCCTGACAAACTTTTATGGAGTCCATGATGCAGCCCCAACTGTGATTTAGGGGCCAGAAAATAAACTGGGCCCACCAACCACCTTCTGTCTAAATGACAAGGACAGATGCAGAAAGTCCCTAGACCTCAGGGGATTGGAGACAGACCCTGAGCTTGCCTGGATAGTAGGATAGAGCCCCAAGGGAATGAAAACTTGATTTTGTGTGTGTGTGTGTGTGTGTGTGTGTGTGTGTGTGCGCGCGCACGTTCAGTGTGTGTTTGCATGTGCATTTGTGTGAACATGTGTCAAGTGTGTGTGTGTGTGAGAGAACATGTGTCTGCATGTGAGCTTGTTATGTTTGTGTCTGTATGTTAGCATATATGTTAGTATTAATGTGTGTCAGTGTGTGTGAGAGAGAAGATGTGTCCATGTGTGCATGTTAGCTTGTGTATGTGTGTCTATGTGTCAGCATGTACATTAGTGTTAATGTGTGTCAGTGTGTGTGTGCATGTGAGCTTGTGGTTGTGTGTGTTCATGTTCATGTGTGTATGTGTGTGTTTCCTTGGGTCTGGATTCCACTTCCTTATCCAGCACCACCTGAACTCCTACAGTCTAGTGTGTGAATCCCCCTGAGTTGTATGTGGAATGTGATATATAGGGGGTGTGGTTGCATTTTGTACAGTGGGAGTTTGCGGTGTGTGGAGTGAGACCTCAGTGGCAAGTGAGGTGTGGTGTGGTACATAGCATATTTGGTATGTGTGGTGTGGCATGTGACACGCATGTGCATGTGGCAGGGTTGTGATGTGACTATGGGCATGTATAGTGTGTAAAGCAAGGCATTCGTGCAGCCTTGGTGGCATGATGCTGGATCCAGCAGGATTGGTGCCAAGATCCCTTCCACGGCATGGACAGAAGGCTCCATGTTACCTGCGTTCATGCCTTGCCCCTGCGCTCAGCCCTCACTGCTGTTCTGAGGCACAGCAGGTGTGGGTAGCTCTCCATCCTGCCTCCTCCCTGTCTCTCCTCTGTCTCTGCCCCAGGTCTTAGCTCTGTGTGTTGCCTGCTCTGACACTGATTAGCTTCAATTGAGGTGTGATTGCAGAGCCCCATGTGTGTGTCCACCAGCATCCCATATGCCTCTCTGGCGCTCTTTTCATCAACCCCACCCCCTGGCCTTGTTCAAGTCCCCTCAGGAGTGGCAAATGGGGGTCAGGGTACTGCCCTCCTAATGTGCAGCCCACTGTGGCACACACATGTCCCCACACTTACATTCATAGGCATGAAGTAAATACATAAATAAAATATGATAAAAATGTTAATAAAAGTAACTGATATACTAGTCTAACCCGAGATGAACTGTAAAAGTAAAATAGCCCACATCAAAAACTTAATATCTTAAGAAGGTAATTGGCTTTGGGGTCACTGACATTGGTTGGGACGTTGTTTTCATTCCTGTAGCTCTTTAGAGAGTGCTCATTGTGAAGTAGTTGTTGCTGGCAGACATGTGTCTGTCTCTGTTAGAGTGTGTGTGTGTTGTGTGACAGACAGACAGACAGCAGAAGGGTCCCTGCAGCTCCTGCCATGTGGCTTTCATGCTCATCTTTATGGTCTGTGCTCGCCCATCCATGCACTCAACACCCTTCATCCTCCATGTGTCCAAGTGCACATGTGCTGTGCATTTGGACACGTGGAAAGACCTCTCCACCTCTCCGAGCCTCTGCGTCTTGCCTGTCTCCAAGGTGCTTGTGAAATCTGCCTGGCCCTGCGTATGTGTGCAGCTTTCAGAGAGGTGTGTGCCTGTGATAAGCTGCCTGGCAGCATGTTGTCCCTGACACGTTGTTCCCTACTCCTTTGTCCCACTTTGCTGAACAGCTCCTGTGAGGGTGTGGGTGAGCCGCAGCTGCCTTTGGCTTGGCTCCGCTCTGCCCTGCAGGCTCTCCCCAAGCCTCTCCAGGTCCTTTGGGGTGGGGTGGGGGATGGGGATGGGAGGATGCTCACCCAGGCTTTGTCCAGTGTTTGCTTATGCTCCACAGATGTGCTCCAAGACCTGCCTGCCCATTCTTCTGTCCTACCCTTCTGATTGTCCGGTAGTTATTTTTTTCCATTTATTTATGTATTTAGTGTGTCTGTATGTGTGTGGTCATGCACATGCCACAGCATGGAAGGCAGTGGACAACAGGAGAGAGTCAGTTCTCTCCTACCACCTTGTGGGTTCTGAGGACCAAACTCAGGTCTCCAGGCTTGGTGGCAAGTTCTTTACCTCTGAGCCATCTCTCCAGCCACTTAGTTGTATTTTAAAAATACATTTATTTGTGGGTTGGAGAGATTGCTAAGCAGTTAAGAGCACTGGCTGTTTTTCCAAAGAACCGGGGTTCAAATCCCAGCACCTACATGGCAGTTCAAAACAGTCTGTAATGGCCAACGTGGTGGCAGCCTTTAATCCCAGCAGTCAGGAGGCAGAGGCAGTGGATCTCTGAGTTCAAGGCCAGCCTGGTTTGCAGAGTGAGTTCCAGAACAGCCAGGCTACACCCTATCTTGAAAAACCAAGCCCAAAACAAAACAAAAAACCAAAACCCCACATTTATTTGTTTGTTTGTTTGGGGGAGGTGAGTATGTGGCACAGCATTTATGTAGGGGTCAAAGGACAACATGTGGAATTGTTTCTCTTTACTTTGTGGGTCCCAGGGATTGAACTCAGGTCTTCAGGTTTGTTGCCAGGTACCTGCTGAGCCATTGCACTGGCCCTCAGTAATTATTTCCAGGTTCCTATTTTGGGGCACCTCCCTCTGGGGGTATCTACCCTTCTCTAGTTCCATCCCCCGCAGTGGAGGGTCCAGGCATCCAGGACCTCTACCCTCTGCCCAGCCCCCTAACCCTCAAGGCCCACTCCTTCCCTTCACTTCCAGCCCCGTGTCCTTGCCCCACCCCTACCGCCCTGGTTACCCCCACTAGTGGACATCTCCTCTCAAGGTCTTTCCTTATTGCCTGCTAAAGAGTCTCCTCCTGCCTCTCCCCTTGCAGGCAGTAGGCTATTCTTTCTCCCTGGCCCACTATCTGTGTTGCCTTTGTCATGCCCTTGCCTACGTGGGTGACCTGGGCATCCTTCCCATGGGCACCTACTCTTGTCATCCAAGTCCTATTTCCCCTTCCCTCTCTTGTCTTCTTCACATTAAAAACAGGGTATAGCTTGTAGCCCATAGAATATGTGGCTCTGAATTTCATGATTCCCCATTTTTGCTGGCATTTGTTTTAAAGTCTCAAACTGCTAGGGTGTTAGGGTGTTTTAAAGAATATTTACCTAGCTTGTTAGGAGTGTGGGTGTGTGTGTGTGTGTGTGTATGTGTGTGTGTGCGCACATGTCCCATGTGGAATTCAGAGGACAATTTTTTTTTTGAGACAGGGTTTCTTTATGTATCCCTGGCTATCCTGGAACTCACTCTGTAGACCAGGCTGGCCTTGAACTCACAGAGATCCACTGGCTCTGCCTCCCCAATGCTGGGATTAAAGGTGTGTATAAATTCTTTCTACCTTTTGAGTTCCAGAGATTGGACTTGGGTCATCAAGCTTTCTCAGAAAACACGTTTACCAGCCATCTCTCCAGCCCCTGGGGTGCTCCCCTCGTTCTTCCCCCCCTTGTTTCTTTGTATAATAGTCCAATGTGTTTGGGTGTTTTGGTTTTTGTTTGTTTGTTTGTTTTGTTTTTTTTGAGATAGGGTCTCACTAGTAATCCAGCTGGTCTGGATCTTGCTATGTAAGCCAGGCTGGCCTTGATCATAGGGATGCCCCACTGTGCCCGGCTTGTCTTAGCACCTTTTCCACTATAGCTTCTCTTTTTTATCACTGGAGCCTCTTTGTCTGTATTCATTCAGCTCACGTTTTTTGAATGTGGCTCTATATAAGTATCGACTCTCTGCTCCTTCCCCAAATCTCATTGAATTCTGCCTCTATGCTGTGTGTCGGAGGGAAAGAGAGAGAGAGGGAGAGAGGGGGGTGGGAGAGAGAGGGGGTGGGAGGGAGAGAGGGAGGGAGGGAGAGAGAGGGAGAGGGAGAGAAAGAGGGAGAGAGTCTGGCTCCTCACCATTTTCCTCCCTCTCTGCTTCCCCAACCTCTGCCTCTATCTCTTTCTCTCTCACCACTCCTGGGCACTCCTCCTAGACATTTTCAGGGGAGCCTGGGAAGATTTCTTCCTCAGGGGCTACCTCTCTTATCACTCCTCTTGCTGTCTGTGGGTGGAATGGGGTCTGGCCTCCACCCTTCTTGTCTTCCATCTCCTTTGTAAGCTCTTTGCTCCCTGGTATCCCTGGCTTTTGATTTGGGGTCTTGGAATCAAGCGTCAGACCCACTTACCTATCCTGGTCTGTCTTTCCTACTCCAGAATGTCCCCCTCAGACCCCACATTGCCCCTACTCCCGGTAGATGTCTTGTCTGGATCTCCTTCTCAGCCCGACACACTGGACTTTTGGCTGCTCCCTGACATGTGGCTCTCATGATCTTTTGGGCCTTCCCCCTTGTCCCCACCCTGTGGTAATTGTCCTCAACCCCTAGGAACACCACATCAACCTCCCATACTCCCAAGGGCCCCTCCTTGCTCCTTCTCCTTTCTCCTTGCCCACCACCCCTGTCCCTACCCCAGGGCTCAGCACCTCCTCTGTAAGAACCACTCTGGTGGGGGCTGGAGAGATGGCTCAGAGGTTAAGAACACTGGCTGCTTTTCCAGAGGTCCTGAGTTCAATTCCCAGCAACCACATGATGGCTCACAACCATCTATAATGGGATCTGGTTCCCTCTTCTGGCCTGCAGGCAAACATGCAGACAGAACACTGTATACATAATAAATAAAATCTTAAAAAAAAAAAAAACACTCTGGTATCTGTCACCCCAGTGCAGGTCTCCCAGCATTCCTAACAATATCTTCTAAGCCACCCCACTTTTGTGCTGGTACTGCCTATAGGCCTCCACTATAGGCTTCACCACCCCACTCAGAACCCCAACTTGGTTAACAGACCCTCTACATCCTGTTTATGAGGGCCCCCAGTAGATCCAGCCTCCCCTTCTGGGCCTGGCTTGCCTGACACCTGTCACCTGTACAGGTGCTAGCTGTGGTCTTCCTTTATCAGGCAACAGCCCAGAGAGGTAGACATTTGGCTTGGGCTGGTGAGACAACATGTGTTCTGCACACTCCTCACCTCAAGCTCCCCACCTCCTCTACTTCATCCCTTTCCTTCCTTTCCCTGTTTCGTCCTTGGGGTATGTCTGGTGGCTGCCCACACCCCCCATGAGTCCTATCTGTCGCAGAGGGACAAGTGGTGACTTGGGTGTCTGTGTCTCCTGACTGGGTGACTGTGTGTCTTTTCTTTTCTCTGTCTGTGGTGTGTCCATTACTTTGCTATCCTGCCTACTCCCTTCCTGTGCCCCTCCTTCCTTGCAGCCCTTCTCCTGGGGACTTTGCTGGGTTCTGGGTGTCAGTATCTGTGCCTTGCAGCCTTATAGGCAGGCAAAGTGCATCAGGGCCCAGGTTGAGATGGCTGAGCATGAGCTCAGCTTGTATGCATCATCCTGAGCCCTGGTGGGGTAGGGGTCTTGCCTGGCCTTGAGGCTCCTGCTCTTCCTCCCTCCCTCTTTCTCTAACTTTCTTCCTTCTTGCCTTTGTCTATACCCTGTTCCTTCCTCCCCAGAGCTCCTCACTTTGCCCCCTCTGGTTGCCTCATGTTGCAGAGCCAGTGTTGGAAGAATTTTGGGGTTCATCTGAATCTCCCATCAAGTCTCACAGGGGGGCCAGAACTGGTCAGGGGCTTCTTATGATCTTTCATTCTTTCCCCCACCGGTTCTCCCTAAGCTCTCTACCGCACCCCATCACAGAATCCATTCCCAGTACTAACCACAACTAATATATGGAGAAGACTCCAGCTCCAGGCCAGTTGCTCTTCCTTGCCTCCAGTCTCTCCTGTCACCAGCCCTGGGATTTCCTCTGCCCCACCTTTCCTTAAATGTGACAAGCTGCTCTTACCTCTGGACCTTTGTACACATGGCTCTCCCTTCCTGGAACCAGATGCCAGAGGTTTGCGTGCACCCACTTGCCTCTTTCAGGTTTCTGCTCCTGTGTCCCCTCTTCAGAGGGGCCTTCCATGGACTCTTTGCTGTTCTCAGCACCCTCCATGCCTGACTTCATTGCTGTCAACTAACATTCATTTTTGGAGTGTTATCTGACTCTCACACCAGTCTCTCTTTGCTATGTTGCCTCCTCCAACCCTCCACTGGTTCTCTGCCTCTAGTCTCCCTCCAGAATTTTTCTCCTCAGGAACCTGTTTCCCAGCTCCCTGAGCCTCTACCTGTCCAAGCCTCAGGGCTTCCACACTTCTGATGGTGCCACCCTCCTGTCCCTACTTGTTGAATTCCAAAGTATTTTGTTATTTCTTTCTTAATTAAAAACTTTTACATTGAGATGAAATCCGTACAACCTAAAATTAGCTTCTGAGGTGAACCACTCAGAGACTTAGACCGTTCCCAGTGTGTGGGGCCACTGCCTCGAGCCAGTTCCCCTCCCCACCTGTCCCTGGAAACCTGTGTGTGCTGACCATTGGACATCTGTTCTGGACAAGCCATGTGATTCTGGTGGGCATGGGCTCACCCCCGTGGGAGGCTGGAGGTTTCATGCTTTGCTCCTTTCCAAGGCCGGTGGCTTTTACTACCTTCACAAGCCACACTGTGGCCACTCTGGCTGGGATGATTCAGGTTATCAGAGCTGGCTCTGGACTGTGGCCTCTGAGGCTGTGGCTCACAGTCTCCTTCCCCAGTCTCCTGGTCTACTCCCTGGTGTCACTGCTGTTCTCCTTTGCCAGTTTGTCTTGCTACCACTGACTGGCCACCCAGCCGTAATCCCTCCATCACCCTCTCTAGATACCCTCTCCTCTGACACACCCTTGATTTGTCTCTCCTCTGTTCCAGCCCATTCTGTCCCTTGAAGCTCTGGGGTGGGTGCAGTTCAGGCCTTAGCCTGGTGGTGGCACACTTTCCACACCTCACCCTCCTTTTTCACCAGATGGGACTGGATGGTCACCAGCATCCAGATGGCCAGCCACACAGCTTGCCTTCAGGACCTTTGTACCTGCCACCTTCCCTGGCCATAGGGACCAGCCTGACCTGCCTTGGGCTGCCATCTGGCTGCAAGTTCCGTCCCCAAGCCTGTGAGTGGTTTCCGATACTCTCACACCCATGCAGGTAGCATCTTCCCTCTGTGGTATCTCTAGGTATCTTCCAGAACAGCCTCCGCCATACTGTGTGCTGGAGGCATGGGGTACTACGGACCACTTAGCTTTCAAGTGCCTGAATGAGGAGGGGCTTTCCTTCAGCACCTGTGGAGGAGAAAGCCATTGGGGGGGGAGAAGGTTGGAGAAAAGGAATGTGTCCCAGGCCAGCCTTCCTCCCTGTCTGTCCCCTTTCTTGTGTGTTGGTGTTAGCTGCTCTGGACACCTTGAGTGAGCATCAGAAATGTGTGTGTGCACGGGAGACGCGGCTGCATCCTAGGTCTCTTCTCTCAGTCAGACTGTCTGTCTGTCTGTCCACATGATCCTTTCACTGTATTGTTATTTCTCTCTGCTCTAGCCCTGTGGTCCCTTTCATTCTTTAAGGAGGGGTGATTGAGGGGAGAGTGGGATGCAGGAGTCCCTCTGGCCTTCTCCAGGGGCTCCTACCTGCTTTTGTTCTCTGGGAACCAGGGTTTTGTCTTCCATTCGGGGTGTGTGTGTGTGTTCACAAGTGCCTCTTCCCTCAATTCCTTCTGTATATCTAAGGTGTTACTTGGGAGGGCTGCTGTACCTCCCTCAGCTCTCTAGCCCCTTCCCTCTGTACCTGCCTGTCCCCGACTCCTCTCTCCTAGCTGTTCCTGTGCAGGCCCAGCTGTCAGCACCCCTCCTTGCTCTGTTTTCAGTCTCTTTCTCTAGGCTCCCCACTCTTCCTTCTCCTCTCTGCTGTCTCCTCCCAGCTCCCCTTTTCTAGATGTGCCACATCTGGCTACTTTGTGCTTCATGATTTCCTCACTCATTTCCCCCTCAGGCTCTACCTTCTCTTCATCCAGCGCTCACTCTTGTGTGGTGAGTGTGTGTGTGTGTGTGTGTGTGTGTGTGTGAGAGAGAGAGAGAGACAGAGACAGAGACAGAAAGAGAGAGAGCGCGAGCGCAAGCGAGCCTATTGTTTCTTTCTAACCCTTCTGCCTGCTCCTAACTGCCAGACTCCTCCAGGCAGCTCTCTTAGAGTCCTGTCTTCTTGCCACCACATGCCCCAGTGTGGTTCACTCACCCCTGGGTGCCAAGTTCTTCATGCCACCCCCTCATTACTCCCTCCCCCTGAGTTAAGGGCACAGGGTCTGGAGCCAGAGATGTGGACCAGTCATTCCCTTGGTGGCCACATCTCCCATCCTTCCCATCCCCCAGGAAGCCCCTACCTGCCCTTAAATAGCTCTCCATCTACTCACTGCAGCTGCTCTGTTTAGGCCAACCTGACCTAGCCAGAGAAGGACCTTTGCCCTGGCTTCCTCTGAGACTTCCTTCCTCTGAGTGTGCCGATAAACACACTCTCTTTTTGGAGTGAGAGCTACATACTTGGGGTCCAGGGCTCTAGACCTTGCTGGTCTACTCCCCTCCAAGTCTCCCTCTGTTCAGTCCTCCCACACCTGTGTGCTCTTGCATGTGAGTGTATGTGCATCGGTGTGTGTGTCGAGGGAGGGGAGCCCTCTCGTTCTCTCTAGCTTCACTTCACCCTGCTCCATTTTTCTTTCCAGGCACTTGGTTTTGCCTGATGTGAAAGGAACAAATCCATTCTTTATGATGGAGCATGCAGGAGATCTGTAGAGAAAAACAAGATTCTTCTAGTGCCCCTTCCCAAGGCAAGGATCCCTGAGAGTAGCCACAGCTTTTGCTGTCAGTGTGTGGGTAGGGGTGTCTGTGCCCTGCTCCCACCTGCCTGCCCCTCTGCCTCATTTCAGGCTCTCTCTGTCCCTCTCCACCTCTGTCACTATCTCTCAGGTCTGTTAATGAGACTCTCTTCCCTGCTCCATTCTGCTTCTGTCCTGGGTCCCCCCTCATTCATTTCTTTATTCACTCATTCGAATCTCACTGAATTTGGTCACCACTCTGGAATCCTACCTAGCAGGACACTGGAGTGCTTGTGTCTGTATGTCTGCTTGTCTTTCTTCTGCCTCCCTGTCTCTGTGGCTTTTTTCACTTCTGTTGTGTGTATTCCTTAAATGTGATCTTTCTGTAGCTGGCTCCCTTATGTACTCTCCTGGTCCCCATGGAACACTCATAGGTACTTTTGCTATTCAAAAAGTAGAACACAATTTTCTTCTAAATTGCTGTCCCTGAGCACAAAAAACTTTTTACCTTTGTAATAAGAAAAGCCAACAAAAACCACAGCTGTCACCATCATGAGGGTGGACTGAGCCCATTGTAGTGTTGTTACTGAGTTGTGCAAGGTTGGGATGGTACAAGTGTGTGTCTTGCCTGTTCCTCACCAGCCTTCCTCCCTGCTGCCCCTCTTTCCTCCATCCTTTCCCTCCCTTAGAGATTTCTGGAATTTCACCCTCTCTGCTCATTCTATGAACTTGAAGGATGGTGTGTGTGTGTGTGTGTGTGTGTGTGTGTGTGTGTATCTGTATCTGTCTGTTTGTCTATGTGCCTCCCACCTCTCCCGCTCTGACTGCTTCTGCAACCTCTCTGTGGGCTTTGTTTCTGCTTTGTGGACAGCTCTGTCCTTTGTGAAATGACATTTATTGTTTTCTTTCAGCTTCAGACAGAATAGGTGTTCACTGTGGAAAAAGTATAAAATAGCAAAAAGTGCGTGCAGAAGAATATAAAATAAAATGCCACGGTGACCACCTCCCAATGAGGGAGGGCCCGGTGACTCTGGGGTGCTTCATCACCTCTTCATGTGGGTCTTTGCTCTCTTTTCCTCTCCTCACTTACGCACCCCTGCTAAAGCATTTGAGAGCCCAGCCCTGGGGGATCGGCTATTGTCTGGAAAGTCCACCTGAGAATCCCCCTGCTGAGAATCTGGGGTGTGCATGCTATGGGGAGCTGGACCAAACATGAGCAGAGGTGATACAGGAAGGGACACCCCAGGTTGGTTGTCTTCTCTCTCTCCCTCTGCTGGCTGGTGTTGCAAGGATGTGACTGTGCCCTGGTCCCCCTGTGTCTCTCTTTGTTCTTTGGGATGGGGAATAGAACTGAGAAGGGACAGAAAGAACTGAGAAGGGACAGGAGGCTTCAAGGTATTTCTAAAAGATTCCCTGGAGTGCTGAGGGTGGTCTGGGGAGTGTCTGGGTGGGAGAAGCTACCCACTGCCTCACCCCTGAAGGGGACTACAAAGCACTTTCCACAGATGGGAGAACTCAGTGGCTCTCCATCTGTCCCTGTCCTTTACTGGCCCCTCCTCTAGGAATCAGCTCCATCTTGCTTTGCCTCTGATGATTGCCCCAAGGCTTCAGGGTCTGACACTCTGGCTTCAAACCTTGTTCAGGTCCTCAGGAAACTGACACCTCTGGAGCAGTGTCTTGGCCTGCAAAGTGGGAACAGGAAGAGCTTTAAAACCAACATGACAGCCCATGTGGAGAACACTTATTGCATGGTGACAAGTGACATAGTGGATAACAGGTCACACAGCCAAAGCACAGCTTGGCGGCTGTCTTACCACTTCCTTCTTTCTGGCTGGATCATGGTAGTGAGTACCAGGTATCCATCCCTGTCCCAGCCCCACCTTTCCATAGTCTGCTTCCTTTTTGGTGAGCCAAGGTGGCTCAGCCTAGTACCCTGCCCTGCCCTATGTCACAGCCCAGTGGCGTCACCATTCCCATACACCTAGCACATGGGACACCCTACGCCATCAGATACCTTCTCACAGCCAGGCTGCCTGAATTAATTCTAAGCTGTCAGTCCTTGGGTGTGGGGACCCCCTGAAACCCTGGCCTCTGCCACCCAAACTCGGATTGCCCTCTTTTCCCAGAACATTTCCCTGGAGTCTGGCTTCTAACCAATTCCTTTGTGCTGGCTTGGCCCTGGTTGGTGTGGGCCCCTTCAGTAGCCTGTGTTCTGGTATGCAGAGGGAGCCTAGGAGGAGGGAAGTAAGGGGCGTGGCCCTGAAGATGGAGGGGTTCTCAGCATGCTGACCCTGAGCCAGCTTTGGCTCCTCAACCCTCCAGTAAGCCCCAGCTCAGCGAAGGCCGTTCTTGATAGGATTTCGGACAGTGTCCAGGTGATGGGGTGTGGAGTTGGCACCAGGCAGGCCTGCATCTCAGGATCCCCACTTCTGGCAGGCTCCCCACTCAGCCTCATTTTCCTCCAGCCTGGATCGAAGTTGACAGTGGTCTTTTGGGTAGGGGTGGCAGGGATCAAGGATGAGTATACAGGACTTAGATGAGGGCCCGGCACGCGACCAGTGCTCCCGGATGTGTGCTTCTGTGCCATGCTTGCTCCTGCCACTGTCCATGCCCTTTCAGGGACTATGTCCATTCCTGGCCTGTAGTGGGTGCTCCCTGGCTGGCATGTAAATGGATAACACAGGGCCCCTCTGGGAGCTGACTTGACCAGGGCTGGCCAAGAGATGTACAGGTGGGCGTGAGTGTGAGTGTGTGTGAATGTGTGAGCGTGTGTGTGTCTGTGCTTGAGGGTGTGCAGGCCAGTGTGCAGCAAGCTGGACTGAGCTCAGAGGGGAACTAAATTCAACTTTAGACACCAGCAATGAGAGAGAAGACACAAAGGTTTCCTGATGAAAGGCCTTGCTGGGCGGGCCCAGGCTCGAGTCTGCCCTGCAGGTGTTGGAGCACTGCGTTGATGGACAGAGGTACCAGGGCCTGGGGCGGGGCCAGGAGGCACTAGGAAGAGACCAACAGACAGAGACAGAAGGAGGCAAAGGAAACAGAGACACACAGAGAACAGAAAGACAAGTGGGATCTCAAGTGTGGGATGAGTGCCAAAGGAAGATATGAGCTTGAAGGAAGATCCTAAGAAGGGAGTGTGCCCACGGGGTTGACAGGGTGAGTTGGCCCTTGAAGGCTGCTTGTGGTCTTGAGAAGAGCCTGGAGCAATGCTAGGGAAGATCTTATGACTTCCTGGGGCATGATTTGGCAGCTGGGGCAAATATGTGCTTTAATCCAAAAGCTGTGGCATAAGAGTGTGACCATGTGACAGTGTGGGAGCTTGGAAACATGGCCTTAGGCAGCAGGTAAAGAAGTGTGTGGAAGATTGGGTGTCAGTCAGGAGGGAAGAAAGGGGTTGTTGTACTCAAGTGTGGCTCTTCCTAGGTGCTCAGGGGATCAAGATGGATGAGTGAGAAAAATGGAGGCCTGTGGGTAGTGAGGGCACGGGAGGGAGGGCTGATCAGAAAGACTGGGGACACCAGTGGCCTTCAGTAACACAGGACTCCAGCTCTTTGTCTCCTTTGCTGTGGCCGTCACCAGCTTCCTTTTCATTCCTCATACATCTCATCCTGCCATTCTCCCAGTCGGGTGGACAATCTGAATTGGGGATCCCAGGATCCCTGGGTGTACCCTTATGGCTGATGTGGCCACATTTTTCTTGTGAGCAGCTCTGTTGTCTGTCCTGGTTTCCCTGGGGATGTTGAGGGCAGGTCTGGCACAGAGTCCCTGTGGACTGGGCACAAATGAGGCCTCTGAGACCCTGTAGAGCATCTGAGAAGACAACTCAATTTTCCTTTCCATCTGGAAAACTTATATGCATCCCTCAGAACCCAGGTCAATTGCTAAGATGTCTCCTGTCAGCAAATGGCTAACATTCAGATATCAAGGCAAATTGCAGGTCACAGCATGGTGTGTCCTTTATCTACACTGGCCTTCTTATTCTTGTGTGTGTGTGCATGTGCTTGTGTGTGCATGCGTGTGTGTGTGTGTGTGTGTGTGTGTGTCTGTATGCTGTGTGCAGTTGTGTACTGAGTCCTCAGAGCAGAAGAGGTCATCAGATTGCCAGGAACTGGAGTTACAGACAGTTGTCAGTCACCATATAGGTACCTGAAACTGAGCCTGGGTCCTTTGCAAGAGCTCTAAGCCTTTGAGTCATCTCTGCCCACCAAAGATTAAAAAATATTGTATATGTGTAGTGTGTATGCATGTACCTGTGTGTGTATGTGCACATGTGTGTATGCCTGTGTGTACGTATGTCTGTGTGTGTATGTGTGTACAAGTGAGTCTCTGTGTGTATTGTGTGTATGTGTGTATATGTGCCTGCCAAGGACAGAAAATGATGTTAGATTCCCTGGAGCTGGGGTTTTGTGGTTTTGTGAGCTTTTAGGAACTGAACTCCAATCCTCTGCATGAGTATCAAGCACTCTTTTTTTTTTTTTTTAAGATGTATTTATTTTATGTATATGAGTGCTCTATCTGCATCTCTGCCTGCAGCCAGAAGAGGTCATCAGATCTCATTATAGATGGTTGTGAACCACCATGTGGCTGCTGGGAATTGAACTCAGGACCTCTGAAAGAGCAGCCAGTGTTCTTAACCCCCGAGCCATCTCTCCAGCCCCCACTAAGCCATCTCTCCAACCCCTACACTGGCCTTTCTAAGGTTCTGAGTGCTCAAGGGCAGAGCAGGACAGAGCCATAGAGAACATGAGCAAGCTGACCGTGGAGAACCTTTAATCGCAACACTTGGTAGCCAGAGGCAGACAGATCTCTGAGTTCAAGGCCAACCAGGGATACATGGGGGACTCTTTTTCAGAAACAAAACAAAACAAACAAAACTGCCTTAGTGTCTTGTGTGCATCCCATGGCTGTGTAGTCCTCAGGACAGGACTGTAGATTGCATCCATGTCCCCATTTATAAGAGGAAACCAAAGCTCAGAAAGGCTCAGTGATGTGCCCCAGTAAGTAGTGGAGGTGGGACTGAGCGTAGGCCCAGTGGCTCTGGAGGATAGAAGGCCATACTAGTGAGGTGTGGTGAAGGCCTCTTTCTCAGAGAATGAAAGGGTGGAGACTTCATCTGCATCTCCTACCCAGCCCTGGGCTCCTAGACCCTCACTCACTCTGTTCCTTCCTGCTGGGCAACTGATCCCTCTGTGCTGGGCTGAGCCCTGAGTCCTTCCCAGAAACCTCCAAAGGCAAAGGCACAAAGCCAGCTCTATCTGGTTTCTTCCATAGTTGCTTCAAATCCGCCATTGTGCCTCTGCAACTGTTTTTTTTTTTTCTTTTTTCCCTCCTGTTCTCATTAGCGCCTGGCCTCACCACCCACAGGGGCTGTAGTCAGAGTCCTCATCAACCTCTCTAGCTCCTGCCACCCACCACCCATCTGCCCCACTTGCTACAATTCTATCCCACTGGGATGCTCAGCGCCTCTCCAATCTTGTTCAAACACCTGCTACTTCCATAAGCCCCTTCATCTGTAAACACCAGTGACAACATGTTCCTATTGAGATGTCTCGGAGATTAGTCAGACATGGAGGCAGCGTACAGCAAGGTTGGGCGCACAATCCGAGGCTGTTGCTAGAAATTAGAGTAGTATTATCAATGATTCCCTGGTCAACGAATGGATGACCTTGTGGGGGAGGTCATCCATTCTCTCCTCAGAACTCTCACCCACTCACACCCTTTCTCAGGGCAGGAATCTTGATCCCTTTTGAAGGAGAGCTTACCTTTTGAGCAAGTCCTTTTCTCTCTGTAGCTGCAGGCCATGCTCTCCCATTTTTAAAAAGCATCCGTCCCCTGATTCCAGCTCTCCCAGGATAACACTTTTCTTTCTCCCTTTTCAGAAAAGCTTTGAAAGAGTTGGCACCCTCCTCCACCAGCCCCTTCCAGGATTTCCCACAGGGTCAAGGTCATCTTTGGCATCCATGTGGCCATTTTAGTCTATTTTAAAAATTTATACATTTATTTACTGTGTGTGTAATAATGTATGTGTTATCAGAGGACACTTTGTAGGTTGGTTCTCTTCTTCTACAATATGGGTCCCCAGGTCCAACTTGGGTCATCAAGCATGGCATCAGGTGACTTTATCCGCTGAGCTACCTCTCTGGTCTTTACCATTTTGTTTGGTATTATAACTTTATCTTTTGAGACAAAATCATGCTGTGCAATACAGGCTGACCTCGAATTCACCACCCAACTATCTCAGCTATCTGAATCCTGGGATTACAGCTGTGTACCACCACACTTGGCTCCTAATGTACATATTCTATCTTTTTGGATGTACAGCAGCATTTTGGGGGGGGTATGTATTTCTACATGTGTATGCACGTATGTATGTGGGCATTCACGCACATCAAAGGCTGCACGCAGATCAGTGTTAAGGGTCTTCTATTGACTTTCACCTTTTTAAGAATTGCTTTTTTTAATTGCGTGAGCTTTTTGCCTGTACCATGTTTATGCCTGTCCCTGTGGAGGCCAGAAGAGGGTGTAGGATTCCCCAGGAACTGGAGTTTCAGACAGTTGTGAGCTACCATGTGGGTGCTGAGAACCAAACCTGATGCCTCTGCAAAAACCAGCAAGTGCCCTTAGCCACTGGGCCACTGAGCCAGTCTCTCCATTCTTCTGCCTTATTTTCTGAGATGGAGTCTCTCAATCTGGAGCTTGTCAATTTGGTTAGGCTGGTAGGCCAGCAAGCCCCGGGGATCCTCCTGTCCATGCCACCTCAGAACTGGGGTTACAGACATGTGCTAACATGCCTGGCTTTTTATGTGAGTGCTGGAGATCCCAACTCAGGTCTTAATCAAGCCGCTTCGCAACGTCCCTCACTGCAGCATTTTGAAACTGTTCTCAAAATCCAAGGCACACTTCTCCATCTGTCCTCATCTCCTTTCATGACTGGCCCCTGGAGGAAAGCAGTGAGAAGCCCACAGCTCACTCTGGCTGTGGCTCTCACCCTCTCCGTCCTTCCCTCAGGACTCTTGATTCACCCAGTCTTGTGGACTTGAACCCTCAAAACACTTTCGTATTCTGAGACAGGATCTCATGTCTTCCAAAATGGTCCCGAGCTTACTCAAGGATGACCTTGAACTTCTTATCCTCCTGCCTCTACCTCCTGCGTGCTGGAACTGCAGGCGCATACCAACACATCTGCTTTACAGATTGAACCCAGGGCTGAGCATTTACCTCCCCAAACCCCAGCAAGCATTTTATGGGTGACTCCTACCCTGAGCCCCAGACTTCCGTGTCCGACTGCCCAGCAGACATCCACGTGGAACCTGTCAGCATCTCTAAATGAGCCTCTGGATTCTATCCTCCTTGCTGACCCCACCCCAGCCTCCCTCACTCCAGTAACCTGCACACCTACTGCCCAGGCAAGTCACGTGAGTTCACTTCCAACATGCTGCCCCTCATTCCCAGTGTCATGTTCCTAGCTCTCCCTACTCTTCTCAACATCCTCTCCTCTCTCTGCTCATGGTTTCAGCAACCACTCAAATGTCTCTAAAGACTCTATCTCCAGCCTTTTCTTGACACCGGGGCTCCGAACTTCAGAATCAGCATTCTTCGAGTACTTCCTTCCACACCGGATATTTGGTGTTCTCTTCTGGGGTTTGAGGACATCTACTCCTCAGCCTCCTCTTTCTGCGTCTTCCCTCCTTTTCATTCAGAGACATGGGCTTGCTATGATGCACAGGCTGGCCTGGTACTTACTGTAGCCTACACGAGCTTTGAATGTATGATCTTGCCACTTCTGCTTTCCCAGTAACTTGTATCTTTCTTTTTCTTTTTTTAAGATTTATTTATTTATTTTATGTATATAAGTGTTCTATTTGCATGCACACCTGCAGCCAGAAGAGGGCATCAGAGCACATTAGGGATAGTTGTGAGCCACCATGTGGTTTCTGGGAATTGAACAGGACCTCAGGAAGAGCAGGTAGTGCTCTTAACCTCTGAGCCATCTCTCCAGCCCCCCATGTATCGTTCTTGAACCTGCCTTCTCTACCTCTGTTGTCCGATTCATCATATTGAGCTTGCTGCACAATAACAGCTCCCCTGTGAAAACTCAGCTCCGGCCTCCGGCTCCCAGCAATCACCTGCTGCCCTGAGGTCACTGACTCAGCAGACCTTCAGTCTCAGCAAAACTTTCATCCCCAGTTCTTCTTTCCTTAGCCCCTATACTCAGCTTTTTACCCCCACGTTGCTGGTGACTTTGCTCTTGGAAAGATTGCCTGGGGCCTCCACCTCGTCAAGGTCAATGGTCGTCTCTCAGCTCTCATCTTTGTCCTGGCAGTGATGTTGGATGTGGCCTGTGACTTTTTCAATCTCAAACACTCACTTTTCCCAGCACTTGTGACCCTATGTTCTCTGAGGGGTCCTCCTCAGGCTTGTTGCTGCACACGGATGCAACCCCAACCTCTGAGCTCCTGTGCCAGGAAGACAGAGACTTTCTGTCTCTCTCAGAATTGAACCTAGGGCCCTTCCTGTGCTAAGCAACACTCCACCACTGAGCTACATTCCTGGCCTCTTTGCTTTATTTTTGAGACAGGTTCTTGCTACACACACCAGGCTGGGCTGCATTTACTATGTTGTTCCGGCTGGCCTTGAATTTATAACAATCCTTTGGTCTGTCTCCTTCTTGAGGCCCTTCTCTCTTTGTCCTCACCCTCCCCTTAGATCAGTGGTTCTCAGCCTTTCTAATGCTGTGACCCTTTAATACAGTTCCTTGTGGTGATCCCCCAACCATAAAATTATTTTTGTTGCTACTTCATAACTGTAATTTTGCTACTATTATGAATCATAATGTAAATACCTGATATGTAGGATTTCTGATATGCCACCCCCTGTGAAAGGGTTGTTTGACTCCAAGGGGTTGTGACCCACATTGAGAACCAATGCCTTAGGGGATTATCCAGTAACTAACATGGCACACTCATGTTTGCTGGTGACCTCCCTCCCTGAACTCTAGACCCTGTTGCTATCAACTTCTCTGATTTCGTGTCCACAGAGACCTCAAAGACACCATGTCCATAGCTGAACTCACCCTGTCTCTGCTAGTCAGCCTTTTTTTGAGTTGCCCCTGTTGACATATCAGTGAAATGACAGGACTCCACGGTCCTGGGCACCTTTCTGGAGTTCGGTGTTCTTTCATGATTTGTGCCTGTCTTCCAGCCTCTGGTAGTTGACTGAACTGGGATACTAAAGCACCCCAGATCCATACCCTATTGCCTCCTCACAAGCTCCATCATCTCTTGGGGACACCGACCCAGCCTCCTCCTTGGCTCTCTGCTTCTACTTCAGTGGCCAGTCCATTCTCCACCCAGATCCAGATGGGTCTCATCCATCAGATCATGTCACCTAATTCTCATAAAGTACAAATTTTGTGACATTCCCTAAAACATCTGATGTGACCTGGCCCATACTTATCTCCACCCCAAACTGCCTTAGGACTTAGCTCTTGTAGCTCTTTCAGGTCACAAGACTTCCTAGAAGTCCTTGGGGCTGCTTTTCTCCTGTCACTCAACATAGGCGCTGACAATGCTGTGTGAAGTCGCCTGCCTTCTTCCCTGCTGCTGCCCCCTGCTTTGTCCATACCCCATCTTGGCTGAGCCCTCTAAGAGTGTTTGGCCCTCTGTGAGGAGTGTGTGAGCCTGGGTATACCCATCTGTGCCTGTCTCTCTCATCTTGGCCCAAATACCTTCTTCCTTTTCACTCCTTGTATTTTGGTCTAACTTTGTGATTCATTAATTATCTGTTGCTTTACATCATTATTTCACCTTGAAATCTTTTGCCATGCTAGATGCTTTGATGTATGATGTCTATGGGTGTCATACATTAATCTTTTCTATTCTGGGCTCTTATCAGAAGTTTTATTTTGCTTTGGTTTTTTGAGACAAGGTCTTATGCAGCTGAGGCTGGTATTACACTCACTATGTAGCTAAAGATGGCTGTGAATGCTTGATCTTCCTACCTCAGCCTCTTAAGTACTAAGATTACAGGTTTTGCCACTACCCTAGCTTATCAGATTCTGTCCTCATTTCTAGAGCATTCCATCCCTTTATCCATCTATTTACCCATCTACCCATCTATAAATACACTCATACACCCATTAACTAACCTGTCCATCATATGTCTACCATTCATGTGACCACATACACATACTGTCTATTCGTCACTGTCCACCCATCTATCCATCATCTAACAAATGCTAAGTTCTGTGTCAATCAGTGGGAAGCAGTGTGCAATGTACCGGGCTCAGAGTTTCCCACTTTCTTCCCCTCACAGCTGCTGCCTCCATTTTGTTCCAAAGAGACTACAGGCTCTTTCACATGAGACTTTATTGTTGCTGTTCTTTCTCATCTTTCTTATGTTTTTGGTTGTGAGCCTAGCCTTTAATGGCTGAGCCATCTCTCCAGCCCTTTCTCATCTTTCTTTATACAACTGTCAGTCTCTCACTTTTTTTTTCCACTGTTGCTTGGGCTGGGGACTCCCCATCTCTGGTCACCATCATTCATCCATTGTCCATCTATTTCTTGGTTAAACACCTGCTTTGTGTCAGGACCTGGCCATTCCCATGTATGTGTATGCGTGCATGAAAGCATGAGGCCTGCTGTCCCCTTCCTGATCTTTCACCTGCTTTCATGACTTGGGTCCTCACTGCATGTCTCTCCTTCTCTGTCCCTGCTTCCCATCCTTGCTGCTGGCAGTGCTCCATGCCAGATCTTCCTGCTCTAGAGTGGGAAATTCAAAGCCCATCCCCAGCTAGCTTTGGTACCACAAGCCCCCCAGCATATGGCAAGATCACAGCATCACATCCTTTCCACACCGTGATGTGTTTCTTTCCCCATTCTCATTAGTGCTGAGTGTCATTGCCTGCTTGGGTCTGTAGCCAGGAGCCCCAAGTCATCTCTGAGTTGTCACTCTCCTGTCACCCACAGTCCATCTGTTCTCCTTCCTGGAGAATCTTCTGAGAAAGCAGCTCGGTCCCCATCCCACTGTCTCCTCAGCCCTAACTCATCCCAAGTGTAGAAAGTCAAACCAGACTACAGTGTCCATCCCTCTATCCTTCCATCCACCCCTTCATCCCTCCATCCATCCCTCTATCTCCATCCCTCTGTTCATCTCTCCATCCATCCAACAAATCTGCCCTGAGCATTTACCAGGCTTCTTCTGAGGACACTGACTTTTAAGTCCCCTGCCACACCTTGCAGGAGTTCATTGTCCGGGTGAAGACAGTTAAGTTGTCACCATGTTTCAAAATGAGGCACAACACTGTGTGACTGGGGAGAGGGGGGTAACGTTTGTCTTCTTGGCCAGGATCACTTTTTCTTTCTTCTTTTTCTCCGTCTTCCTTCTCTTCCCTCCCTTCTTTCCTTTTGATTGGTTTTGTGTGTGTGTGTGAAGGCCAGAGAACAATTCAGGTATCATGTACTTTCTGCCTGTCTCCACCTCCTCTGTATGGGATTGCTGGTCCATGCTACCACACCTGTTTGTTTGTTACATAGGCCCTGGGGGCTGGGGAGGTGGCTCTGTTGGCAAAGAGTTTGCTTGCATGAGGACCAGAGCTTCAGTCCCCAGGGCCTCTTTTTCATACCTTCTTCCATGCTCTCTCCTGCACCTGCTGTTCATCCTGGGAATTCGGAGGCCCCTGACCATGCAGGAAGCCCCTCGAGTATGTCTGAAGTCCCTCCCATTGTACCTCCTACTACCCTATATGATGCCCATTAACATCACAGATTCACCAAGACAGGATTGGTCAAGAACCCAGTGCCTTCTCTGCCTACTTATCTGCCCCTCATTGAACTCCAGCGTCTTACCAAACCTTCCTCTGGTGTCTGTCTCCACTTTCCCCCCTTATACCAACCCATCTCCATGGCCAACACTGTTGCTTGGCCTGTGGTGCCCTTCTCCTCCCTCCTGGCTCCTCTTATCTGGCAACTTGCTTAACTCTCTCTCACTCATGGATGAGCTCTCCATCTTGGCCCACCTCCCTCCTGTCCTCTGTCCTATGCTCAGGGGTGGGGTGGGCAGAACACTTGGGTTTCACCCTTTCCCTTCCTTCCATACGCTGTACCGCTCATGCGGACCACTCCACCAACCTTCCATCTCATCGGGCAGCCAGGCACAACATGGTTATTACCTTCTTTGCAAAAAGTCCTTCTCAGTCTCACCAACCATATATGACACATTAAGCTCCTCAAATGATTAAAGTGTCACATATGAGATCCGTCTGTTAACTGTCCCCACCCTGGTACCACAACCTCCAGTCCTCTCCTTCCCAAAGGGAAACTATATTAGTGACATTCACCACACACAGTGACCTGTGCGTGTAAGAACTAGAGTTCAATCCTCAGACCTCCCACAAAACAAAGTTTCACGGAGCACTCACTTGGAACTATGCTGAGGACACAGGTCCCAAGGCCCTACCTGGGCCACGTTCCGCCTCGGGGAGAAATCAGACCAGTTATTGTTGTATCCACAGGGTGGGCTGAACTGACTTTGTGTCACTGGTACACGGCAATATGTGAACCCTGATTTGTGCTTGTCCACATGCCCAGGGGCTGTCTGTCCTGGACACTTCTTCAGACCCTCCACGCTCCTCCTGGCTTTCTCATGTGGATCCCCCCAGCATCTTTCTGTCTATTCCTTCCTGACTCTTCCTACCATCATCCACTCTCAGAGGATCAATGGCCCCTCCTCAAGGCACTCGGATGCCCATGGTAGCCTCAGACCCTATGTGTCCCCACTGCCCCTACCTTCCTCTTCACTTCTCTGCTTTCCACAGTCTCCCTATCCCTTTCACGTGTCCTTTGGAGTCCTCAAAGCATCTTTATCCACTACGATGCTATCCTCTGCCTCCTCTTGGCTCCTCTCTTCAGAGGAGCACGCTCAGACTCTTCAGTACTTGCTCTCATTTGTCCGTGAAGGAAGGATGTCTGGCCCTGCTCACTTCTCTCCTTTCCCTTCTGACCTTGTGCCTCTGCCCTAAGCAGATGTGGCTGTTCCTGACCACTCTTTGACAAGCGGACAGCCCATTTCCCTCCCATCTCCCTGTCTCGTGATCCTGTAGACATTGGCTCCTGGATGTTGGGGGCTCCTGTCTTCTTCCCCCAAGGCCCTTACTAATCTCCTACCTCTTGACTCTGCTGCCTCCCTATCTCTTCCCTCTCCATCTAAGGCTTGCCTAGACCACACCAGAATCCTTGGAATTGCAACACAAGAGGACTCCCCTTGGGGTGGCTGCACACCTCTAATCCCTCTCTATTCTGCCCCATGTGAGGAGGAGAAGACCTGCTTTGTCCTCTTAGAGAAAACCCTCTGACTTCATCTTGGAGTCTTCCAGAGCTCTTGGGCACAGCAAACCCTCCCCCGGGAGCAGGGAGCACAGTGGTGTGTGTGGGTATCTTTCTCCTGGCCAACCCCTATCCCTCTGAATAAGACCAACTTCTCTTAGTGTTCAACTGGTGACAGAGGAAGCGGGGGAGGATCCTTACTCTCTGCTCTCTTCAGGCAGTACACTCTCTTGCTTCATGCTGTTTTTAAAAATAGTCTTTTAAACCCACCAGGACCTACTGTATTTGTAAAAAGATACACAGAACTTAGCCTGTGTGACCGAGGCCTCTGTGCCTGAACCTGAACCTCAGTCATGACCCAGCAGCATACGGACATTCTCACTAAGTAAGGACATTTACAGAGGGAATTTTCAGCAAGAGCTGAGGTAGAGGCGCAGGAGCTGGGAGTGTGGAACCCGTTAGAGCTGTGATCAACTTATCAGCAATGAGAAGTTTCCATAATCACAGGGTTCCTGAGAGAAGAGGAAGTAGCAGCTTGATCTCCCACACTTGGGTGTCCTTGGGGTTCCTTTGTCTCCCCAGAGTTTTGCTCAGGCTTCTTCCACCAGCTGGGCTGCCACTCATTGTCCCCTTGATGCCTGCAGTGCCTCCCCACCCTTCCCCCAGACCTCATGCCCCTCTCTGGTTCTTCACACTCCTTTCTGTGTCATTGCCCGGCTCTGTCTTCATCTCCCTCAGCCATGTTCCTGTAGAGGGCCTTTATCAAAGTTTGCTGTGTATGTAGAAGCCAGAAACCAATGGTGGATGTCCTTCTCAGTTCCAGGGATCCTCTTGTCTCTGCATCCCCAGCTCTGGGGCTGCAATGACATGCCACCAGTCCTGGCTTTTGCACGGCTTCTGGGGATCTGAACTCAGGTCCTCATGCTTGCTTGCACTTTACTGGTTGAACCATCTATACAGATCTTGATTTTGGAGACAGGGTTGCTCACTGGCCTGGAGCTGGCTCGATTAGGCTGGGGGGATGGCCAGCAAACATCAGGGTGCCACAGCCTCCCCAGTGTTTGGATTACAAGCGGAAGAGCCACTATGCCAGGCATTTTTTTTTTTTTTTTAAGATTTTTCAAGACAGGTTTTCTGTGTGTATCCTTGACTGTCCTGGACTCACTTTGTAGACCAGGGTAGGCTTGAACTCAGAAATACGCCTGCCTCTGCCTCCCTGAGTGCTGGGATTAAAGGCCTGTGCCACCACACCCAGCAATTACAGACAGCTGTGAACTGCCATGTTGGTACTGGGATTTGAACCCGGGTCGCTTGGAAGAACAGTCAGTGCTCTTAACTGCTGAGCCATCTCTCTAGCCCTATGCCAGGCATTTTTATGTGATTCTGAGTTTTTTTCTTTGTGCTATGTGTGTATTCATGAATAAGATTAGTTCCCAACTTTTCTGTCTTTCTTCATCTGCCTTCTTGTCTATCCACCTACCATCCATCCATCTGTCCATTATCCATCTATCCATCATCTGTCCATCCATTATCTATAGATCAATTGATCCGTCCATCCACCTACCCATCCACCCAAGTTAGCAAACATGAGCTGAGCAGCTACTATGGGCTTGCTGAGGGCAGAGAGCTCAAAATCCCTGTGTGCTTTGAAGAACCTGAGTCCACTCACACACACCCCAAGGTGACTGAGGGTGACAAAGGCTCACTGAGAGGGCTTTTGGGTGTCACACTTGGGGTGTGTCTTTCTGTGTTACCCACTTCCCCCCATTGTTTTGCTTCACCATGCCCCAGGGAAGATCATCCCCCTGCCCCAGCACCTCGATACCCAGACTCTTCTTGGATCATTCCACCTTCTCATGAGGCTCCTAAGACAAGATTCCCTTCCCTTACTTCTGTGGTGCCTATGCCTGCCTGTGGATCTTGGTGTGGAGTTATTCCCACACATCCCATCGCTCCCTATGCCTGTCTGAAAGCTTCCTGAAACATTGCAGCAAACCCTGGGGATGACCATCTTACAGGGAAAAAGAGCTAGATGGGCTTCAGTTTTGGAGATTTTCAGTGCTTGGTTGGTGGCCCCTGTTGCTTTTAGACCTTCAGTGATACATCCTGGCAGAAATGTGAGGTAGAGAAAACCACTGACCTCATGGGCTGAAAGTGGGAAGGGGAGGGACCAGGTAACACATACACTTCCCGTTATGTTCCCCCTCTAAATGTTATACCTGTAACCCACACCACAGCAAGCCTTTAGCAGATGATTAAACTGTAGCACACTGGGGGTCTCTGGGCAACCTTCACCTCCTGCTTCTCTTCTTTCCCCTCCTCCCTTGCATGCCTCCTTCTTCAAGTTCAGCCCTTCCTTTCAGCTTCTTCCTATGTGCCCCTTTGTGCTTGTACGCCACTCCTCCCTGGAGAATGCCCCACATCTTCCCCTCTCCTGGGGTTTTAGAGAGAAGCCAGAACTCATTCAGTTTCCCCAACTGGCCTGTGGTTCCCACCTGCTCCTGACCATTCTTTCCTTTGGTTCACAGGCCACAGAGAAGTGGAAGGGATGGTGGGATCTGACCCACCACTCCCCACCCCACACTGTGGCTCCCTCCTCATGACCTGAATCCACTATGCCCACCCTCCACCGACTGGAAGCTGTCAATAATCTAATCTGTCTGCCAATCAAATCAGTTCTTTTCTCTCTCATTTTCCCGTCAGTTGCTAGGGCCCTCCACCCCCATCAGTCTTGGGATAGGTCCTTCAGCTTGCCTTTGATCCCAGGAAAGCTTGCCTCCTGTTCTCCTTGTTTCTTTCCTCTTAGGGTTCTCTTAACTGCTGTGTCCCTCCCAGAGCCTAGGGTTCACTCACACTTTGGCTTTCTTCTCACCTGGGACACCCCCACATCCATTGCAATGGTGGATGAGCAGCCCCCTCTTGCCATAGCCCTGGGTACATTTGTCTTTTTCTGTGATCCTCTTAGGGCAGTGTCTGCATGGGGGTGGTCTCAGCACAGGGGTGGCTAGAGGGGGCGTGGATGAGTGGACAGAGGGAAATATTTCTTCTGTAAGTCCTCTGGTCCTCTTCCCCCTGCTGCCTCCACTCTTTCCAGAGTTAATATTTAATCTCTCAAGTGATGCATGGTTGTGTCATCTTTATATAAAAAAATAAAGTTTTCCCTAGGGCCCTGAGTCTCTCTCTTTCTCTCTCTCCTGTCTTCTGTCCCTCTCAGCTTCCATTTTCTCTGTTCCTTTTAGATGTGGTCATCACTCTCTGTCCCGGTGTGGTGGTCATGGTGGCAGTGTGTGTGTGTGTGTGTGTGTGTGTGTGTGTGTGTGTGTGTGTGTG
>CAJQZJ010027415.1:2240270-2309088 GCA_907164525.1 Lophiomys imhausi | reverse complement strand
TGTGTGTGTGTGTGTGTGTGTGTGTGTGTGTGTGTGTGTGTGTGTGTTTGTGTGCATGTGTTGGAGGTGTCCCAACAGGGAAAGTGAGGGGGACATTCAAATTTAGGAACATTTGTAATGAGTTTACATAGCTCAGAGACTGGAGAGATGGCTCAGTGGTTAAGAGCACTGGCTGCTCCTCCAGAGGACCCAGGTTCAATTCCCAGCCTCCATATGGTAGCTCACGACTGTCCCTAACTCCAGTTCTAGAGGAGAACAGAGGCTGGCAACCTAAGGAGACCAGGGAACTGTCACCCTCATCACATGCTAACTCCTGCCAGGATACACATTGGGTAGACCCACTCAGAGCCCACTGATGGCCAACAGTGTGGTCACTCTCTTGAGGCAGAGAGAAGGGCGGAGAGCAGCACTGGACAGATCTAGAACTTCATCTGAGTCTTTTGTTAGATTTGTCATCCATCCATTTACCTACCCACTCATCCATCCATCCACACAGCCAGCAGGAACTGTGGCTACCCATGCCCCTGGAGCGCCAAGTAGCGTGAGGCACCTGTTAGATCCCAGCTGGGACTCTGCTTGCCCCACCTGCCAGGGGCTCATCTTGTTCCCTGTCTTCTCTTAACTTTCCTGTTGACAGATAGCCCCCACCCCCCTTCTCTTCCAGTTTCTGACTTCATCTTGCTCAGCGCTGCTCCATGCTGCTCTCCAGAGGAGAGTTATTGAATTTTGCTCAGAGGCTGTGCGTCATTCTTGCTCTGTGTGTACGTGCTGGCTGCCTTTCCTGTGTCTCTTCTTTCCCGGAGTTTGTGGAGTGTTGCCCTCGGGCTCTGAGATTGTTTCTGCTCTCATTGATCCTGCCTCCCACCTCCTTTCCCTCAGAGGAAGTCTTGATTATCTCCACAGCCTACAAAGCTGCCTCACCAGAGTCTTGGCCTGGAATGTAGCCCACGCTGGCCTCACACTTGTGGTAATCCTCCTGCATCACCTCCTGGGTGTTGAGATTGAAAGCATGTGTGACCACACCTGAATATTTTCTTTCTATTTTTCTTTTTTTTTTTGGTTTTTCGAGACAGGGTTTCTCTGTATAACAGCTCTGGCTGTCCTAGACTCACTTTGTAGACCAGGCTGGCCTCGAACTCACAGAGATCCGCCTACCTCTGCCTCCCAAGTGCTGGGATTAAAGGCGTGCGCCACCAACGCCCGGCTCTTTCTATTTTTCTATCCTATTTTATCTTCACTCTCCGACTCACTCTATTTTTTTATCTTTCCTTCTGTTCCTCCTCTCCTCTCTCCACCATCCATGTATTATCTATCCACAGACACATAACACCTGTGTATCGGGACTTTTGTCCTTTTTGTGAGTCTCACCAGGAACACAGGTGCATTTCTTCTTTGCTAAAGTATGACGCCCATGGCCCCATGCTCTCTGCCCCTCCTCTTGCCTGTTCATGTTCTTGATCTTTTTTATGTCCATAAACTGCTTTATTAGCTCAATGGCAGGGACTCTCCATCTGTCTCTTCTCCAGCCCCCTTCCTGTTCTCAAGCCTCACAGACCTTGAGCTGCCACTTGGCTCTCTGCTCACTTGATGTGTTTCCCCTGGATGAATCAACCCAGGCTCCTCTGTGCCGAACATGTCCTGCAGACAAGATCTCCCATTCTTTCCCTCAAACCACAGGTCCTACCAGGCTCCTCCACCCAGTACATTATTTCTGAATCAGCTGGATGTGTCTCCATTCTCAATAGCACTAGACATTGCTATCACCCAGGGCTCAGCATTCAGGAGCCTGGAGCTACTCCTGACTGTTCTTCCCTCCCAGTTACACATCAGGTCATCCATCTGTCCATCTGTACATCCATCCACCAACACACCCACCCATCCATCCATCCATCCATCCACCCATCCATCCACCATCCATCAACCCATTCATCCATCCACCCATCCACCCATCCATCCATCCATCTATGCATCTGTCCTTTCATCCAGCATACACTGAACACTCATTGGCCATTCCTTGAGGATCTAGTTCCCACAGGCCACAACACAGCCTGTACCCGGGTCCCTGGAGGAAGCAGACCCACTGTCTACAGTAAAGGCACAGCATGAAAAGTGCAACTCATGTTTTCAACTTTAAGCATCAATCAATCACAGTGTGTGTGTGTGTGTGTGATTACCCACATCCCTGGATTTACTGTAGACATGACTGCTGAGGCCCAGGGCATCTACCAACCCCTCAACCCTGAGATGACCACCAGTAGCACAGCTTCACCAAGTCCATGGAGGATGCTGCGTTTCTCTTTTTTCTTCAGATGCAGGAATGGAAGCAGACACCTCTTTTCTTTCCTCTACCTACCACCTCTAACCTGTTGCTCATTCTGCTGCCTGGCCCCTCTCATTGATCACCCTTTGCTCCCTGGGAGTGCTGTTGCTGTGGCAACAGTTGTCTCTTTCTTCCTCCCTCTCCCGGGGGTTTCTCAGCAGGATGACTTGCTCACCTCTCTCCTACCTGAGGAGGCTTTGACCTTTAGTTATCAACATCCTCCTGTCCTCTCTGCATTATAGATCAGCTGGAGGTGGGCACTCCATTGTGGATGATTGATTCTCCCACCTCATCCTTACCCCACCCCAACCCATTATCCCTATGGCCCAACAGCAGCTTTGATGCTGAAGGTCTGCCCTGCTCTACGTTATTACCTGTCTCTCAGGCCATTCTTCTGTTTGTCCTTCACCCACCCCTGTGCACTCCCGGGCTCTAACCTCCTTCTCGGAGCTATGTCCTGCCCTAGCTGGTCTGTTAGAGATGGTGTCTGCCTTTGTACTGGCCATACTCCGAGTCCCCTTCTCGCACCAGGGCAATTGTGCTGAGCAAGGTTGCTGGGTGTTTCCAGGAAGCCCCATGCTATCCTCAAACAAATCTTAGCCACGTAGACACCTAGAAATGTGTGTTTTGGGAGCAATTTCTCCACCCACTGTAGGCTGCTCAAGGGCAAGGTCAGCATTCATGGAGTGTTGGGGACCACTTGTAGCTAGAGGAGAGACAGAAGGTCCAAGAATGTGGACAGCCCTCTCTTCTCTTCTGCCAATACACACTCCCTCTTTTCTCTCCATTTCCCTTCTGATTTGAAAAATTAAGGGATTTTTTTTTTTTTTTTTTAGTTTAGTTAGTTAGTTAGTTTGTTTGTTTTGAGACAGGTGTCCCTATGCAGCCCAGGCTGGCTTCTGACTTGAGACTTCTCTGCTCTAAAAAAAAAAAAAAGAATTTAAAGTTTTTAGATACGTGGCACAGAGCTGATGTTTCTTCCCCTCCTCACCAAAGGATTCTATGGTGACGAGTTCCTGTGAAGAGCCACACTGAAGTGTCTTCTCAGTAGGTGAAACAGAGCTGCTTTTGTGTGTATGAGTGTGTGTGTGTGTGACAGTGTGTGTGTATACACATTCGTGGACTATGAGCACAAAGTATGCATACCCACATCTCAGAGGATGGAGGAGGAATTGTTCTGCTTCTCACCCACCATCTTGCCCCCCCCGAGACAAGGTCTCTCAGTGAGCTGGAGCTAGAAAAGCAGCCAGCCAGCCTCGGTGACCCTCTTGTCTCTGCCCCCCACAGCACACCAGGTCACAGGCGTGTGTCAGGATTTTTATGTGGATGTTAGCAATTCACACTCAGGTCTTCATGTCCCACGCTGGTGCAGCAAGTGCTCTTACCTACCATTTCCCCAGCTCAGCCAGTAAGGTATTTTGTTTTGTTTTTAATCTGGTGACATCTTGGGTCTCTCTGGAACATGGTAAGGTCCTGGTGGGTGTTTCCCAACTCCCCTTAGCACTGGGGCATTGCTGTTTTTTATTTTTGTTTTTGTTTGTTTTGTTTTGTTTTTCGAGAAGGTTTTCTCTGTGTAGTAGCCCCGGCTGTCCTGGACTCCCTTTATAGACCGGGCTGGCCTCAAACTCACAGAGATCCGCCTGCCTCCGCCTCCCAAGTGCTGGGATTAAAGGCGTGCACCACCACTGCCCAGTGTTGTTCATTTGAATTGGCCATGGTGGTACCATTTACAGCATAGAAAAGGGCAAACCTACAAAATGGGGCTTTTTTCCTTCCCCTTCCCCAGGGCAGCCTGTCAACCCACTGCAGACACAGGGCAGCTGTCTAAACACCTGCCAGCGCCCTTCCAAGGAAAGGTGGCCAGGGTTTGCTTTGCTCTCCTGTGGATGGGCACTGAATGTCTTCTTCTCCCTTCAGGGCCCAACAGGTTGCTCCCAACACAAGTTCAGGTCTGCCTTTGTGCCTCGTTCTTCTGGACTCCAGGGTGCTCTCGAGAACTCGTCCGTCAGGCTTTCCTCCGTGGGCCTGTCTGAGCAGGCACACACAACCTCCCTCCCTTCAGCTTCCCTCCGTGGGCCTGTCTGAGCAGGCACACACAACCTCCCTCCCTTCAGCTTCCCTCCGTGGGCCTGCCTGAGCAGGCACACACAACCTCCCTCCCTTCAGCTTTCCTCCGTGGACCTGTCTGAGCAGGCACACACAACCTCCCTCCCTTCATTCTCCTTCTCTTTGCATTTGACCCTGAAGGCTGCACCTGGTGTCTGCTTTGGGTGAGCGTGTGGGCATGCCTTGACCTCTTTCTTTGCCTTTTTCTTAGTCTGTTTTCCTCCTCCCCCTCACATTCTCTATGTGCACCTCTCGCCTCCAGAGGGTCCCACTCCCTGCCCCCTTCAATTTCTTTTGTAACTTCATTATTGATGTTCCACTCTCCACACCCCTGCGGCTTCTGCCTTCGTGTCACACAGCCGGGCTCCCTCCTCTCTGTGGAGAACATATTGGATTTGGGCTTGGAGATCGTGCGTCATCCCTGTTCAGTCTGTATGTGTGTCTGTGTGTGTGTGCGCACGTGTGTCCAACACTTTCCCCTTCAGCGCCTTCTCTTTCTCTGTCTTTGTGGAGTTTGTAGAGTTTTGCTGTTCTTTTCTGTATCTCCAGCACGCTTGAATGTGTGTGCCCCTGAATGTGGGCTACATCTCTCAGAGGCGGCAAGTTCAAGACTGGGTCCTGAGTCCACAGAGTGACTTAAGAGCACTGGACCAGGATCTGCCTGTCCCCTCACCTCTTTGCCCTTCCAAAGCCCCCTTCCTCTCACATTGTATTTCCTTCTTACACAAGCTCAACTCCTGCTGCTGTGAGGACCCCCCAATCTCTTCTTGTCCCCTAAACCCTTTCCACACCTTTATCTGGAGTACACCACAGAGTCAGGGCTCAAATTCATCTCATGGTTTCTGTACCCCAGCAACTCCCTCTTGGTTATCATTAATGCAGGATGTGCTACAACCCAGAACGAAGGCCTGTGACACTTCTGCCTTGCCACCCACCACCTTTCTGTGCTTCTCCTTCGGAAGGCTGCTTGAGCCCAGCCCCCTGCTGTGTTGCTATGTGGTCAACAAACAGACAGCCATCAGTTGATCTTTACAGGGTTCCTAGGAATCCTGAGGGGACAGGAACTCCAAGGCCTCTGACCATGTCCTGAGGAGTTCAGGGACAAGAAAGATCAGTTATCACCCTGAGAAGATGAGTAACAGGAACGCCTGAAGTCTCTAAGCCACTTTGAGCTCTACTGTGTGTCTGTGTTCTCACATTCGTGTGCATATGAGCACATGTGTGTGGGCTTTGCCTGGGTCTGCGTTAACCACTACTTCAGCCTTTCTCTAATTTGTCTATTTCCCTGTCACTGCTCCCCAGGGCTGGATCCTCACTCCTTTATCCATCCCTCTTCCATGTGCCTCTAGGTCACACTGCTCCCAGTGGGCTTCAGGGACTCAGTCGTTCACAAGCCCCAGGTCCTTCACTCAGCACAAGCTCCAGTCCTGCGGAGCCCCTCTCCTCTCCTCAGCACCATCCAGTCTTCTACATCTGTCTCCACTATCCATCTCAGACACGCCTCTCCCTGCCACCTGCCTTCAGATTGATGAAAACCTCTTGTCCTGTCCTGTCCTCTCTCCGTGGCCATCATGGAGAGAGGTGGCCACATTTCTACAATATGAAGTGGGCCATGCCCTGGTGAGTCATTGCTCCTACTCTATTGTGTCCTCTCTCATCCACAGAAGAGACTAGATAGGAACCTTGGAACGTCATTGGTTCTCTTTTCAGCCCCAAACTCATGCCAACCTTGGCAGCTGAGCTCATCCTTCTCAGAGTCCACCCAGGATCTTGAGTAAACCCCCCTCATCCATTTGCTGGCCAGATCCCACCTATCTTTTACCTCTTCATCTCCCCTGGTCCGTAAGGACCCAATGGATAATGGAATTTATCCTTGCCTGATCCACCATCTCCTCGTGGCTTTTCTCCCATCCGTGCGTGACCCTGTTCTGAATTCACTTCCTGTTGGCTTCTGAAGGAAGATTTCCCCCCTATGAGATAATAATTGCTGCCTGGCATCCTTCATGGGCACAGAGCTGTCTCTGTATACCCATGTCCTTGGGCACGGACTAGAGGACAAAGGCTTGCTGTGTACACCCTGGGACATTCCCTCTCCCTTCCTACATTGGATTCCACTTCTTTACCCTGCTCAGCCACTCACAGTAGTGTAATGACCAATCCCTCCAGCTCTGTCCAGTCCTGCTATAGTATCCAGGGGTCCTCCACAACACCAAGGAACAGTACCTTATCCTAGCACACACCACCATGCCAGCTGCGTGCCGCCTCTATCTACAGCTTCCCTCCTTCCATCCACACCAGCTTGCTTGCGTGCATGGATTCTTGCTTGCTTGCTAAACATTTTATTATTTTATGTGTAAGGGTGTTTGCCTATGTGTAAGTCTGTGTACCACATGCATGCCTGGTGCCCACGGAGGCCAGAAGAGACTGTCAGATCTCTTGGAACTGAATTTACAGATGGCTGTGAGCCACTATGTGGTTGCTGGGAACCCAGTTTGGGTCAGCTGCAAAAAAAAAAAAAAAAAAAAAAAAAAGCCACCGCCCTTAACCACTGACCCATCTCTCCAGCACCAACACACCAGCTTTTTAACTCCCCCATCTGGGAGCACACCCTTTGCTGGCTTAACCCTTGCTCAGTCATCTTCCTACTCCACCCCTGGTGAGTTCAATTCTGACCAATTCTTCCTGGTTTTCCAGATCAGCCCAAGCTCTTTCATGTTTTAAGACTTCTATTCTGTTCCTGGCCATAGGAACCTCTAGCAAGAGGTAGTGGTGGGGTCCAGGCTGGGCAACACCTCCTGGGCTTTGCCTGTTCTGATCCTTGCACTTGGTCCGAGCTCACAGCCTCACTCTCTGATGAAGGAAGTTTAGACCACGGGCACACACCCCTGACAGCCAGGCCCAGGAGTATCTTTGGAGATCTTTCTCCCCACCAGAACACAGTCATCTCCAGGAAAGGCTCTGTCTGAGTTGTCCCCAAGTCTTGGCACCTGCAGGGGAGGATGGCAGGAGTGACAGAGTGTCTGTGGGTAGCTTCTCTCCCTTAGTGTCTCTTATTCCTTTTTGCTTCCTTTTCCATTCTCTTCTTTTGAAGAATTAATTGTTAATTATCACAGTGTTGGTGTGAACATGTTTGACTTAAAAACAGCTTTAAAATGTTATAGGAAAGACTAAAGTCTGCTTTGAACTGCCTCCTCAGTGTGGGCTTGGGACTGATCTTTCTGTATGATTCACAGTTATTAGATTGCCGTGAACTGTTCTGGTAGGTGAATAGGTGGATAGACAATGATTGACAGGTAGCTAGATAATAGATATGGAGATAGAGAGGTACATAGATAGAGACGAAGGTTATAATAGGAAAGAAGGAAGGGAGTAAGGAAGGAAAGAAGGAAGATGGAAGGAAGAAATGAAGTCAGGTAAGTAGGCAGGCAGGTCTCCTATGTTGGTCTGACCATTGCCTCCGTAGTCTGAGCATAAACCTGGCAATAGACCTCTTCATCCAGCAATGCCTTATGAGCTCCTCCTGGTCAGAACTTAGACCCATATCTTTTATTACCTTTCCCCAGGGGTGTCAGGGAGTGTTGGGTCCCCTACCCTTCTGGCACAGTGACAGAGGCTTCTTTTTTTTTTTGGCTTTTCGAGACAGGGTTTCTCTGTGTAGCCCTGGCTGTCCTGGACTCGCTTTGTAGACCAGGCTGGCCTCGAACTCACAGAGATCCGCCTGCCTCTGCCTCCCGAGTGCTGGGATTAAAGGCGTGCGCCACTACACCCAGCTTGACAGAGGCTTCTGTACATGGCCTCTTCTGTACCTTGTTTGTCTTTGGTCCCCAGCGTTTGTCCTCGGGCTGACACGTGTCTATCCTGTCTGTCTGCCTGCCTGCACGTGCACACCTGAGCTTCTCCAGGTCTCCACACCTCTCTGCCTTCCATACCCCACTGTCCATCCTCCCTGCAGACTCTCTGTCACAACCTTGCCTGTGTCTCCCAACATGCTTATCAGGATTTCTACATGTAGTTGGTTTTGTTTTTTTTCCTCCCTCATCTTAGTTGTCATTAACTGGAGACTTGAAAGCCCTGGGCCCCTGCTCAACCTGACATCCATCAGTTTGCCCACCTCAAACCCTGAGCATCTTCCAGAACCTGGGATCTGGAACAGCCTGAATATTTGGGTCTGGATGGGAAGCGGCCCCTAAAAGGCTCGTGTTTTAATACTTATCCTCCAATTGGTGGATTCAGTCCCTGAGAGGTGACTGAACCATAGGGTCTCAGGCTTCATCAGGGGACTAATTGGTGGGTGAATTGAAAAATTTGGTGGTGTTAGTGGGATGTGAGAAACTAGGAGGTAGGGCATATTTGAAAGCTATCTTGTTCCTGGCCTCTTCCTGGTCTCTCTGCTTCCTGGCTGTCAGTGGGCAAGAAGCTCTGTTCTCTACGTGCTCTTACTGCCTCCATGCTTTTTCTCTCCCTGTCTTATTCTGCCACATGCTGTACGGCTCTCCCAAGGAACCTACTCAACTTTTTGTTTGTGTATCACTCCTTCTGTGTGTGCACATTTGTGTACATACATGTGTGCATACAGGGGCTTGTGTATATGCAGAGGGCATGCACACACATGCATGCATGTGTGTGTGTGGCATGCATGTGTCCTCGTGCATGTGTCCTTGCAGGATTTGTGCATGTATGTATACATGAAGCCTCCTCTCTCTCTCTAAAACACACAGTCTGAGATGGCTCCCACTCTGTCAGTCTCATGGACCCTTCACCTATCCTTCCCAAAGTGAGTCTAGTTCATTCTGGGAGGCTCTATCCCTCCTCTCCAACCCTCCGCACTCCTGGGATGACCTCATCCCGCCCTCCCCTTGGGCTGAAGCCTCCCTTCCATGACCCTCCAGGCTGGGTCCCTCCACAGGTTCCTCACTCGCAGTGGGTCATCTTCACACACTGAAATGCATTTCTCATTAGCACTGCTGCTGCCTGCCTGAGGTCACAGCAGGAGCCAAGCCATCTCTGCCTCTTCCTGCTCCTGCTTCCCACAGCTCATCTGTCCTCCCTGCTTCCATGCCCCCTCCAAGAACTTTCAGCTGGAAGGTCCCAGAATCTTGTGTTTCTCCTTGGTCCTCATCACCTCTTCTGGATTGTGTTCATCCTCTATGACCTCCACTGAGCCAGCTTCCCGTGACTTCCTGGTAACCGCTGGTCATAGGCAGTTATCTCCCCGTTTCCATCCCCAGCCTGGTCCCTTCCTCCTGGCTGGGACTTCTCTACACACTGGTCTCCTGGGCAGACAGACCTCAGGACACACCCCTAACAACATCCAGGAGAGGGTATGAGTGGGGGCCAAACCAGGGCTGCTTTGTTTTTTTTTTTTAACTTTTCTTATGGGTTACTTTTTTGTTGTTGTTGCTATTGTTGATTTTTGTTGTTGTTGCTTGTTTGTTTCTTGGCCTTTCCAGGAATCTTTGGTCAGATCTATGGCTCTGCTGACGTTAGGAGTTTCCTGGTCACTAGTTAAATATTGGCAAGAAATTAAACTCCTTGTTAACTGCTTCACTCATCTTGAGCTTCATGAATGAACTGTTTTAGGATAGGAACCCAGTGGCCTTCATTCATGAGTCAGTTTGTTCTTGCAATAGGACCAGGATAGGTACCCTGGGTGACCATCCGGGTCTAGGCTGAGGGGGCATTGAACTTGAGTCTCTCTGTGTGAATGCTGAGATGTGCCCGAGCTCCAATGCTGCAGCCCATGTTCTTAGTGCTCCAGAACTTCCAGCCAAGTAAATCCCCTAGAAAAAGTAAGCAGCTGGGTGTCATGGCACACGCCTTAATTCCCAGAGGCAGAGATGGGAGGATCTCAGAGTACCAGGTAGCCAGGAAACAACAACAAAAATAGTAAAGTGCCATTCTCAGGGACTTTGTTACAACTACACAGAATGTACTAAGACTCTGAATTTCATTTCACTCAAAGATCTTTTCTTTTCCATTTTGGTGCTGGGCATACACACCAGTCCAGTATTCTACCACTGAACTACTTCCCAGGCAAAAGCTGAATCTTAATCTTCTCATTGTGGGTCTGTCTCCAGGAGAAGCCTAGCATCTCGGAACTATCCAGGCCTGGCTTCTCCATGTTTGACAGCTATTCATTAGTTTATCTCTTTCATGTCCTATTTCACTACAGACACCAGAAATAAACCAGATAGCACCTTCAACATTCAGCCTGGAAACCTCGTAACTAGATCACCCGGCTCATTAGGAGCATTTCTGACTGTTCATGCTCCTGTGGGTGGGTGTTGCAAACTCTCCCACTGCCTCAAAGGGTCCTATCTCCCCTGTTCCCAGTGAGCTTCTCCTCTTAATGCCCTCACCACTGGCTCCCCAAAGGAAATACCCTTTGACATTTTTCTTTAGGTCTCCTCAGTTCCTCATCTTTCTCCCCAGTCCTTCCTCCCTAGGCTGGGCAGTCCCAAGCCCATTCTCAAACTTCAGGTTTTCATTACTGTAGCTCTCCACTTCCAAATATCAAAATATCATTTATCTACCACCGCTCCTCGCCCTGCAGTTTTCTTCGTGGGGCTCCTGGAGTGTCCCCAGGCCTGTGGAATGCTGGCTCCCTCCCGACAGAAGTAATGGTCCCCAAACTTCATGCTATCAATACTGCTTTGTCCTGTTGCTAGAGGCGAGTCACAGAGTCCTGGACACATTGGGCTCTCCTTCTGGAAGGAGGAATGTCAAAGAACTTGCAGATGTCATTTGAAACCACCACACCTGCCATTCAAGGTCCCATGTACCCACGTCACTCGCAAATCACCTCTCAACCTCAGGTCTCCTCTGATGCTTCCTCGGAGAGCAGGTCAGGTCCAAATGAACCAAAACAGCTTCTGGGATTCCAGGGAATGGTTCTGTGTGTTTTGGGCTGGAGATCTGGGGGAGACTATCATACTTTCATGACGTGTGGCTGCACAATCCCAGGGTCATAGGACTGCCCTGGTGTGTTGCAACAGCTCAGGCTTCCTCTCCCAGTTTCTATATCTGCACATCACAGGAAGCTGGGTTGCCAGGCAGACAAAACAAGATGGTGGCAGAATCGAAGCAGAGGAACATCTGTGTTTGGCTGGAGGGTGCCATTCACATCACCACGATGACTGATTGTTGCCAGCACAGATTAATTTCCTTCTACCTCAGCAGGGTCTTAACCACCCCTTCACTGGTCTCCAAGCTTCTTTCCTTCCCTTACCACAGCTGTTCTCCTCAAGCCTCTCTGCAGGGTGTGTGTGTGTGTGTGTGTGTGTGTGTGTGTGTGTGTGTTGTGTGTGTGTAGGGCAACAGTTCCTCCCTCTCAGGTCTCTGCAGTCAGGGGCAGGCACTTCTTTGTGTCCAAGGCCAGCTGTCTCTTGTCTGTCTCCTCCTGGGCCTCACACCCCTGCTATTCCCTCTGATTTCTCATCTCCTTCCCACCCATAGCAATACTTAGCTGCCTTCATCCATGGCCTCTGTCCTCCTGGGCAAGATTCTCTAGTAAGGTATCCTTGTCTCACTCTCTTGTCACAGACTCTGTTGTCTCTGAGACTTTCAAAGTTGCCCAGGCTCCTAGCTTTCCCACCCACCTTCTTCTTAAGAACTTTCAACATGGGCCATAGTGAAGTGGGACAACTGTTGGGGACCCTAGACAGGATTTAGCTGGCCTTCCTGGGACCCACTAAAAGGTTCTTCTGGATAGAGAGATAAAGTTACCAGGAGGCCTAACTACTTCACCCTGCAGCTCAGTCCAATACTGAGGTATTGTTTTCTTCTAATCCCTCCACTCAGCCTGGCCTTTGTCACTGTCAGTGTGGGGTCTTCAGGCAGCCTCAATACCCCTGCCCCACCCCCAGCCCATGCTTTCCTAAGGCCTGGCTTTACACGCTTGACAGCTGCTTCGAAGTCACTGTGAGCTTTCAGGGCATTTGAAACCTCCCTTGATAGTGTAATCAGCAAGTATTCTTGTGTCTGCATTTTTTGACCTCTGCATTTTCCCTGTGCAGTCATCTTCTTGATTTCTTACCTGTCTCTGGTTACCATTTCCCCTCTTTGTTCTCACTGGGTCCTCTTCCTTCCTGCTGTAAGCCCTTGTGGCTTGAATAAATCGAGGGCACTCAAATTCTTGTCACAGAGTTCACTGCTGAGGCCCTGACCTGGGTCAGTGGGTATTCAATTCTGACCAGTGGTTCAGCTCCAATGAGCACTCTTTGAACCCTGTTTATATTCTGTTACTCACTGTGTCCTTGAGCCATGACCCCAGTGGGTGCTCTAGGCTCTTCCTAGACTCAAGGGTCCAGGTTTGCCTGCTGTGGTCTAATCCCCTTTGTTGGATAGTTTTCTGTCAACTTGACAGACACTAGAGTCATCTGAGAGGAGGGAATCTCAACTGAGAAAATGCTGACATAAAATTGGACTGTGGGCCGGGCATGGTGGCGCACGCCTTTTATCCTAGCACTCTGGAGGCAGAGGCAAGTGGATTTCTATGAGTTCAAGGCCAGCCTGGTCTACACAGTGAGTCCAGGATAGACAAGGTTACACAGAGAAACCCTGTCTCGAGAAAAAAAAAAAAAAAGATTGGACTGTGGACAAGCCTGTATGACATTTTAAAATTAAAATTAGTGATTGATGAGGCAGGGCCCAGGCCATTATGGGTGGGGACACTCCTGGGCAAGTGGTCCTGCGTGCTTAAGAAAGCAGGTTGAGCAAGCCATGAGGACCAAGCCAGTAAGCTTCCTGCTCTATTTGAGTTCCTGCCTGACTTTCTTCAATGACAGTGATGAGGAAGTGTGAGCCAAATAAACCCTTTCCTCCCCAAGTTGCTTTGGTCATGGTGTTTATCACAGCACTAGTAACCCTAAGATACCGCCCGTTCAGCTTAGAACATACCATTCAGTCCCTCATTCAGCCCTCCCAGCTGAGTTGACAGTCATATGAACTTACTTCCACAGTCTCACAGGCACTGCTAAAATTCATGACACTACTAACCCCAAGCCTGCTGCTAGGTAGGGCTACCAAAGCAAGAAGAGGGGAACGGATATGCTTATGATTTGATGCAAGGTGGTCCAGCCTCCAGCAGTTGCTTGACACACTAGGTGGAGTGACCCAACCTGGAATCCCATCTGCTCCAGAGGCTGATGAAGGAAGATTACAGGTTGAAGATTTGCCCAGGAAACTCAGCAAGACTTTGTCTCAAAATATAACTGGAAAAAATTTAGGGTTTGGGTAGTAGTTCAGTAGTGTAGTACTGCTTAACATATGCAAAGTCAGTTCCCAATACTGCAAGTCAAGCCACACTGTCCCTGGTGTGGGTCTTCTTTTTTTTTGCCCTCTTTTGGCTTAAAACATTTATTATATTATTGTTGTTATTGTTATTTTTTTATTTTTCATTTTTTTTAAAGATTTATTTATTATGTATACAGGGTTCTGTCTGCAGGTATATCTGCAGGCCAGAAGAGGGCACCAGATTTCATTATGGATGGTTGTGAGCCACCATGTGGTTGCTGGGAATCAGAGCAGCCAGTGCTCTTAACCGCTGAGCCATCTCTCCAGCCCCCTCATTTTGGTTTTTCAAGACAGGGTTTCTCTGTGTAGCTCTGGCTGTCCTGGACTCACTCTGTAGACCAGGCTGCCCTCGAACTCAGAAATCCACCTGTCTCTGCCTCCTGAGTGCTGGGATTGAAGGTGTGCACCACCACACCCAGCCAGTATGAACCCTTCACCACTGAGCCAGCCTCCCTGCCTCTTGGCTTTATGAATCAGGGACTTGTAAGTAGGCCTGAGCAGATGCTGGAACTCTGACCTTCCTGCCTCTGTCTTTGGAGTGCTGGGATTACAGACTCACCACCATGCCTCCATTAAAAAAAAAAAAAATGTATTTAGCTAGCTAGACCTTTCTAGCTAGGTTGAAATTCTATGCAGGCTTATTTTTTTGTTTTGTTTTGTTTTTGTTTGCTGCAGTGCTGGGAGAACCCAGAGCCAGGGGTGTTCTACTACTGACCTAAACCCTGAGCTTCATGTTTATATCTACATTCTGTGAGGTTGTGTACTTACATGTGTTTCTTAAAACCTGCACAGCAAAAGAACGAAGGTCACGGTATGTAAATTATACCCCAACAAAACCAACTTAAAAAACAAAACCCTCTCTGTAGAGTACAAATCGGTACGGGAGCTTTGCTAAAACCTACAGAAGCAGGGCATGCTCTTCCTCAGCAGCTCCCTCTTGAGAACATGCCAGACAGAACCAGAGGCATAGGGGCACCAGTGATGGCTGCACACGGAGTGCCCACAGCATCTTACCCTGTCACAGCAAAGCTCTGCGAACCACCTAAACATTCACCAACAGAAGATGGATAGAGAAATAGATCCGTTTGTATAGTCACACGAAGGAGTCTTATGTAGAATGAGAAAGAATAGGGCCTCGGGCCCTGGCTCAGCCAATGAAGTGTTTGTTGCACACACAAGTATGAGGACCTGGCTTCAGTCCCTAGCACCCATGTAAGAAGTGTGCTTTGGTAGCATACACTTGCGATCTCAGCACTGGGAAAGTGGGAGATGACTCCTGAGGAAAAGCACCAGAGGGTGACCTCTGACCTCCATGTGTATCTACCTCCAGGAACGCATGTGCGCATACACACACACACACAACCACATGGCTGAATCTCATAAACATACAAAATACATTTCACAAAAGAAGCCACCGACTCTGTTCACATGAAGTTCAGAAACAAGCAAAGCCACCGGGTGATAGAAGTCTCCTCCTGGGAGGAGGGTACTGAGCAGGAAGGGGTGCAATGGAACCTTCTAGAGGGCTGAAACTGTTCAATATTTTAATGCAGTGGTCATGTGCAAGCATCATTAAAGGTTCAGTGAGCCACGCGGGCCAGATGTGCACAGGGCACGTTGTGTTCATTGGATGTTTACCCAATCAAGTACATCCAGCACTTGTCACCACAGTTGGCCAGGGGTGGGAGAAGAGGAAGAATAACAACCCTCAGTAAGAGGGTACCTACGAGGCCACCCTCATCCGGTAGATAAAGATCTCTAAGCCCCTGAAAGAACATAAGAACATCGGGACAGGGCTCTCCATGAAATAGAGCTGGTTTAATTAAGACTGGCTCAACCTAACCCCTGTGGTTATCTAGTGATAATCCCGGTATCTCTCCCCTCATCTCCATCTGGTCTCTGATTGTCACATCCTAAATTGCTCTCTGTCCCAGCCTGCTGCTTCTCAGAACACACACATGCTCACCTGTCCTGTTCCATGAGGACCAGTGTTCGTTGGACCCTGGTTCCCTTCTCTCTCCCTCTGTGCCTTTCTCCCTCTCCCATCAGCTGCTGTCATATGCCCCCCAAGCCTCCCAAAGGCCACACTCAAGAACATCATTCCGTCCTGATTTGGCAGCTCACAGCCCTCAGTGACCATGCCCGCCTTCTAGAAACACCCTGCACTGGTGCCACCATGACCCAGGAGCCAGCTCCTTCCTTACCCATCAGCCTCCTGGACCTTGTCTTCAAGGATGACACACACTCTCACATATGTTTTGCTGTGGTTCCATGATGAGTATGAACAGAACAATGGAGTCCTATGTGGGAACCAAGGCACCCACAATAGATAGAAAAGGTGGCCATGCCTATCTATGATGGTTTAGTGGAGAGACTGAGGTCCATGGTAGAGCAGCCATCTGCCTGGGGTCACAGACAGAGGGACGAGGAAGCATGGGGGACAGAGAAGCCCCTGCTTGAGTCCCTTAACCTTACAGCTCCCTTCCAGCAGTCCAACACCAGATTCCAGAGTGGGGTGCTATTGAGATTAAAGGGCAAACTCCTATATGTCATGGGGGGGGGGCTCTCAGAGGTCTCAAGGACAGTGTTGTCCTGTGTGCAGCGTGGGACCCCTCCCTAGCATAGACTTGATGGGGTGGTGTTAAGCGCTCTAAATGTTAATTGGTCCTGTTTTGTTGTCTGTTACTTAATTGACTCTGATTGGTTAAATAAATGCTGAGGCCTGGAGATTGGGCAGAGATAGGTGGGACTGAGGTTAGCGGGCTTTTATAGAGAGATATAGAGCATCTTGGGAACAGGAAGGCCGGAGAGAAGCCAGGAGTAAACAAAGAGAACACGCCATGGGGTAGATTAAAGAAGATCCTTCTGTGTGGCCTGGAACATCGGCTTAGCGTGGAGAATAATAGTCCAAAGGGACGTATGTATATATGGGGACATATTTGGGTATTAGAATTATGAGCTAGCTTAGATGGGCTAGGATTGCACAACCCAGGCCTAGGCTTGTTAAGATCCACTCGGTGTCTGTGTGTATTCATTTATAATGGTGGGTTAAGGATTAACACCGCCGAACCAATTAAAGATAATATAAATACTGGGTAAATAGTTTAATTAGCCATTATTTTTTTTCTACATAGACTCTTCTCCTTTAGCCTCCCCCACTCTTCCCTTATCTTTAGATGGTCCATTAATGTCCCCTTTGCACTTCAGTTGGTTTCAGTAATTAAGAAAGATTGAACCACATTCGCTTTATGTAACAGAGTGTTTATCGGCAGCTGCCAGGCTTCTGCACTTTGCCAGGTGACGAGGCCCTTCAAAAGGGGAAGATAGGGCTGGAGAGATGGCTCAGCGGAGAGCACTGGCTGCTCTTCCAGAGGTCATGAGTTCAATTCCCAGTAACCACGTGGTGGCTCACAACCATCCATAATGAAATCTGGTGCCCTCTTCTGGACTGCAGATGTACCTGCAGACAGAACACTGTATACATAATAAATAAATCTTTAAAAAAAAAAAAAAAAGGGGAAGATAGGCTCCAGTGGCGGAGTAGGGCAAAGACGCTGTGGACGCCAGTTGCTGTTGGGCCCCAGAAGACGTCCAGCTCATCTTCCTTGGCAGAGGGAAAATGATTCAATTTTTTTTGTCATTCAATGAAACACATGCTCTTGTCCAAAACTCATTTTCCTCTGGTGCACTTGAGGCTGCTCCCGCAGCCCACTGGCGTCTCTGCTGCCTCCCTCCCTCGATGCTGTCCTTCCTTGAAACGTCGCTGAGTTTATTTTCTGCTTCCAGATTTCTACAGAATGAGACTTATTTTATGTGCTGCCTGCTGCCTCCACGAAGAGGATGGAGGGGCAAGGACAGGAGACAAGCTTGTCATCAGGCATCTGTTTTGAATTCTGAACCATGTAAATCTTGTTGGCTTAAAATATTAATTTTCAAGAGTTTCTACTTAAAAATGTACCTATCTGTCCGAGTGTTCTGGTACACACCTAGAATCCTAGCACTTGAGAGGCAGAGGAAGACTAATCTCTTGAGTTTGAAGCTAGCCTGGTCTACGTGCTGAGTTCCAGGCTAGTCATGGTAACATAGTGAGACCCTGTCTCAGAATATCAAACTTCACCAGCAGCAACAATAACAGAAAGCTTATCTGGAGCCCAGGCATTTGTGGTCCTACTACTCCAGTGACAGAAAGAAGAAGGTGGTGAATTAAAGACCAGCCTTAGCTACACAGGAAGACTCTACCTCCCTGGTGGGCTTCCCTTATCCTGCTTGCCTGCTCAGCCAGATTTTAATTTGTCTCCTTTGGCCAGAACTCTTTAGTGTCCCCTGGCAATGCTCTGGAAAAGGTCCCCAGTGCCTCCCCATGAGTAGGCCAGCTCCTTGGCCTCCTTGGCCATGGGCCGCTGTTACTTGGCCTTCTGAGTGCTCTGTTTCCTGAGCTGGCAGGACTTCCTGCCCACATCTGCCTTCTGTTCGCCTTGTGCCTATCTCCCAGACTCTGGAATTGTGCCCTGTGTGTCAGTACTCTAGAACTGGAGCTCTCTGGTGGACCCTGTGACCTCCAGTGTTCGGGCCACACCAGTGTCCGTCCTGCCTGGTGTCTGTGCCTATGACTGAACTTCAGAGTCCAGATCCACTTTGTTTTCTAGGACACCCTGCATGAGAGGCACACTCAAGAATAGTTACATGCAAATGAATTGAGGGCTGGGGTATGGCTCAGTTGGCAAACACTTTGCTCAAAATGTGCCATCTTGAAGGTCCTGTTCCGGGCACGACAAAACCTGGGACATAGTGGCCGGTGCCTGTAATCCCAACATTTCAGGAAAGCGAGCGGATCAGGAGTTAACAGTCATCCTTGACTATATAATGAGTTCAAAGTCTGCTATGAGACCATGTCTTTTTTTTTTTTTTTAATTCTTCTTCTTTCTTGCTGTAAGTCAAGCTCTCAGGACAGAGTCCAGCACATTGCATATTTATATAGAGAATATATTTGTGAGATACAAATGTCCCAAGTCAGCTCCCAGTCTTCCTGTTGCAAGCCCTGTCCTATTGCAACATTCCCCACACTTCATCCCCCCATCCAGTCCATTCAGAGTGCAGGAGCCCAGAGGTCTTGCCTGAAACTGCCCCTTCCAGTGCACGCCCCATCACTTAATTCTGCCCTACCCTGTCTCTAGACTGTCTCGGCATCTCCACATCCTGCCTGGCCTGTGGCCTGTGAACTTGCTCTCGTTTACATTCATCAGTGTTCCACTAATTGCCAGATAAGAAGAAAAAATATTCAGCCTTCATCAGTATGGATTTTCTGCTACATTTGGTCCTGCTGATCCCATTCTCCTAGCAATGTCTCGCTAGCTCCGTTTCCATGGCAACCTGGTCTGCCTGATCTGCTCACGCACAGTGCTGACATTTCTTTCTCTCTGATGCTGTTGCAGGTGCCTTGGGCTTCTCCAGCCTCTGAAATGGTGGCGTGAAGGGTCTGAAAGGCTGCCTGGGAACTTGTTACCCCTTTGAGCCGTCCAACTCCGACTCCAGATATCCTGAGAGTCGAGCTATTAGACCTGAGTCCCTGCTGATCAGTTCTCCCAGGTGTCCACAGGCCTCTTCAATTCGACTTTAGTTTGTTTCCTTCCCCAGGTCCTAGGGAGAGCTCCATGTGCTTGCAAGGCGTGCATGAAGCCCTGACTTCAAGTCCCAGCACCGAGAAAGCCGGGCATGAGTGCTCACCTGTAATGCTAACACTTGGGAGGTCGAGGAAAGTAGACCAGAAGTTCAGAAGTTCAAGGTCACCATCAGCTACATAGTAATTTGAAGCCAGCCTGAGCCACATGAGACCCTGAAAAAAAAAAAACAAAGCAAAACAACTCATAACTCGGTCTGTGGCCCTTGCCTACTCAGAAGTCTTCCCTGGTTCAACTCATAACTCGGTCTGTGGCCCTTGCCTACTCAGAAGTCTTCCCTGGTTCAACTCATAACTTGGTCTGTGGCCCTTGCCTACTCAGAAGTCTTCCCTGGTTCGGCAGTGCCTACAATTAGAGTCTAGTTCTTTAATTGTTAAGGGTTGCTCCCCACTGATGCTTTCAGTTGCCCTCCCCACTATGCCCCATCTTATCCAAAATTCCAGGAACATGTAACGGCTTGTGAGCACCTACCACTCAATTCCTGCTCTCTGTACCTTTGTCTCCTCCGACAGAGGGCCCTTCTAGATTTTCTTCCCTCTGCCCCGTTTCTTGAGATATCAATTCTAATAGCAGCTCCTCCAGGAAATCTTTTCCTGACAGCTCACCCCCAGTTCGGAGTCCCCAGAATGAGGTGACACTCCCCACCTGTGTTCTTGGCATACTCTAAGGGGTAGATCCTTTCTCCCCAGAGCGGTTCTGATTGCAGGCAACAGGCGCTAAGTCAGAAAGAGCTTTGAGACAAAGAGGAATTCATTGCATCAAGAGAGCAGAGTTCTTTGGGGGCTTCTGGGAAACTGAATGGAAAGGTGAGAGATGGAGAACTCCTGATGCTCAGTCATGGAAATATAAAAACCCATTTTATCATTACGTGTGTGTTGAGGTATAATTTGCATGCAAATAAACCAAAACACAAGATGTACTATCAGATGAATTTTGACACTTGTATACACTTAGCACGAGTCAAGAAAATGGCCATACCCACCAACCCCTAGGATTTCTTAAGTCCTCCGGGGCTCCTTACACTTTTCATTCTACTTCTCCCTCTCCCACCATTCCCCAAGCAACCACTGATCCTGACCCTGCCGCTACACACCAACTGTTGTTTCTAGAATGTTATGCAGATGGACCCATACATAGCCCATTCACTGTTGTTTTGTCTGGCTTCTTTTCTCAGTAAAATTGTTTGAGGTCATCCATATTGTGTGAATAGCTTGTCCATTCATTGATGGCTGGCGTCCGTTGTGAGTGTACCATGGATTGTTTATTCATTCTCCCAGGGATGGATGTGTAGTAAATTTCTAGTTTGGGGCTTTTACAATTAGAACTTCTCTGCATAGTCATGTAGCAGTCTCTGTAAGGGCACATGCTTTCCTATCTCTGGTTAACTGCCAGGAGAATGGCTGGATCATGTTTCAGATGTGATCTGAAACCAACAAAACCTCTTCTCCAAAGTGGCTGTGCCATTTCACACTTCTATGCTGCAAACCATGAGCATGCCAGTTGCTCTGCAACCCCACCCATACTTGGCATGGCCAGTGCCTTTAATTTTAGACATTGTGTTGGTGCATCCTTGGGGGGGGTTCTTTTCCTTCTTATGTGTGTGTATGTTAGTATGTATGTTCAGATGAATGTGTGTGGAGGCCAGAGGAAGCCTCGGGTGCCCTGCTCTTCATCTTATTACTTGAGAAAGGATCTCTCACTGAACCTGGAGTCAGGCTGGTGGCTAGTAAGCCTCAGCAAGTCTCCTGCTTCTACCCCAGCAGTGCCAGGTCTACAAGAGCACATGGCCACACCCAGCTTTAACCTAGGTGTTGGGGACCCTCGTGTTGTGTTTGAGTCGGAGAATAGGTGCTGTTACCTGCTGAGTCATCTTTCTAGCCCACCTGCTGTGGTTTTAACTTGGGTCTCTCCATTGACAAACCCAGGGCCTTGGCCATGCTGGGACAGTGCTCTACCACCAAACTGACTCACAGTGTAAGTTTCTTGATTCTTAGGTGGTTTATCAAATTGTTCTTTAAAATTTTTAATTTAATTTAATTTCATTTATTTGTTTGTTTGTTTGTTTATTTTGTGTGCTTGACTGTGCGTGTACCACTCTGCACATATGGAGATAGAGGACATCTCGCAGGAGCCTGCTGTCTCTTTCCACCGTGCGGGTCCCAGGGCCGGAGCCTGGGTCATCAGGCTTGACCGTGATGACCTTTATCCACTGAACCACTTCAGCCCAGTTTGTTCTTTTGTGGCTCATACTTTTACTACTGTGTCCTCTTATGATGAATTTAAGAACTCTGCCTAACTCTGGATGCTAAAAATTTCTTTGTATGCTCTGTCCTCAGTTTTGGGTTTCCTCCATTTTATATTTTGCTTTGATTTTTATGGCTGAGTTAGTGGGGCATTGGTATTGCCGAGAAGAGAGACCCCACTAATGTGGTAATGTTTGAAAGCAAAGCCCGAACCATTGCTGGTTCCTCCTTGACTTTGGAATAAAATCCCAGGCTCCCAACAAAGGGCCTGCAAGAGTGTCCTGGCCTTTCCTCTCTGCCACCTTCTCAAGCACTGTACTCTGGACACACTGACCAAACAACTTCTTTTCTTTGAGCTCAGTGGCACAGTAACCCTTCCTCTGGGCTTTGGGGTAGGCTGGACCAGACAACCAGGCTGAAGCAAGACTTGGCCTCCCTCTGGTCCAGAGATAAAAGCTTGGACTTGGAGACTGTAGCCAGGACACTGGGCACCTCCCATTTGTGTCCCTGCCAGTGTCTCACTCTTCGCTTCAAGGTCCCAGTGCACTTCCAATTTTTTCTTTTCTTCTGGATGTGACTTTTTGTTTCCCCAATGGAGATTATTTCCTGTACACAATTTTCATCCAGGCTTCTCCGTTGCTGTTGGCTTTTTCTTTCTTTCTTTTAAAAAATATATTGTAAGAATTTTCCAGAGCTTTTTGTTAAAAAAAATACAGTTAGTCCATGAAAAATAATCTAGAGCTTTTTGTAAAAAATACTATTAATTAGCCCATGAGAATCATTCGCATGAGTGGATATAAAACAACGTGCTTAATATTTTCCTGATGGTTGGTTATTTTGGTTGTTTCCACATTTTTTTTTTTTTTGGTTATAAACAAGGCCACATTTTGCTTTGTACATAAATCTTTTGTCAACCTGAGATTATTTCCCCGAGATGGAGAGCCATGAGTATAATTACTAGGTCAAAGGCAATAGCAATTTACATTCCCATCAGCAGACTCTGTGCTTCCTCACACCCTAGCCAGCATGGGGTGTTCTCATTAAAATTTCCCTCTTCACTCAGTGATGGGCAGTGTTATCTTGCTGTTGTTCTAATTTACTTCTTAAAAAATAATTAGATATCGGAAAATGGGTTCAACCTATGAGCCATAAGAAATTAATCTTGTGTTAATTGAGTGTTCCTACCCCCTCACATTCATCCAGCAGTGACTTGAATTTTTAAAACTCAATTTGTGTGAGCTCTTAAACACCAAGGATATTAACCTCTGCATGGAGCAGCAATGTTATTTTCAATTTTCCTACAATTAAATTTAGAAAATTCAAACCTCTTTCTCTTTCTACTCGATTCTTTGTACTTTTAAGCTCAGGAGTCTCATCCAGAGTTCCTGGTGAACCTTTCTACTTTATTCAAATGTGGTGTTTTGTTTTGTTTTTTAATTGAAATCTTTAATTCAGCAGCACTTGATGCTAACATATGTCAGAAAGTAAAGAAGAAAGTGGGCAGTGGTGGTGCACGCCTTTAATCCCAGCACTTGGGAGGCAGAGGCAGGCGGATCTTTGTGAGTTCGAGGCCAGCCTGGTCTACAAAGCGAGTCCAGGACAGCCAGAGATATTCAGAGAAACCCTGTCTCGAAAAACCAAAAAAAAAAAAAAAAAAAAGAAGAAGAAAGTGGGTTTGCCTTTCCAAACAATGTCTGAATCCTTCGGCATTTCTTTCTAATACTTTCTCTCCTCACTGCTGGGGGTGGGACAGGGCCCCTTCTCAATTGTGCGGAGTGCAGGACTATTTTTCTCTCTCTAGACTCTGATTTTTCTGTCCTTTTCCTCACTCTCCACCCTCTGTGTGAGCTTCCAGGCATGCTGCTCGGTGGAGCTGGCACCTCAGCCTTCTGTGCCTGCCTGGGATGGAGGCACTTGGGTGGGCTTTTGTGAGCGCAAGGCACAGAAGGTGGTTGTTGGAGGTATTGTCTGCACACTGGCCAGAGGAATGAAAGCCACAGCTTTTCAGGGCTGGCTCTGGGGCTTGAGAAAGCAAAGGTCCTGGAGTCCCCAAAGCCTGGAACCTGGAGCCTGGAGTCAAAGTAAATGGAAGTGGCAGAACAGACTCCAGTCTTACCAGAAGAGAACAGAATGAATTCACCATGCCAGACCCTGAAGGGGTAAGAGCTGGGTAGAAAAGGGACATCCAAAGATTCTTCTAGAACTCTGATACTGCCTAAGCCTACACCCTCACAAAAGGCCTGTCCCGGTCTTCTACGTTTCAAGGAGAAATAGGATGGGAGTCCCAATCATATCTGGGGGTCTCCAAGCAGAATCCTTAAATCTAACCTGGTGCTTACAACAAAGGCAGAATGGGGGTCCCAGCAAAGCCTGTGGGGACCATGGGAATCTGAGGGTTGAAGTGAGCAGACTGGAGGCACACTCCCTCTCCAAGCCCCTTTCTCTCTGTCACACTCTGTCAACTTTGCATACATGGTGTTTGTGTATTCCACTGATTGCAAAATTTTAGTCTAAAAATTTTGACCTTACATTTTAGGCATTTTATTTCAAATCAGAAAATATTTCTTTGGCAGCCACCTATCAGCTGTCCCAGTCTGTCTCATTCCAACACAAACGAGATAGAGATTCCTGCCAAAGAGAGACACAGTTGTCACATGCACATTCCCTGGAAGAAAGCAGACACAGGCTGCTCTGTAACAAGCCATGTACGGAGTTCCAGCTGAATAATGGCTCCTTTCCCAATAGCCTCCTCTCTTTGAAGACCTCATTTAGCTAACAGCCCCTGCTCTGCAGTGACTTGGGTACCACTGGTACCTTTCTCTGGGAAAACTGGTATACAGATATCGGTTTTTTACTAAATCACAAACCAAACAAAACCCTTCTGTCCCCTCTACTCTCCTCCCACACAGGTGGTCCCTATGACACCTGCATTCCTGTCTCTTCCTTCAGGCCTTCTGAAACATTGTAAACTGGCCCCAAAGGCTAGGTCCAGGGCTGCAAGCCAGCCCTGGTATCCCCTGGCCTCCTGCCATGGTCTCTTTGTTCTTCCAGGAGCACTCTCCTTGTTGGGCTCCTGGGTCCTTCCTGACATATACTTCTGTTCTCTCCTTGTCTCTCTCCTCCTCAAATTCAATCCCTGCTGGTCTGTCTGGGCAGGCCTAGGCTAAGCCTTTGTCCTCTGTGAACTCCACTCCTATGTGTGTGTGCGTGTGCATGTGCATGCTCATGTATGTGTGTGCCTGTGAGTGTGGAGGTAGATGTCAAATGACTCTGTCAGTTGCTCTTTATTTTAATTTTTGGACACAGGGTCTTTCCCTGAACCCGGAGCTCAGCCAGGATGCTCCAGTCTTTGTCTTCCCAGAGTCGTGTTTGTCTAGCTTTTAGTGTGTGTGCTGGGCATCCAAATTTGGGTCCTCCTGTTTGCATAGCAAGCATATTACCAACAGAGCCAACTCCTCAGCTTTCTATCTTCCTTTCCTCTCTCCATCCCTCCCTTACTGTCCTTCTCCTCCTTTCTTCTCCCTTGAGACAGGGTATCTCCGTGTACTCCTGGCTATCCTGGAATGCACAGAGATCCACCTGCCTTTGCCTCCTGAGTCCTGGGATTCAAGGTGCGCATGTTTCATTTCTTAATGTCACCCTGTTTATCTCAATGTCACCCTGTCTACCTCAGTACCTTCTCTGAAGCCTTCTGTCTCCACCTAAGTCCCCAAGCCACAAGTCTTGCATACTCAAGGTATTCAACAGACGACTCTTTGTCCCCAGCCTGCTCCTTCCTCAAAGTCTTCCCTCAGGTAGAAACACAGCACTGGACAGTGGATACTGGTACTTCCTCTGTAGCCACTGGCCCTTCCCACCCATCCACTCCAAAGCCTCCACATCCCACAGGTGCCCCACCTTCTTTTCTGTGCCTCCTCTCATGTCCAGGCCAGCTGCTACTTTTCCAGGTCTGGATGACATACAGAAGGTTGTCCTCTGGAAGACCTCCCTGCTTCCCTCCTATACCCACCAGCATTCCCTCATCAGAAGCCAGGGGTGGCGGGTGGGGGAGGAGGTGGGGATTTCAACGTATGAATCAGGACAGCTCCTCAGGCCCAACCATCCTCACTGTGACTTGGGACAAAGCTCCAAACCTTTTAAACTAGATGACCTTCCACTGCAGTACTGATTCCTCTCAGCATGACTGAGTTTTTCATCTTTCAGCTATGGGGAGGCCTCAGTAGACTTCTCTCTCCTGTTCATGATCACCATTTATTCTGGTGATTTACCCCGGGGTCTGTTTCCCCATCTGGACTGAAAGCCCCATGAGGACAGAGATCTGTTTCCTTCCCATGGCCTCCCGATCAGCCATACTGGAGAGGCTCAAAGACTGTGTATAGAATTGAGTTGAGAACTTGCTCTTGACTTCACAAGTTGTTCTCCAGCTCCAAGACAATCCTGCCCCAAACTTTTCTAATTATCTGAACTTAATTATCTAAACTTCTGCACAGGGCCGTCTTCGATGCGGACTGTTTGGCATCTGCAAGCAGTGCGGTCAGGTTTCTGCTCCATCACCATTAAACCACTCTTGCTGCAGGCTCCGATAACCCCCTAATTACCACCTCCAGTGGGTGTTTTTCCATCCCTGTCTTATTGGAATTCTCTGCAGGGTTTGATATTGTTGATCACTCCCCTTCTCAGAAACGCTTGCTCTCTTGGTTGTCATGACAACCCCCCCCTCCTTGCTTTTAAACCATTTCTATGATGACTTTTCCTACTAACTCTTATTAATCAGATTTTCTGACTCAACCACCCTTGAAATGTTAGGGTCCTGAAGATTCGATAGTGTGAAGTTGTCAATGTGCCCTAAATTAATGAACAAACCTGATGCCTTCCTAATCAAAATCTGTTTTTTGTTTGTTTGTTTTGTTGTTGTTTTAATGGTATTTAGTACATTGATTCTAAAAATCATATGGTAGAGGGAATGAGCAAAAACAGCCAAGATGATGTTGAGAAAGAAAAACAAGGTTGGGAACACAGTAGGAGGAAAAGGTCTGGATTTGCCCTACTAGGCAACAGATGACAATGTATCTGTGATTCAAGACTGAAATGGCACAGACAGGGGACTACTGAAGACTTTGCTGTCAATCAGACCCAGGAACATTTGCCAGAGATGAGGAAAGAATCTTTCATACAGTGGGCACGGATGCTAGGAACTCCAAGACGCTCCTTCCTTACTTCATGGCCAGCTCCCTCAGGCTGGACTGTTTCCTTCCTACCCATCCACTCCACCCCCACCCCCGCAAAATGTGCCTATGTAGGAACCAACCCCTTAAGATAACCCCTTATTTTCCTCTGAGTTGTCCTGTTTGGGCTCTCTTTCTTTTCCGGTCTAAAGCAGCCCAGGCTGGGTTCAATCAAGACTGGCCTTGACCTTCTTCTGTTCCTCTGGTCTCTACCTTTGAGTGCTGGGATCACAGTTGTGCACCGCCACACTCAACTTGAGTTTTCCTGTTTGAAAGAAATACATGATCTTAGATGGTGGGTGTGTTCTAAAGTGTTCATTCTATTATTCTTGTATTCTTTTGTGGTTTTAAAGTAAGTTGCCATAAAAACACTGACACTTGAACATGGCACAAAGTTTGAAGACTACTGAAAGCTTGGAGAATTTTTTTTTTTTTTTTTGGTTTTTTCGAGACAGTGTTTCTCTGTAAATCTCTAGCTGTCCTGGACTCGCTTTGTAGACCAGGCTGGCCTCGAACTCACAGAGATCCGCCTGCCTCTGCCTCCCAAGTGCTGGGATTAAAGGCGTGTGCCACCACCGCCCGGCAAGCTTGGAGAATTTTTTTTTTTTTTAAACATTTATTTATTTATTATGTATACAGTATTTGCTCTACATATATGCCCGGGCAGATCTCAATGTAAATGGCTGTGAGCCACCATGTGGTTGCTGGGAATTGAACTCAGAACCTTGGGAAGAACAGCCAGTGCTCTTAACCTCTGAGCCACCTCTCCAGCCCTAGCTTGGAGAATTTTAAAGAATTTTGATAACAGGCCTAGTGCCCACTGTCAGGTTCTGCGAAACTCATGTCCTCTCATACACTTATTTATGTCGAATGTTTTTATTATACATCTATATAATCTTGCACCATAGTTTTATGCTTATTATATGATAAGCATTTCCTCCCTGTTAGCCAACAGTCATTGTAATTATTGAGTTTAATGACTGCTTAATAATCCATCTAATGAATGAAACATAATTTGGTTAGCCATTCCCCCGAAGCTGGAGATTTTGACAGCTCCCTTTCTTTCCTCCTCCTTCTGCCTCTCTCTCTCTCTCTCTCTCTCTCTCTCTCTCTCTCTCTCTCTCTCTTCCTCTCAAGCCATGAGGCACATTTTTTTTTCTGCATATATCTTTGAGCACGGCTTTCAGTCATTTTCTTGGGATGAATTTCAAGCAAATGGAGTCCAGAGTCCAACGGTCAGAATCACCATGCATCTGCAGCAAATCACCTCCTAAAATCGCCATCTATCTACAAAGGCTTGCCACGTCAGTGTGGCCAGCTGTGCGAGCTGAGGTGTGAAGCCACAGCCATTAGGGCTCTTGTTCATAAAGAGCTCCTAGGATGGGCCCAGACTGCCTTCTCTGCATCTTCATTCACACTGATTTTGTTATGGGTAAGCTCAACATTTGCAGCTGAACTTGCCCTTTGAACTTCATCTTTCATAAATGGACTCAACACTTTTTATTGTGCCAACATTTTGTTATGAAAATCTTTTCTGCCTGTGAATGTTTTATTTATGAGAATTTTTTTTGACACACATTCCCTCTAGTCAATTATGTTTGTATTTCCCAGCGCTGGGCTCTCTGTGGTTGTGACAGTTACAGTGGCCTCCCCCACCCCAGTTAGGAACATGAACCATTTCCACTTTTGGTGGTTATTAATGTGCTTTTTTGTTTTGCATTTAAACCACCCGACACTGATTTAGGTATTTGGTATAAAGGGAGATAAAGAATGTAGGTTTTTTTGTTTCCCAAATAGAGAAAATAATTGCACAGCTTCACTTAGTGATGAATCTCTCCATTGCTCATTATTTTGTGGATGTCTGGACCATACATCACAGTGTTAGACAATTCAGGATTGTCTGGGCTTTCTAGTCCATTCCATGGAGACGGCGTTCTCATTCTTTTTTATTGTTTTGAAAAAAAAAAACTTTTACTGTATGCCATAGTATCTGTTTGCATCTGGGACTCTGAATTCTCCATTTCTTATCAGATGAGTTGCTGGTGAGTCTGTCTCCACAGCTAATTTCCAACTTGGTGTCTCACTTTACATTTTCACACATGGACATGTCTTCTAGCTCCTTCTTTTCCCCTGGAAGACAGATTGTGTTGTTGTGTTCCCACAGAGATAGACCAGTGGTGGGCCCAGCTCTGGGGTCACAGGCCAGGCCAGGAGACACACATCTGAGTCTTATCAGTGAGAACTGGGCACAATGTTGGGCCACCTCACATCACACTTCACCTCCTGGTCTGTAAAATGGGGTTTCAAGGTCCATGGGAGGCAGTAGATGCAGTACTTCCATATACACTGCTGCAGGAGGATGAGGCAAGGGGAAGTCTCTGTAGTGGGAGTTCACAGGCTGTGAAGAAGAAGCCTTTTCTTCAGAGGGGACAGGGGCTGCCCACGATAAGGTTGCATGAGCTCACTGGATGAAGGGCCATACTGAGGAAGAAGGATGGGCAAGTGGCTGTAAAGTATGTGTGGGGGGGGGGCTCCCCAAGGGGACACTGAGGCTGAACCCAACTTGTTGGGAGGTGGGTGTCTGGGAGTGGATTTGAGGAGTCCACAGAAACATAGCCAAGCTGGGAGGAACTGAAGGGTTTCTCAGGGCAGGGAAGAGTGGGTGCTGGGATTCCCTGCTGGGACAGATGTACATAATGGGGAACCTGGAAGGCCTGGGGAGGCATGGGACTTTGTCCCAGGGGCCAGTGAGAGGTCACCAGAGGATGGATAGATCTCGTGTGAAGCATTAGGTATATGCTTTCCCTGTGTGCTGGTGGAGCAGGAGGGAAGGTGAGACCATTGCAGTCAAGTTTGGAGGTTGTGGTAAGGGACCCCTCAGGATTATTCTAGAGACAGAACTGCCAGGATTGGCTGGGACTGAGCGAGGAACAGTCAGGAGGACTCTGACAGCTATCAGAGGACTAGCCCATGTTCCTTCCAGACAAGCCACCCTGTCACCTCACTCTCAGAGCTGTCACAAAGTCTTCTTGACAAAATGAATACATCAGAATCTCCATTTCAGACATTGAAAAGTTGAGCCAGACAATGATTATTCTGCCCCATCTCGACTCTCAACAGCTGCCTGTTGCTAGGTGCCCAGAGTTACAGAGAATGCTAAGACACGACCCCAGCCACCAGGCAAGATGAAGCCACAGCTAATTAGAGCTGCGGTCAGGACCCATAATGCAGACAAAGGCTCCCTGAGAACATGGAGATAGGGTTCCTGCAAAAAGGAACATGATTGAATTTTGTTCCTTCCACCAACACAACTAATCCCCTCACCTCAACACTTAATCCCACTGCTCTGGGGCCCTTCGCTGTCTGTCCCCACTCTGCAAGCCTGGCTGCTCCAGCCTTCCCCTGTCCTGGTGTGGCTGTGAGCACACAGGGTTCCTTCCTGGCTTTGTAGCCCCTCCAGCCCCCTTCTCCCTCCTCTTAGCCAGATTAGAGGTCACTTGAGGGATGTCTGTCCTGTCTCAGGGCTGTGCAACAAAGGTCTACGAAGCCATATCCTGGTCTGTCCTGAGTGCTAGGCATATGGCCCACCTGTGGCCACTCAGCTCTTTGGAATTGTCCTTTTTCCTCAGCCTCCTCTTTCATGTCCTGTATAAGCTGCCAAACCCTGTACTCCAGCCTTCTGTTGCTGAGTGCCATTTCCTTCAGTTTCATAAGGCACGAAAGCTTTACTCCAGGAAATAGCTTCCCCAAACAGTGCTGAGAGCTGGACTTTGCCACGTCACCTGTCAGTTCCAGGTCCAAACTCTCCCTTGAGCTCTAGAATTTGACAGCAATTCCCTTAGACATTTCAATATGACCATGTGGACATCCTGATGTCACCCAGACATCCCAGCACTACTATCTAGATAACCCAACTTCACTCAGAGACCCCAACACCATATAAACATCTCAATACCTCCCACACACCCTAATACCCAACCATTCTAACACCTCCCAGACATCCAAGACCACCATCTAGACACCCCAACATCATCATCTAAACATTCAATATTTCTCAGACATCTCAGCAGCACACAGACATCTCTATGTCTCTCAGACATCACAATACCATCCCCTAGATATCCCTACCTCTACTACCTAGACATCTGGACATTACCATCCAGACACCCCAACACTCCAAGACACACAGTACTACCCAGAAAACCCAACACTACCTATACAACCCAACATCTCTCAAGCTAAACTCCACTCATTAATTCACTATCATTCATTCATTAATTTTTATGTATTTCTGTGTGTATGGCCAATGAGTTTTTATGTGTACCAGGTGCCCACAGAGGGCAGAGGGCCTCAGATATCCTGAGGCTGGAACTACAGACAGTTGTGAGCCACCTGATGTGGGTGCTGGGAACCCAAACTAGGTCCTCTGCAAGAGTAGCAAGTGCTCTTAGCTACTGACCCATCTCTTCAATCCCTCTCCTTTTTCCAGTTCATTGTCTGTCTTCATTCAAATTTCTAATCTGTCCGCTCCCGGTCTGGTCTTGTCTGGTATTCTGCCTTGAGAGGTGTTTCCAGTGTGATGGTGGGACATACTAAGTCTCCTCTTGCTTCACCTTGGGCTGTATGACCTTGTGAGGACAGCTGGTCATCCTTTCTAGCTGACTCCCTCTCCATCACCAATAGCTCAATCCAAACAGTTGACCCTGTACACCTGCCTGCTCATTGTTCCACTCAGATTACCTTTCTCCCCTCTGACCCAACCCCTGGCACATTTTAATGCCCACCTCTCACTCCAAACTCTTCAGCAGCTTTCAGAGGTAGAGCAAACTGACTTTTCCAGCCTTTGAACACCGTGTCTACCCCAGCATGGCTCCTTCCTAGGTTATTCTTCCTTGGTTCTGGGAAAGAGGAGCCATGCTCCATGTCCTTCACAGTGGACCAGTTGGTGAATCATGATTGACAGTGTGAATCATGGTGGGCAGGCCCACTTCTTTTGATAGTGACTGGTTTACACACGCACACGTGCACACACACACACACACACACACACACACACACACACACATACAATCTCTCTCTCTTAAGATGCAATTTAGAAAGTAACTCTGGGGACTGGAGAGATGGCTCAGCAGTTAAGAGCGTTGGTTTGGCAGAGTTTCATGGATGAGTGACTGCAACCATGTTATATGATGTTTAGTGAAATAAAAGACAATAGTATACAGGTCCTTGATGACATTAGAGCTGCCCCCAGGGGTCTTCATTGTGTGACAATAAATCCATTATTGTCTCAGTGTTTCTGAGTTGTGTTTTATGTCTTGCATCTTCCTGGTAAGTGACTCAGGTATGCAAGCTTTCTTCTGGTTTCTGGAAACAGCCCCATTCTTTTTTTTTTTTTTTTTTTGGTTTTTCGAGACAGGGTTTCTCTGAATATCTCTGGCTCTCCAGGACTTGCTTTGTAGACCAGGCTGACCTCGAACTCACAAAGATCCGCCTGCCTCTGCCTCCCAAGTGCTGGGATTAAAGGCGTGCGCCACCACTGCCCGGCTAACAGCCCCATTCTTATCAAAGATTCCTTGTAACTATTGCCTCGCATGTCCTCCTCATGCCGTTAGTGTGCACTCCTGACCAGACATTGTTCTCCACTCTAGAACAGGTGACATTACCCAGCACTGCACGCACTCCTATTGTGCTGGTCATAAAGCTTAGGCCACAGGTCTCTGACACAGTGTCCCTATAGGAGGGACAGTCACCATACTCCAATGACTTCATGTGACATCCACTAACAGGAGCCGTCCCAGAGCAGGGTGGGTTCCAGAGATGACAGTGTGCCCAACGTGAGTGGTGACATCACACTTTTAAGCCTGAAGAGGTTAGAGGAGGGAGTGGGGTTTTAGAATCTGGAGGGAAGGATGGGGACTTTAAGAGAGCCACCTTACTGTAGCCATAAGCCAGACAATGCTGCCATCTCACAACTGTAGGAAGAAAGCCAGGAATCCCACTCTATTGTTCCTGACATCTGCTGTGTCCTCCACCGGAACACAAACTGGAAGCCAGAGGGCAAGGGGCCTGGTGGCCTCGAGGTCAGCTACCTGGGGCACAGCAAGGCTGCAGCAGGACATAGTGAAGCTTCAGGCTGAATGATTACCCCAAACAGACACAATCGCTGCCTCACTACTCACATCAGCACACCTGCTTCCTTTTTAAAAAAATCAGTTTCAACCACAGGGCAGACTGTGAGTGCAGTGAGCCTCAATACCCCTGTCAGGGCCAGAAAGGGCACTGCAAGAACCCCACTGTGCTTCCTTCCTCCCATGACCCATGCGCAGTCTGTGATCAGACCCTCTCGCTTCCTTTCAGTCAGGTTCAGAGGACCCCAGGTGACTTTCAGATCTTTCTTCTTGTCATCTTCTCCCCTCTCTGCTGGTGCTTCTTCCAATTCTAGGGGCACGCCTGCTTTTTTTTTTTTTTTTTTTTGGTTTTTTCGAGACAGGGTTTCTCTGAATATCTCTGGCTGTCCTGGACTCGCTTTGTAGACCAGGCTGGCCTCGAACTCACAAAGATCCGCCTGCCTCTGACTCCCAAGTGCTGGGATTAAAGGCGTGCGCCACCACCGCCCGGCACGCCTGCTTTTAAGTAACCTTTATCACCCATATTTTTCTCACTTCCACCTGACTCCTCTAGCCGTTTGTTTGCTCTATTGCCTCTGATAAGCCAGCTTTTAGCCCTTCATCCCTCCAAACAGTTCTTGCCACAATAGCCCCTTGATTGCAGAATTCAGAGGACTTTGCTTCTTGTATTTTTGAAGTCTGGGTATCTAGCTGTGTTGATTACTTTCTCCTTGAAACCCTTCACTACCTTGGTTGCCATGCCAACTCCCTCTCCTAGTTGTTCCTCACATCACTCAGCCCCTTCCTCTCTTTCTTCTTTGTTGCCTGTCTGCACCTCCATCAGCCCCTCAAGTGTCTCTAACTGATTTCCCCCACTACATGCTTGCCCATCCCCCCTGCTAGCCCACTCATTCCCTAGATTCTCTCCCTTCAACCTCCGTCCCTGGGTTGGTCCTTTCTAGAACTCAGGTGGGACAGTATGCCTGCTGGCCACCTAGCTGTGCCCTTATCCTCAGCGCTGCCTGACACTGAGTCCACTGGTGCCTTCCTCCAGCTGACTCATGTTCTGTGGTCCTCCAGCTCCAAGACCCTTCACTGTCCACCAATGCTTCCCTCCTGAGAATCACTATTGGCCCTGTCCTCTCATCACAATATCCAACAATTGGCATACATTGCTGACTTTATTTTCTGAATTGAACACTGTCACCACAGTGATCTTCGTAAAGTGCAGACCTGTTACTATGGTATAAAACCTTTCATGGGCCCAGACTGTAGGATGGTGACCAGATGTCTTCACATGGTGCCATGAGGCCCTGCTGGGTCTGGGCTCTGCCTGCTTAGTCCTAGGAATCTCATTTTCTCTTTCTCCCACTTTCCAGGACCACGGCAGTCTCCAAGTTCTCTTGGTCCTATTTCACTGAACGAGCTGCTCCCTCTGACCCCAGTGTGTCTTTCCAGTTCCCTTTACCTTATACCTGTCTGTTCATTTTAAAGAAGTCAGGCCAATAAACTAACCTCTTCTGGAATGCTCTGTGCCAGACAAATGTTCTACTATTGCATTTCCCATATTGTATTGTAATGGTCCACTTGGGTGCTGTGTGGTGTAGTATTATTTTGTATATTACCTGATGGTCAGCCTGCTCCTTGTCAAGTTTTGTTTTGGTATGTAATAAGCTGCCCCAATCTTCTGTGGCATGAAAATGCAACTTATGTCTAAAGGCTCTGGGGCTTACAGGGCTGAGGAGTGGCAGTTGCATTGGATGGCAGCAGGGCTGCAGTCCTCGGAAGGCTTGATGGGGTTTAGGGTCCAAGAGGCTCAGCAAGACCAGGCCCATCCACGTACCCCTGCATGGATGCACCATGGGCAGACATCTCACAGCACACAGCTGCCCTGTTCCAGGTGGGCTTCAAAATCAAGCTGCTTCTATAACCCTGTCACCAACTCCAGAATGTCCTTTCTGCCACATTGTGTTAGCCATAGAGGCCACTAAGGCCAGCCTACTTCACCAGGGAGAACCTTCTCACTAGTGGAGGCACACACATGTAAGGTGGACAGGAAGGGACTGTGGCCACTTCTGCATGCTGGACAGTGGACTCTGACGCTTTCTCCTGATTTGAGCAGAGTTTTGAGGACATGGATGTCACAGGAGCCCCAAAGCCTTTTGAAATTGGCAGCAGGGAAGGCATCTGGTTAAAGGTTAGGTGTTAGGAGATCAAGGACAAGCACAGGGTCCACGGAGATGCTCAGCTACTCAAGTGCTTTCTGTAGACTTGAGGGCCTGAGCTGGATCCCCAGCAACCACATCAAAAGCTAGCAAGACAGCACGGCTTTATAATCCCAGTGCTGGGGAGGTGAAGTTGGAGAGGTCCTGGCTCACTGGCCGGTCTCAGCGAGAGATCCTGTATCAAAACCCAAGGTGGGCAGCTCCTGAAGAATGCTGCTTCAGGTTACTCCTTTGGCCTGGGTGCGTGTGCTTACATACACTAATAGATAAATTTTAAAAGAAACACGCATAGGCAGCCTCTCCCTGCCTAAATGGAAATGTCTGAATGACCAGTGAGAGAGGAACCCTACGGAGACATGAGGAACTCACTAGATCTTCTTAGGGCAGGATGGTCACTAGATGACTAAAGGCTCCTAGCATGGACCAGTTAAGACCAAGAACCCTGATGGAAGGTAACTGGTAAGGGGCCTGATGTTCTACCAGCAAGTAAGCAATCAGGGGGGCACAGGGAAGTGGCCAGGGCTGCCTGTGGCCAGGGTGAAGATTTAGCAGGGATTTAGCCTCGGATCAGGGTCAGGGGAACAGCAGTGGCTGGTGGAAGAAACCTAGCTAGGTGCCTGTCCCTGAGGTCAGGGCAAACAGAAACTCAAACGAGCAGTGGGGAGAAGGGCAGGTGTGGTGGGAAGAAGGAAACTGCAAGTGGATGGAGGGTATTTGGGAAAAGTCTGGATGTATTTTTGGCAGCTCTTGAACAGCCCGGGGAGAAGGTAGGTGGTTGGTTTGAGCGAAGCAGCAGTAGGGAGGCCCCTCTTTGTGGCTGCACCTGTGCCATCTTCCACCACTCACTCTCCCTCTGCATAGCAGGCTCTGAGCCTCCACCTAGTCTCCATCCACACTGGAATCCATCCATTACGCAACCTGCCTTTACTAACCATCACTGACCAACGCTTCATGGGAGTACTTACTGCCTCAGATTTCTGGGACTCATTCCTGACTGTGACACACCTGTCTGGTCAGGCCCTGGGCTAAGCATTTTTTAGGTACTGTCTCTTTGGACCTTACGATATGCTGAGGTGCGTACAGAGGAAGCTGCTGAAGGGCATGGTCAGAGGACAGACATGGTGAGTGGCTCCCACACAGACCCTCAGACTCCTGAAAGCTCAAGGCCATATCTTTTTTAAAAATAGGGTTTCACTATGGAACCATGTTGATCTCCAAGGCACAATTCTCCTGCCTTAGTCTCCCAAGTATGGTGCCTTTGTCATGACCTTGAGTGATAAGAAACACTAGCATCTACCAAATCCACCAGCTCCATGAAGGGAGAAGCAGAAGGCCTGAGGAAGAGGGCTGGCCAACAGGGACATGGGATGTAAGGCAGGAGAGGAAAAGCCCCAAGATTTAACCAGTGGCTCACTCCACTCCTCAAGGCTGCCCCCAACTCTAAAACTTCCTATGTTAGCAAAGGTGCTTTGAGCAGAACATACCATCACGTCTAAGAGTAACCGAGAGTGAGAGCATTTATTCAAGTATGAACTCATAAGTCGATGGTTACAGGGATGCTAGCTCAGAGTCGGTCGTCGTCGTCCACTCCTGATCACAAGATGGCTGTCAGGGTTCCATACTTCATGTTTTCACCCAGCAGCACCTAGACAGAGAGAGAAGGGGGTGGGGGCAAGAAATCTGCCAGCACATCTCTGGTGAAGGAGCAAAGCAGGCCCTGAAGCTCCCACAACATTGAAATGAGCTCACTGGAAGTCTTAAAACTGTACCCTTTGCTGATCTGTAAGACACTCCATCCCGAGTAACAGACTAAGCTTTGGGACCTTTAGAAACTACTCCCTCCCAGCCCCATGCCCACACACTGTTTAAAGTTCGATTCTGGTTATCTCTGACTTCTAAGGAATCTATTTGCCCCTTTCTTCCTCTTCCCACTGTGTGTTCACAGCTACTGTCCTCCCTGCTCTCACACCCTTCCCCCATGGCCACGTTAGGATGTGTGGAAATACCGACATTCCATTCTACAGCCTTAATATTTACTGAATGCAAAAATTGAGTAGTCAAAAAAACAAAAACAAAAAAAGCTGGGCTTGGTGGCAAACACCTTTAATCCTAGCACTCGGGAGGCAGAGACAGGCGGATCTCTGAGTTCAAGGCCAGCCTGGTCTACAGAGTGAGTCCTGGACAGCCAGTACTGTTACACAGAGAAACCCTATCTCGAAAAACAAAAACAAAACAAAAGAGTATCAATGACAAAATTTTCTGTTTCTTGTGGGTGCCAAGATACATATCTACAAGTTTTTAGAAAGATCTAGAAAAGTAGACACCAAGCGCATGACAGTGGCTGGTGCTGGGGAAAAGGAAGGGAATGGGATGGAAGCAGGTGGCTAGAAGGGACTGCAGCTCCAGCAACAGGGCTCTGGTTCTTAAAAAAGAGGATGTATTCATGTTTTGCCTGTGTGATTAAACTTTAATTTGAAAAAAATTCCCATTCATTTTCAGCCAATTACACTGGCTCTGTGCTTGGCTGTGTTTGTGCCCAGGGAGGAAGAACATTTACTTTGTGTGTGTCTGTAAATGAAGTACAGAGATTAGGAAGTAGATTAAAAAGAAATGTAGCAAACAAAGGCCAAATAAAAAGGGAGCGGAGTAGCAAAAACTCATTCACAATACTGGAAAACAAAGAAATAAACCCATGAGTAGAGCCACAAGTTTCTTAGGAGAAAGCTGTGTGTGTGTGTGTGTGTGTGTGTGTGTGTGTGTGTGTGAGATGTGGCAGCTGGACAAATCTAGAGCTCTGCCTCATTCCTGCAGCAAAAGGCACCGCATTGTACTGATGTCAGCTCCACCCCAAATTAATTTCTGAATTCACAGCATTTGACAAGCAGCTTTAAAAATCTGTGTGGAGAAGTCAGCTGAGACAGCTGTAAGGAAGCATGGTGAAAGTGGCATTTTACCTCACAGATATCAAAAGGTGGTAAAAAGCAAATTAAAGTCTGGTACTGACAGGAATAAACAGATTAGTTTAAAAAAAAAATCCAGGGGCCTCAAAGCCACCTAGCAGTGGGGCCTCAGACTAGAGGGACAATCACTTTAGAGTGGCAGAGAAAGGATGAACGAGCCGATCCTTTCTATTATGTTCAGATAATTGGCTGTCCGTTTTGAGAAAGGTTAGATGCTGTCTCAATTTAATCATAGAAATATATTCTAGATGATGCAAGAAAGAGCCAAGAACAAAAGGTGTGAAATCATTAGAAAAGAATAAAGGTTCCATTTAAAGCAAACATGAGATATATTCAAAAAGGAAAAAAGAAGATTGAGAACATGCTTTTGATTAAAATTAGTAACTTCTGTCTAACACAAGATTCTACAAAGAGCTGAGGGCAACAGACAGGATAACACCACCAACATTTGCTCAAAAGCACAGAAGATGACGTCAGGATGCTCCCCAGGCCAGTGAGCTGAAGAACTTGAAGCAAAATACAGTTTAGAGTGGGAATAATACAGATGCCCAATGTTCACACGAACACCTCTCTGGCAAACAGAAAAATACAAATTTAAAAAAGGGACTTAACTTTTCCCTCATCCTACTGGCAAACATTGAAACTATTCACAGTGTAGGGATTAAAGTCCCACAGCCTCTGGCTAGATGCCTGCATGGAACAGAAATCATGGAGGGCACTGGGGAAGTCTGCAAAAATGAAAACGTGCAGACCCGGCATTCCACTTCTCCATCACTGCCAAGAGAAGACTGTTCAAAACAGAGTAGAGACAGAGAAGCAACTAATGATGGAGTCTGGAGCTGGAGGATAGGAGAACCAGGGAAGGAGTCCTCCACTGTGTTAAAGGACAAGAGCTTTCGGAATCAGCATGGCTGTGTTGTACACACTAAAGTGAGTCAAGACGCAGCCTCTGGCAAGCTCTCGGCACGGTGGCCTCATTCAAAGCACTCGCGTGGATCAGATACACAAAGTTGTGGAAGGGATGGGATACAGGACTTTGGTAGAGGAGACAGAAGCTGGGTTCAAGTCACTCTACCTCTGAAAGCGAGAGCGTATTCATGCTTTGCTTCCTTAATTAAAGTGTAATTTGGAAAGATTCTAATTATGCCAGCTCTGTGTTCAGTGGTGTTCCTGTGTCTGTGCCCAGGGAGGAGGAGCGTTTACTTTGTGTGTGTACAGAGCAAGCCTGCTGATTAGTGAAAGGCTGGGATGGAATGTGGAGAACATGGGTCAAGCAAACAGGAGCACAGGGTACCCATCCAGAGCTGCTGGAAAACCCTGTAAAGGGACTGGTGAGTTAAATCCACCAAGAGACGGAAGGCAAGTTGACCCAGAGAAAGCAGGCATCTTCTCTGGAGGGACAAGATACCCTGGGCGGGAGGGCTCCTCAAGCACACAGGAAAGAGAGGCTGACTTCAGATTTATCTGTGAATTCAGTGTAACTCCAACAGATTTCCTAGAAAAAGTTTTCTTGAAACTTGATAAGTTTTAAAATCATTAATTTATAATGTGTAATGTGTAAGGATGACCAAAGCAGTTCTGCAAAACAACAGAAAAGGTGAGTTGGTCCCGCCCTTATCAAAGCTTAGCATCAAGTCTGGGAGCAGACAGCATAGAAGACCAGGGATGGCCTGACACAGAGCACAGGGCCGGTAGGGTTGGTGTCAGGTAAAGGGATCAAGTAGATGAAATTGTCTACCTTTTACAAAATAGTGTTGCACAGTGACATCAGATGATAAGATTTGTGCATACAGAATTTGTTCTTTATACATGACATAAATATGTATTTATAAGCTGTATATAAACATAAACATATATGTAAGCTATAAATGTCAGAGAAGAAAATACAAGAAAAATGCCTTTAAATATAAAGGCTTCTTAAGATTGCCAAAAGAAGATGTAAAAGTAAAACCAACAGACAACTGTATCAAAATCTTAAATTTTTCTAAAAGCAATTAAATTAAATGGCAAAAAAATCACAATGTAGAAAAATATTTGTCACCACCAACAAAGCATTAGTATATAAAATGCATTAAATATATAAGGAACTAAAAAAATCAATGAAAGAGAAAATATTTTTAAAAGAAAAAAAGATAAAGAAAAGGGCAGGATGTGGCATCACACATATAATCCTAGTACTCAGGGGTCTAAAACTAGAAAACCCTGAATCTGAAGCTAGGATGGGTGGGGTATATAGTCAAGACCCTATTCTCAAAAAATGAAAGAGGGAGAGAGAATTGGAAGGAGAGAAGGAAAAGAAGAAAAAGAAGGAGAGGTAGGGAGGACATGAGGGTGAACTAGGAATGGAGGTAAACAAAAGCTTTGGCTGGGGTGGGATGGAGAGTGCACACTAACCTGAGACAGTATTTTTATCCATCTAATTGGTGAAAACATTAAACTTGGAAATGTTCTGGCAGGAGATTGAACTGGGCACTTTGGAAAATACTGTAGTCGTTTTTATCTGAATTCAGGATGTTTCTGCTCTGTGACCCAACAATTCCAAGTACTCGTCCTATAGAAATACTTGTATGTGAGCAAAAGGGGACTAATAAAAGATATTACCAAAGGCATTTTAACAGTCAGTAAGTCAAAAGGAATCAACTAAGACAGAAGATGGTGAGGCTTGGTTGCGGCTGTGTGCAGCTAGCTGAATGAGTGGAGATGCAGCTAGCCACTTGAAGTGAGTCCTGCAGGGAACAGAGCTCAGTGGTACCTCTGGTGTGGACACCACCTGCCTGGCAGACAAAGGGACAGAGACATGTTGGAAATGGCACAGGCAAACACTAGACAAACAGGGGCACTAGGATTCATTCCTACTTCCTAAAAGTACAAGGATCTGAGGCAGAAGCCAAGGGCCAGGTAGGGATGGATGCCCCATCTGTAATGTGGACTGTGTTCAGAAGAAAATGTATTCGTGTTTTACTTGTATAATTGAAATGTAACTCAAACATTCAAATTCACTACTTGCCAATTAGCTCAGATTTCCATGTGTACTATGCTCTCATTTGTCCAGGGACAAAGCACGTTTGCTTGGTGTGTGTCAGTGAATGCAGTATAGTGATTAGCCAAACTGATTAAAATTTGGAAAGTGAAATGCAAAACTGGCAAGTTTTTCCATTCACAAAAGCAACAAAACTAGTAAGGTGTCCAGGAGTCAAGCCATTAAGAAATGTGGAGAACGTCTGTGACCTGCAGGGCCAGCTTTTATTAGAAGGCATTAAAAGCGAAGCAAAACCAAACCAAACAGGGAAGACTGACCAGGGGAGGCCAGGCGCCACAGCCAGATGGGAGAAGCTGATGGCACCCTAATGATGTTATTTTTCCCTCCAATGCAGTCTCACTTAATAAGATTTTTTTTCTCCCATGGAAGTTTGACAAGCTAATTATAAAATACATAAAAGTAAACCAGCAATATAACAAGGTAATTTTTAAAAAAGAATAGCAGGCAGGGTAAGGGTACTTACCATATCAGGCATTAAGACACTATTCAAAGCTTTGCTCATTAAGAGAGCTCACAAAAACACAGAGAAGTCAGCAGCATGAAGAGACCAGACATAGGATCTGGGAGGAAAGTTGGGGAAGGGCTGTGAGAGGGGCTCAGCAAGTGTGCTGTCTGTCAGACCCAGTTTCTGTTACACCACACACAAGCAAGAATGTGCCTCAGGTGGAGTAAACACAAAGACACAGCAAACAATACCATAAAATTTGGGTGCAAATACAGAATGTCTGCCATTAGGAAAGGTCCTGTCTCCAGACCATACTAATGCAGTAAGATGGGACACTGATGGGTCATTTTCAGAGTAGGTGAGGGCTCCAGGAAGACCAGGTTGGGTCTGTCACCCTGACCTCCTGGCCTGCTCTGTTTCTTCTCTCCTCTCTTCTGTCTCTTAGACTGGTCTTGGCACATGGGCTGAAAGTCTACTACCATCTCATCCCTGGTGTGCTCTTGGCATGATCACTTGTTTTTTTCTCTGGCTCCCATTCTTTCCTGGAGGGAACATAGAACACTGTATCTTGTGAGGGAGGTGATGTTCTTGTGAAGAGGTGAACGTGAACCTAGAACTCACAAGGATGCATGAGGCAGACTCTATTTTTCTTCACCCAGCACTCAAATGTCTTCCCCCCGAGATTTAACTGCCCCCCCCCCGCCCCAGAGATATGACTCCTCTTTCTAGCACTTCAACAGCCATATTTTGGGGCAGAAGCAAGAATACACATTGACTTTTGGAATTCCAGTCTAGAACAGAAGATACTGGCTTGGTACCTAAAGAGCCTCACTAATTATCACACACAAACTATTAAGTCATGATCCCAGCCACAGAACAGGATCAAATTAATGCTAATCAGACATGCAGACAGGATACAGAACAGATAAAAGCTCCCAAAAGGACATGGGATCATGCTGCTCTCTAAGAGGTAAATAACTGAGTTTTGCCCACATTTGGTCCCATATACATTATTGCCCAAAACTAATTTACCTTCCTCTGTACTTGCTCCCAGCCCCTTTGGGAGCTTATTTCAAATAATTGTCTCCATTTCTAATTGCTCAATTACTCTGGCTCCACAGCCCAGAATATCCATGTGCCAGCATTGCTCTTTCCTTCAAGGTTAAGATGAAAAAGGCCAGGGCCCTGTTTGCTCCTTTCTCTCCTCAGTTCCCCCTTTTCTGTCTGCCTCTCTGGTGTCTGCTTCTGTCCATCCTGGAGTAAGCCCATGCACAGGATTAGCCTCGTCCCAGATTACTTTCTGTTGGATTTTCCATCTGGGTGTGGAGCAAGCTTCTGTCAGTTGTGAACCACTGCACACTGACAAACATGGCTGACTCTGTCTCCTCCACCACTGCACAGCCTATTAAATGCCTGGCTTCACCAAAGAATTCACAGTGCTAGGCACACTGGAGGGTATGGCTCTATAAACTTTGGTTAGCGAACAATGTGTGCTCATCCTTCCTAGCCTCATCTTCTAACCCCCATCTTTTACATCTCCAAGTTTCCCTTAACTCCTTAAAGGATTTTCAGCAGCGGTCTCATGTCCCCCTTGCATGTGGACACACAATCCCCTTTATGTTCCTACAACTCCCTGCAAATGCTATTTTAAGGCCGCTTCAAGTCAGCTGGTCCTGAAATCCAAAGGGAAAATTCGTATTTTCATCTGACTGGAATTCAGTGCCACATTTGACAGTGTTGATTACTTTCTCCTTGAAACCCTTCACTACCTTGGTTGCCATGGCAACACCCTCTCCTAGTTGTTTGCTGCATCTCTCAGGTTCTTCCCTTTCTGCCACCTTGATCAGCTTCTTGAATGTCTCTAACTCCTAGTCTTGACTTAGGCCTTCTACCATCTTCTCACACGGTCTCTGGCAAGTCACTTTCTTTGGGTCTCCATTACTGAATGGCAATGGCTCTGGGATGGGGCAGTTGTGTCTTTCTTCAATCCTCAACTTGGGGTTCAGGTGTCTGCTAGCCATACCTGTCTGTGTCCCCAACACCCTGGCCATATATGAGCCACTTTCAAATGTCTCTGACTGGCAATACTGTGTTCCTCAACTCAGAAGCCTGTTACCCATCAGGGCTGCACTCAAGACATCTGTGCCCCTCCTGACCTGCTCTTTTAAGTGTGTGTGAATGTGCATGCAAGTGCATGCCAGTGTGTGTGTGTATGTGAGTACAGGAGCCTGAAGAGGTCAGAAGACCCAGCATGGCATGGGTACTGGAAACCAAACTCAGGTACTTTACAAGAGTAGTGTGAGCTCTTAACCATGGACATCTCTCCAGTCCCAGCCTGACCTCTTAACAATCAACCATTGTAAGTACTTCTGGTTTCTATCTACCATGAGGTCCTGATCCACTCATCTCCAACCCTACTGGTCTAGCTGAGAGCTGTCTCTTATACAGTCTCCTGCCTCTGGACAGACTAGCTTCTTAAGGAAGGAGACTGGGGCTTTCTAGCATCCCTCACTCCTCATACAGCTCTATAAACCTTTGAGATTTCCTGATATGAAGTCTCATGTAGCTGAGGTGGACCCTGGGCTGCTCTACCATGCAGAAGACACACTATCCAGTCCCATAAGGCACAGCTTAGGTTAGGCAGCTAAGCCATGGCTCACTTGACCTTGACTTTTGGTCCAAGTATGAAAGAAATAGCTGGAGTTCAGTGTATACTGCTAGGAGAGACCAAAGAACTCACGCCTCTGCCCCTGTGTCCATCCCCTCTACTTCTCACCACTTTGTCTTTTTGCTTTGCTTCTCTGGGTCTGTTTCCTTCACACTGATATTGGCCAGTGCTGGCTAGCTGCCTCACTGAATGCAGGTGGAGGGGCTGTGATGATCAGACAAGACAGTAACCATGACCCCATGGCACACACTAAGAGGATCTGAACTCACACGGAGCCCAGGAGCATCCCTGAATTGCAGATAGTGTAACCATGACTTCTATGTCATTTGTTAAGTCCCTGTACAATATAAAGCTTTTTGACAAAATGAATACATCAGAATCTCCATTTCAGACATTGAAAAGTTGAGCCAGACAATGATTATTCTGCCCCATCTCGACTCTCAACAGCTGCCTGTTGCTAGGTGCCCAGAGTTACAGAGAATGCTAAGACACGACCCCAGCCACCAGGCAAGATGAAGCCACAGCTAATTAGAGCTGCGGTCAGGACCCATAATGCAGACAAAGGCTCCCTGAGAACATGGAGATAGGGTTCCTGCAAAAAGGAACATGATTGAATTTTGTTCCTTCCACCAACACAACTAATCCCCTCACCTCAACACTTAATCCCACTGCTCTGGGGCCCTTCGCTGTCTGTCCCCACTCTGCAAGCCTGGCTGCTCCAGCCTTCCCCTGTCCTGGTGTGGCTGTGAGCACACAGGGTTCCTTCCTGGCTTTGTAGCCCCTCCAGCCCCCTTCTCCCTCCTCTCAGCCAGATTAGAGGTCAATTGTCCCCCACTTGAGGGATGTCTGTCTGTCCTGTTCTCAGAGCTGGCAGCAAACTCTTTGCTGGTCTCTGGAACATATGTACTTTTGTTGTTTCTTCTAATGGTACCTTCTCAGGTACCATGTTGTATCTGCTCTTAGAGTACCAGTCACAGATGAGTTTTGGGCCTGGTTCCTATGAATCTGTCTGCACCTCTATGTGAGTACATGTGTGTATGCAGTAGATACATGTGTGTTTGTGTGTGTACATGTGCAGGTGTGTGTCAAGCCACAGGTTGAGATCAGGTATGATCATTATTCTCCACTTTATTTTCTGAGACAGGATCTCTTGTTGGAGCTCAGAATCTGTTATCCATGTGTGCTGCCAATATCCATCTTCATCTTTTATACAGGGCTGGTGACTGAACTCAGGTCCTAATGCTGGCATAGCAAGCCTATCAACTGAGCCACCTTAGTTGTGCGCTCTGAGGTAAGTTTAGAATAGAGATTTCCTTCTAGTGAACAGTAGATCAGCAACCTGACGTTGGCTTTCGACAAGCCTTCTCCTCCTGCTCCAGGTTCGAGTTCTGGCTGATGATGACAACTGGAGCCATGTTCTCAAAGAATGAGTCATCTGTACATAGAACCAGGAGGCTGCAGGAAGGCCTGATTGGAAACAAAGACAATGAATACAGGGCAGCATTTCAAGGTGAAAAAGTCTCTGCCAGGAGAGTGTGTGGAGAGATGGCTCACCTACTTAGCCAATGTGAATGGATCTGTCTATATGCCTGTATGTAGGCATTCAATCCTGCAAGGAAACATTACTCAAGGGCCACAAGAGTTCATCCCCACTGTCTCCCCCACCTGTACCAACCTACCTGAATGGTCTGTCTTCCAAGATATTTCACCACAAGTGGCAGAATTCTCTCAGCCACTTCCTGGCAAGTTCACCTTCTTGGGGCTGCAGCCACCTTGATCCTTCCATGCTCCAAAACGTGGAGTTCACAAAGTCTGGTCCATGCCCTGATCAGCAATGTCACAGCCTGGGCATCCGAAGATGTGACACTAGCACTGAGAAGGGACTCAGGGGTGATCTAGTTCAGCTGCCTCCTTCTACAGGTGGGGAACCAGGCCTGGGGAGTGGAGATGACTCCCAACAAGTCAGTGGAGAAGCATCGTTATTGAGAAAGTCAGGATGGGAACTGTGCCTATCTGACCTTGATGACAACAGTGCAGGGGCTGGAGCAATGGTTCAGTAGTCAAGAGCATCGGCTGCTTTTGCGGAGGACCTGAGTTTAGTTCCAGACACAAACACGGCAGCTCACAACTGTCTATATCTCTAGTTGCAGGGATCTGATGCTGTCTTCTGGCTTCCATGAGCACTGGGTATACACACAGTGCTCTTGTGTACATGTAGGCAAAACAGGAGATCTGATGCTGTCTTCTGGCTTCCATGAGCACTGGGTATACACATGGTGCTCTTACGCACATGTATGCAAAACACTTACACACATAAAATAAAATAAGCTTTCAAATCAAAACAAAGAAAAAAGAAGAACATAGTGGAGCTATGGGTTATAAGACTCAGGTAGTAAATTTTTATCTATCCAGGGAAGTTGTTCATTGTAAGAAAGGGACGCTATAACCAGAAAGGACAGACTATTTTTGCCAGTTCTTGCTGGAGGGTCCCTATGTGAAATCTGGATGATTTGAGAACCCCAGGTGATAGGAAAATAAAACAAAACAAAAACAAAAACAAAACAAAAAAACCTCATCCACAACTGAGTGAGTCTCTCTAGGGGATCCTCAAACTTCAAGACTCACAAGAGCAAAACAATCTAAAACATCATGATCAAAAGAGGGTTGCTTTCCTAGTCTTGACCACTGGAGGTATCAATGTTGAATGACAATGACCCGTGATGCCCTACCCAGCCGCAATGGTTGGGACCCCTGGTTCCCTTTCATCATCATCAGTCTAACCCTGACAGTTTCAATGGATTGTTGCACTATTTATTTATTTAAGGCAGTGTCTCATGTAGCTCAGAGTGGCCTCTAACTCTCTGTGCAGTCAAGGGTGCCCTTGAACTCCTGGTTCTTCAACCTCTACCTATTGAGTGCTAGGACGATAGGCATGAGCCTCCATGCCTGGCTGCTTCGTTTGATGTAATTTCTCATTTCAAATGTTTACTTCCCATCAGCAAATATTTATTTAGTGCCTCCCAGCAATGGTTTCAGGACAGATGAGGTCACTGGCCTGGTGCTATGCTTCTTTGGTTTGGGTGGGTGGGTTGCTCCAATCTCTCTGTCCCATGTTAACCTTGGTTAAACAGTCCAGTCCACTCCAAGCAACTGGGATGTGGACCATCACTTGGCCTTACTTATTGCTGACCTTCACCTTCCTGATGCCATTTCTTTGTTTTTTAGACATTTCAAAAATATGTAATTAAAAAAAACCCAAAATCTAATTCCTTCCCTCACTCCTATTTTTTAACAGGTTCTTATCTTCAATTCGACTGCTTTAAAAAGTTACCTGCTCTTTTACCCCTTCCCTTTTGAACAGGTACGTTCCAACCCTCATGTCCCATCATTCTCCCATCTTCTCTTGCTTGCTCCCTGCCCTCAGTGCTTCACCTCGACAGCTCTGCGTCCCTCTTCCCCTCATGACTGGTGGGAGGAGGAGGACAGTGGGTATGGTAAAGCTCTGCAGGACAGTGGGACAAGTCCCAGGCCTGCTCTTACTCCTGGACAATGCACATCTAGAAGCCCTTTTGTATAGCAGGCAGAACTGTGACACTCTTAGGGTGCTGGGAGGTATCAGGAGGTCCAACCGATAAGTGGTCATGCCTTCTGACTAGAACCGCACTTGCCAAATAACAGTTTCTCCAGCTCCCCTCCCTCAGAGCTGGGACAGCAAGCTCATCCTCACTTGTTCCCCTCTCTCCTCTTCTGCTTCTAGCACTTTGCTAATCCCAAAAGTGATGATAAAATCCCCTAAGTGACACAGAGACTCCTTCTTGGTCCTCATGATGGTGGCAGCTATCACCACAACCCCAGACACCTTTTTGGTTCACCTCCTTTGAGGACAGGTAAGTGTCTCTGATTGGCACCTGGAAAAGGAGCACAGGGGTGCCAGCCAGGCTGCGAACACTACTTGAACCATTCAGAGAGCATGCCATCCTTGTGGAAGGACAAACATTGAGCCAAGTGCCACATAAAATGTCCTAAGTTAGTAAGGAAGCCCACTGGTAGCCATGTGGACCATGGGTCGAAAGGACTTGGACTGGATGCTTGTAGACACTGGTACAACTGAGCAGGCAGAGGTGACTGGGTACAAATGAAGAGAAAGTCATGGACCTGGGAAACCGTGAGGGGCCAGAGAGCCGGGTTTACAGGCATGGAAGTGTTGTCAGCTAAGGGGCTAAGAAGGTTCCGCAGCCGCACACCAGGGTGTTAGGTGGGCATAGCCACGAGGGCCATGACGGCAATTGCTGGGTGTGTGCTAAGCACTCATGGGCCCTAGTTCCTGTCTATGCAAAATGGCACCACAGAGCACCCTCTAAAATGACTCTGAGTGTGGAAATAATTGGTTCATATTTGACTAGTAAGTAAAAAGAAACAAACCCAAAAGCCATCCACTAAAAGCACCCCTTGCCCCCAAGAGCCCTGGCTATCTATCTGTGAGCAGTAAGGGCTTATGTAGCTGAAGCCTGTGGGCTGCAGGGGCACAGGCCTGGGTAACCATCTGGGCAATGTGTTCTCAGGGACACAGGTGCATGGCAGTGGAGCGTGGCTGAAGAGAGGCAGTTATGAGCTCAACGCTCTAGTGAAGATGACCATCACCTTTGAGGAGAAAGGGGGCAAAGGCGAGACGAGCAACGCCAACAACCAACTCAGTTTATGGTCTGTCACAGCTCAGGACTCAAGGGCCAGTGGGTTGCTGTCCATCTGAAGGCAAGCTGGTCAGTGCTGGCCTTGGTTGTGGAACAGGGGATCACTCCACACTGCTGCCAGCTCAGCCACCCGCTAGACAGGGAGGGACAGTAAGAGCAGGACGCTTCAATACATGTGGGGCTGAGGGCATGGGGCAGGAGAGAGAAAGAGGAATCAGGACTGCACCACACCTGACCTGGTAGCTGCGCCTTGTGTGCTCTACTCCGCAGAAAGGATGGCAGGCTGTGTGTTGTCTATAAGGTTCTTCTCAATCTACCTTCTCCAAATACTAGTCTGCAAAATAATCCTTGTCACTTCAGAGTTGCCAAGAGGAGTTTTGGGAGGGGATTCCCTTCCTTCTAGGAAAGACCAGTCACCTTATGCCTGTAGGAGTCTAGCACTGACTGAGCCACCACCTTTTCATTCATAAAGCCACATACCAACAAGCACTGTGCCAGACCTGGTCAGGCAGGTTCTGGGGAACCAGTCCAGTGACAAAGCTTCTATGATGAAGGGTTGTGCAGGACCTCAATGACCCAGCAAAGAAGTGGGAACCACTGAAGTGCTTTATCTGTTTTCTTCCTTTAAGGGCCCTTCCACATCTGCCTTGGCTATACATAAATATTTTTGGCACTTCTGCACCCAAGAGGAAAACACAAGTTTATTCCTTTAATGTAAAATCCTTTGATTAAATACTTCATTGCCTAGCACACTTTCAGCCAACATCTCTTAAAACTGAAGCAACAAGAATAAAGGTCACCAATGTCTTATACGAGATGGCTCTGGAAATGTTAAAGACTTCTTCCTGACTAATAAATGGGGGCAAACAGGCCTCAAGGAACACAAATGGTGAAGAACAAGGTCATAAGCCAAGTGGTGGGGAGTCAGGCCCAGGGCTCTATGATCTTCTGCCTTCCTGCTTCATTTTTGGAAGGCTGCTACTCCTACATGGGACATGGGAATGGGAGCCTGGGCAAGCTGTCCACCCAAGAGCTCAGGGAAAGAGGAGAGAACACCCATTGTTCAACCAGATGCAACAAGGCACCCTCACAGATAGCCCTGTGTTGGCTGCTCTGAGGAGACAGAGCCTAGTAAGGGCCATGGAGTGCCTCCCACTAACAGAGGGAGCCGCACCATGGAGGCTGCCCTGAGGCTAATGGTAACGGCCTCCATTGTAAGGAGAGAAAACTAAGGCTAGAGGGGCATCTGGACAGTGGAGAAAGTCACAAAGGCACAGCATCAGATCTAGGGCTCTTTGAAGCCCCATCCAGTCTACTCTGGACTCCAGTGCTTGAGTTCCTTTCCTAGATTCCCAAAGAGAGACAGGCCTTCTATATGGAACCTCCAGCTGCCTGGCTTTACCTGATCAGGATGAACAATGCTGTTTTCAACATATTCCACTCTCTGCAGTAATGACTTACTAAACTCACCACTGCCACTTGTGAGCTCTTTCTCCTCATTCCCAGTGATCTGGTGAGCTGCTTCCACTGCTCAAACGTTCCCCAAGGAGTGAACCCACTTCACATGCTGCTTACTGTGATGGCTCCCCATCAGCTGGAAACTGGAACTCTCAGGATGTTTGGGGCCTGCTAGCAGTTCAGCTTTAAAACTCCTCTTAGTGTCTCCCAACTGTCAGTGCTCCAGCTTTAAACAGACTGACCTGAAGCTTTATAGGGTCTGATCCTAAGGCAGCCAGACACTAGTGGTCCTTCATTTCACTCTGCAGCTCAGTGTGGTTATCTGTAAGTGGAGATGCTGGCAAAAAGCGACATCTCATTTATTATCTAAGTGCTCAAATATTTGCACTTGATCTTCAAGTCTGAAAGTTAACCCTTCTAGGTCTGCATCAGCTCCCTCCTGAGACTCTCACAACACCTCCCATAGTTCCTGGTCCTGGATCTCTGGGACGACTTGACCAATACATACTATCCTTTTCTCTTTAGCCCAGAGGACAATGCGATGGCAGAAACTCTCTCTCTCCACTGTGGTTCCCAGGGTTTACCACACATGAAATTCTGACAAAAACTAGATTAACAGTAGGGCAGGCCTCCTGAGCAGGACTCATGCCCTCCAGGAAGTCAGTCTCTAGGAGGAACTCTAACATACCTCAGCAACAGTATCCATGACGGCTGACTGATGGGCTCTACACAAGCCATCACCACAGAGAAGAAAGAAGTGAAGGCAAGCTCCCAACACAGACAGTGTCTGGGCTCACATGGTACACGGATCAAATCACAGACCACACATGCAGGCAGCTCCCTAAGAACCCCACCACCAACCCTGTTCAGCCACCTTCCACAACTGGACTCCAAAAGAGCCTAAGATTCAGGAAGAAAAGACTCCCAGGTCATCAGGATTGGGGAAACTGTATTTGTTCCAAAGACAACATTTTACCTATCAGGAAACTGACAGCAGAAGCAGGACACCTCAAAGAGCCATAGTGTCAACAGAAGTGCAATGTGAGGCCCTTGAAGGCCTGGTGGCCTTACTTCTGCAGAGGAAGCATCTCCTTTTTGTTTTCCTGAAAGGCAGTTCAGGGAGAGGGCTAGCATTCTAGGTGAGATGGGAAGCCCTGTGGCAGACAGACTGTGCAGTGGCAGGTACCTTTGAGGGGTGGGCTATCAGCACCCTCCTGAAAGGACCACAAATCTTTTGGATGGAGGCCTGTATGTGACTCTCAAGCACATGACCTAAAACAGAAACCCAATTTCCAAGGGAGAACAAAATAAGAAATGATCTTGGCCTCACTTACGATCCAGGTGCCTCCACAGGAGAGGGACACAAACGCCTGCTTGTTTTTGGAACCTGCAGTAATCTATTTTACTAAGTCTCCCTCCTAGGCTAACATCGTGAGGTCCTGGAGTGTGAGGCCTGCTTGCCCTGACATCGCCAGCAAGCCTCATAAAGGGTCTCTGTTTGTGGGACGAACCAGCCTTCAACTATGCCTACCTCCTCAGCTTGTCAAGCAGAGCTCCAAAGAGCTGACCACAGCAAAGACCTCAAGAGGTAAGAGTGCCACTGAACAAGACAGAGAAGACGCCCTGAAGATGGTCACTACAACATTTCATAGAAAACCCCTCCAAAACAGACAAGTCTTTGGTTTGTTTTGTAGCTGAGTGAGAACTGGAACTCAGAGAAATCCTCCTGCCTCAGCTTCCTGAGTGCTGGGATTATAGGAGTAAGCTGATTACATCTAGATCACAGCTGTCTCCTTGGGAAAGTTATAATTCCAGAGAATTTTAGTTAAAGGTTATGAGCACTCTTGAAGTAAAGCACATTTTGCATTGTGAGATAGTAATGAGCAGGGGATGGAAGGCTGACTCAAAATCGATATGCTTGAATGTCACGTTGACAAGGGACGAATTTGTGATTGGCATACAATGACTCTCAATGTGGCAGACCTTTGAATCATGTAATTCCAAAGAAGAGGAAACCATAGATCAGCAACCAGGAATACAAAAAAAGGCAGAAGAGTAGGAGCAAATCCACATAGCTTTCCCACGATAAAGGAAATGGCTAGGGAGGTCGTATGAACTTCCCTGAAGTCACCAACCCCCTTTGAATATTACCTTAGCAGTCCTCACACAGCTCCCAGTGCTCATGCAATGCTCCTGTCCTGCCTTTTGAGAGAGAGAGAGAGACTTGGAGGTGGATGCCCAGCACATGCTGGGCCCTGACATCTGCCCCAACTGAGTGTCCCAGGTCACACCCACTTAACACATGCACATCCACAGCAAGGGACTGTACTCTCTTGTGCTCCTAGCTGTCGCCTAAGATGTGCTGGGTGAATTCTGAGCCTTATTTATCTTTCCAGTTGAATGTCATGAGGGGTTTCACTTATTTTTACTTCAAAAGCAGCACCATTAAAAATCCTTGATGAGTACAGCCCCTGCTGTCCTGAGCTGTTTCTCAAGGGACTGTTACTCAGGTCCTCTGTGGAGCAAACAGTTGCAGGTGGGAAGCCATGGGAGTTAAGAAGTGCAAACGTCTCAGCTCTGAACACTTTCAGACTCTCTCCTGTTCACCGCCTGGACTGACCCTGCTCCCCTCCCCCAATTCCACCATCTGTTCTCCAGAGAACAGATCAAAATTTCCAGCTAAGGTACTCTGGCGCCAAGAACTCAGCCTTGTGTTTTTCACCCTGCCCCCCCATCAATTCAGAAATCCAACACCATGCCCCAAATGGACTGCAGCCACATAAAACCACAAAGTAAAGTTTATAAAGCTTTATTAAACATTTCAAACAGCTGTGGAACAAACACACCAAAAATAAAAGCTTTACAACAGCAGTCCAAGTGTTTCACAAGTGTGGCCTCATAGTCCCACTCAAAGTTCCAGATGCCCTCTTTCAGATCTGCCCTGTGCCTGGCCCACCACCCTCACTGGCACACTAGAGAGGGCTAATTCCGACTGGAAGGACAACCATGCTGATCCCCAGTGGGCAGGGGCCAGGAGAAAGTCATAGTTGCCAATACTTATTACTGAAGCGCAGAGAAAACAAAACAAGGACCAAGTCACCAAGTCTTCCTGTGCATTCTTCATAGTGTACAGTCTATGTGTGCAGGAACGAAGAGGCTCCTGGCGGGAAGGTGATGGCCACTGCTCCCATGGATCTTGTCTGAACAGCCTTGTAGTCCACTGTGCTGCTCACTCTGCAATCCCCATGCTATATCAAAATTGCAGCGGGACCTACTACAGCTAGCTACTACTACAAAACCTCAAAACCATTCAGTAAAGCTTCTTCAAAAGGAATAAACACATGTATTTGTATGTACATGTACACACACACACTCACACAAATGTACATACATGCTCACACACAAGTGCACACACACACACATACATATAGGGTGTACTGAAAAATACTCAAACACCTACCAAGGGAATCATGGCTGCTATGAAACACTTAATACTTTCCCATTCACTCAGTTGGGGACCATTGGGTCTATAAGAACACTGCATATCTCCCTCCCAAAGAGCATGCATGCACTGGAGACAAGAGGCTGCCCCCCTTAGGACGGCTGAGAGAGGCAGGAGGAAGAGCAAAGGGAGAGAGGCTGGGCTGGAAGGCAAGAGCCCAGATACCCAGGCCAAAGCACAATGTCTCTCCATTGCTTCTTTCTTAAAAAATGAGGCAGAGAAAATACTGGAGGTTTGTGGACATTGAGCAGTTGAGACATGATTCTGTCTCACCTTCTCAACAGGGAAATAAGGATGAAAAAGCGAGGCTCTCGGGCGTCAGCAATCTCTTCAAATTTGAGATAAGTGCAAAAACAAGCCCTGTCTTGGACAGGTGCTCCCCCCAAAAGGAAAGGGGTGGGAGAGAACCAAGGGAAAAACGAGGAAAAGGGACTGAGGAGGGAAGGAGGAAGATCTTGACGAGGAAGGGTCATGACAAGGAGGTACAATGAGACTAGCATTGTATGTGCTCAGGTCATACCAAGGGTAGTTGGCCTGGATAGGTGCAGACTCCCCAAAACCATGAGCAAAGGGGTGAGCAAATCCGTCAGCCAGGACCCAGATGTTGACAGAACACACAACCATAAGACCACCCACAAATACAGGACTCTACAATACAAGCACCAGTCAGTGCCATTATTCACATTATAAGGATAAAAACATCACAGGCCAAAAGGCTCCATTAGGAATGTGGCACCCACAGGGCCGGGATTTGAAACTCCAATGCTTTATGACCTACGTCAATGCCTCCCCTCCCGTCTTCTGCTTCCTTGGCAAGCTATCTTGGCAGATGTTAGGTGCCCACAACACCAGGGTCATGGGCTGATTCTGGAAGTGGGGAATCGGAGCAGTGGTACAGGAAACAATTTCCCCAGCAGCTATAGCAGATGAGAAAGAGGGCTGCCAGGAAAACCAAGGCACATATTGTGCAAGGTTTCCGTTCCAGGAGGAAGCTGAGCAGGTAGAAGCCCATGAACATGGAGTGGCTGAACCACAGAGCGGGGTTGAGGGGCTTGGGGATGAGGAGGACGGGCAGCAGCCACTGGAGGCAATACATGATCTCTGCCGGGCAGGGCCTTCACCAAGGCTGCCAGGCACCGCTGCAGGAACCGACCTAATGGGAGCCAGCAGACACAGGTGGCTGCCCTCCGTTTTCTTCAACTCTCTCTCCAGGAGCTGAGCCGCTGTGCTCTCTGGCTGTCAGCCCGGGATCACCAAGGCAGCAGGGATCCTGAAGAGAAAAGTCAACACGACAGACAAAGAACAGACAGACAGACACACACACACAAAAAAAAAAAACAAAACAAAACAAAAAAAAAAAAACAGGAACAAAATGTATACTTATTTGGGAAAATGGATCATGGTTAACAACAGCAATTGTGAATGCCCATCCCACCTCCCTATGAATGTCTACTCCTATCCAAATCACTAGTTTAAGATAGCCTCTGGGGTGTGTCTTCCCTGGGCTTCTACTGGAGGCTCCCAGGAGGGCACGGTCCCCACAGTGGACTGGCTTTGCCTGGGCCCTGCCCAGCAGAGATCATGTATCGCCTCCTGGGGCTGCGGCCTGTCCTCAAAGGTCCCAGACCTCACAATACCGCCCTGTGGTTGCCACAGGACACCATGGCCTTGGTGGTGTGCCCCCATGTGGTAAGGAAGGGCTCTGTATCTAGTCTCACATCTGCAGCTCCACAGTGTGCAGCATGTCAAGTTACAGCAGGTAGATCTGTGCACTGCTACCCGGGAGATGCTAGGCAGTGGAACTCAGATCCTGGCAAGAGATGGGAAGACACAGTACAAGTGGCGCCAAATGCTTTAAGAAGGCAGCCTGGGCCAGGTTTGCTTTTTTCAAATACTTCAGTATCATTTAGCCCAAACAGCCAACTTCTTTGAAAGTCAATATATTAAAGAAAAAAAAAAAAGCAAAATCACAACACCCGGACTCACTTGGATCACTAAACATCTGTCTGTTACTGACATTGAACAGAACCAGGTCTCTGTAACTGTTCAGTCAAAATTAATATCCTGCCCACATAGGGACAAGTGTCATTTGGCCTCTGCGCCAGGTAGCTTGCTGGAGACGTATTATCCGCCAGCCACTGGGATGGTGGGGACCCTCTACTTGCAGATGGCAATCTGCTCTTTCTACCTTCACCAAGCTCCACTATAAGATCTATAAGTAAAGGGACACTCGCTTTACTTTGGAACTAGGCGACAGTAGCCATAGCCTTTGGTGGTTGTAGTAAAATCCTGTTCTGTGCTCCAGCCGGGTAGCAAACTGGTACAAAGAACCACCCTGGCTCAGGCAGACCTACTGGGGACTGGGGGAGGGGAGCACATGACAGAGGTCTATATGTGTCTCACAGAAAACTAACCCCAAATATATTTGGACCACACCTCCATAAAGCTTGCTCCTTTGGCACACACAAAGGGCACCAATCCTTCCTATATCCCTCCCAGAGTAGATCCAATCGCTTTAGCTACTAAGAACAGAGTGCTGTGGACCACAGCCACCACCACCTGCCGGGCAGAGTGGAAAGCAACAGTCAGTTAAGCGGTACACGATCAAGGACTTTAACAAAACTGACACGGGTTTAAAATTCACAGAATATTAGGAGTGCTGAGAGTATATTTTTTGCTTTCCGATAGACAGATAGACAGACAGATAGATAGCCTTCTATAACTTCAGTTTTTTTATCCGTATATGAGATATATTTTGGCGTGGCACTGGTTGTGGCTCGAATTTGTGGACTTGGATGTGTCATACCATGAGACTTGCACCCCTACCCTCACTCTACACTCCCCTCCATTTTACACCAAATTTCAAAAGCGGACAGAGCAGAATATTCTGGGTGTTACGAGCGGACTCAGGAGGTGGGGGTTGGTGTAGAAAGAACAGATTTTTTTTCCTCTCCTGGCAAATGAGGAGCGCCCCGCAACACCCCTCCTCAACACTCCCCAAGCGCGCATGCGCACTTAGGTGGCAGGAGGGCCACTGGGGCTGCAGTAGTGCGCCCGACAGCGGACTGCGAGACCAGCAGATCTCGCGAACCCTCGCTCTAGACCACCCACCCACTCTCAGAACCATGGCCGCAGTGGCAGCAGCCTCGGCAGAACTGCTGATCATCGGTTGGTACATCTTCCGCGTGCTGCTGCAGGTGAGTATATGCCTGGGCTTTGGGTGGGAGAGGACACTCGAAAGGCGCGCCCCTGGACCCCTAACTCGCGTCGCGGTTGCCGCCTCCCCAACCTATCCTTTCCCAATTGTCGCGATTCCTGACTACCAAAGTGCCGTGGTGGTACTATTTGTCCCCGCTCGTTTCCGTGCCCACATCCTCGTGCAGACCCTGTCCCTAGTGCGCCCGCTGCGGACGATCGCGACCAACGCGGGTAAGAAACCACCGCTATACAGAGACTGGATCCCAGGAGGGAGGCGGGGCACTTGTGGGCTGCTAGACTTTACAGCTCTCCCAGCAGAAAATGTTCACCTTAAAAAAAAATGCGCATTGCAGGAGTTTTTCTTTAAAATACACTATATACACATACAACACTTGTGGGTGGGGTGAGAAAGAAGTAAGAATATGAGTTCTCAGGAAAAAAAAGAATCTCAATAAATTAGGGGGAAATGGGAAAGAAATAGAGAAAACGCGCTTTGCAGGAAAAATAAACCAGACAAAGTCACTTGGAAGGGGAAAAATGCATTAGATAAAGCACATTGGAAAAGAGACAAAGGAACAGAGAAAAAAAAACAAAAACAAAAAAGAACTGGAAACACACTTTGAATAAAACAATTAGAGGAAAATGTCCTTCGCAGGAAAAAAATGGAAGGGGAAAGAGAGCTTCCAGAAAAAAAAAAAAGGTCAAAACATTTTATGGAAAAAGAGAGTGTGCGCAAAAGTACTTATCTTGAAGCCAAATTGGAAGAAAGCGCTTTGTGCATAAAACCATCCACCCCTGAGAGCTCCCTTTGCAGGAAGAGTTCCCTGCTAAAGGGATCCTTTGCCAAAGGAATCGCATATTTCCTTCAAGGTGTTCCTGGAATGCTGCATTTACTGGGTAGGATTCGCTTTTCGAAATCCTCCAGGGACACAGCCCATTGCGAGAAGTGAGGTATACCTAAGTTGTGGGTCCAATCAGCTTGCAGCCATGCAGCTCTCAGCACAGTTGGAAAAGCTCCAGCTGCCCTGACTCGTGGACAAGCTGCGCCACGCCCGCCACTCCAGGCTCTGCTGGACAGGCCGGCGAAGCTGGGGGCGGGGCTGGGAGAGCAGCAAGCAGCAGTAACAGCAGCATTATATTGGGTCACGGGTGTGCTTCTCTAAGGGTGGGTCCTGGGTCTCTCATCGCAGGTGTTCAGGTACTCCCTGCAGAAGCTGGCGCACACGGTGTCCCGGACCGGGCGGCAGGTGCTGGGGGAGCGCCGGCCGCGCGCCCCCAACTGAGGCCCCAGCTCCCAGCCCTGGGCGGCCGAGTCATCAGGTGCTCTTGTGGTTCTCGACCAGCATGGGAGCCAGTGCCGCGCAGGAATGGGGGGTCCCCTGTGCTCCCTCGCCAAAGGAGTACTTGCCAAGGTCAGTGAAGGGCCAGTAGGTCCCCCCGAGAAGCAGCACCGACAACGATATCCCTTCCCTTCTCAACCCCCCCCCCCCCCCCCCCGCCACCGTCCCACTACCGGAGGGAGGGCGGGAGGGCGGGAGAGGAAAGGGGAAGAGCATGGGCGTAGGCACCACATTCTGATCTGGACCAAGTCGGAACAGCACCATCTCAGCCGCACAAGAGATCCTACCACGGAGATCCATACCCCATCAAACAACAGAATGGACATTGTGACATCACAAGCTGAAGCCCTGAATCTTGGTGCAGAAGAAAAACCATCAACGCATGCCGCGTGGGGGGACTGGAGGGCGTGGGTGAGGGAGGAAGAGGATTAAGACGTACATTCCTGCCTTGCTCCCTCATTCCCCTTTGCCTTCCAAATCCCTCCCCAAAATATGTCACTTGATTCAGACCTATTCAACCGTAATTGAATCCCACTTTCACCAAAACACCTTCTCCGACCCCCCTTCACTGACCTTGTTTATCCCTGGTTTCAATCAGCAGTTGTGGTCAATACTGTGGTAGTTGCTAATTGTACTGGTTTAAGTGTGCATTAGTTTTGTCTCCCCAGCTAGATTGTAAGCTACTGGAGAACAGGGACCGCCTCACAAAAAAATAAAAAAATGGAACTCCTGTCTTGTACAGTGTCCTAGGACAGTACAGGGTTCTGGGGGTGCACCAAAAAGTTCTTTTGTGGCTTCTTTTGCGACAATGTCACATGTCTCTAAAGCTGGGCAATGTACCCACTGTGGAGGGTTACACCACTTGGGAAACGGAGGAGAGGAGAGGGACAAGAAGACAAGAATGAATCAAGACTCTCATATCTGCCTCATTTAAATACTGTCCCGATATAAAGGACTGTTTCTCATTCCCAATGAAGAAGACCATGAGGGTTGATTTAAGAATATAAAGCTAGCCGGGCGTTGGTGGCGCACGCCTTTAATCCCAGCACTTGGGAGGCAGAGGTAGGCGGATTTCTGTGAGTTCGAGGCCAGCCTGGTCTACAAAGTGAGTCTAGGACAGCCAGAGCTGTTATACAGAGAAACCCTGTCTCAAAAAAAACCAAAAAAAAAAAAAAAAAGAATATAAAGCTATACCCCAGATCTCCTTCCAGGAGCCCTGGGAGATGGAAGCTGGACAGGAAGAAGGGGCACTGGCTGGACAACGAGCATGAGGTGGGTTGACACCTCCACCCAACTCAACGCTGCAGGCCCCAGGGCCACCCTAAGGCCATCCTGCCTGGTTGTCCAATACTCTAGAGTTGGACACCCCCTCTCATAATTTTCTAAGTACATCCTTCAGGGCCTTATCAGGCCTCTAGCCTGCCTTTTCCCCTCCCATTGCATCAGGGAGGGTGGCTAGCCTCTTAGTTCTCTTCCTTGGTTAGTCAGGCCTGTTCTTACAAGTGTCAGTTGACTGCCTCACCTAATGGTCCTGGAACCTGTTAAACCTCACCTCTGGTTTTACCTATCCCTTTCACTGCACGCCTGTTCCTTTATCAACACTAAAGGAATGAGCTGGAAGGCCATTAGTCTCTCCTGCTACTTCTTTGAATCCCTTAGTCATGGTTGTCACACCACACTCAGGTGCACAAAGCCCCTCAAAGTCCCTGAACCTTGACCCCATCTCTATCCCAAAAGAAAACCTGATTTTCATATCAATCACTGGCACCTCTGAAGATACTTGTAATTTTATTTAACACCAGGGAATTATGGGGGCAAGTGGCACAGAACTTGGTGTGGCCTTGGCTTTACCATCCATCAAATTAGCTTAGGCTACCCAGTCAGGTTGGTTTTAGTTCCCTACCAAGGTTCACACGAACCCCATACACTTCAGAGCATCACCAGGATCCCACAGGAGTAGAATGGAACATGCATTCTGAGGCTCCATCTACCTCAGCAGGGTGGATACAGCTGTTGCCAAGGCCTGCAGTCAGGTCAGGCCCTTTGCCCGGGGTCACTCATCTCCAGTCAGTGCCTGCCTCCCTCCTCCCTATAACTTTCTGTGGTTTGACATACTGAACTCATTGAGCCATGAGTACCCAGGTTCCCAATGAAGGCTGGCTCTCCCCTTGGAGACGTGCAGAGGGGGGTCCACTGCCACCCTATTGCTCCAAATTAGATGCCAGCTGAGTACACAAAGGCAGGCCAGAGCAGGGAGGACGAAGTCTGGCTACTTTGCACACAGCACATCTTGTCCCCTCATCCCCAAGCTAGGAGGCTACTGGTAACTCCAAGACTTTCCAGATGATCTTGGCAAAACCTTTTTCCTCCATCTACCCTCCAGCAGTGCTGCATGGTGTAGTTAGGTGAAGACTCCTAGGCAAGGACTTTTCTGTTAGCCCTGAGAATTTGAAATAGCCACTACCTACTTTCTTCTTCTACCCTATGCCCTACTGTCCTGGCAGCAAACTAAACCCTCCAGAAAAAGCAGAAGGAATGTGTTCACGCCCCATCCTTGTGTAAAACCTGCACGCCTGATACAAACATACCATATTTATAAAATGTTTCTACAAGCTATATATTATTAAAACATTTTTATTTTCACATAAAACAATGGGGTGTATTCTTTTATTGCAAAGCCCTTAGTACACAGAGCTAACTAACCCCCTTTCCTTGCTACCTCCAAACAAGAGCAAAGGCAGAGTAGTTGAGTTGTGAAGGAAGTGGAGTAGCTTTATGGAAATCTAGCAACAAATGAGATTCCAGGGGCTAATGCCAGAGAAGGCTGTTTTTCAGCCTGACCAGCTCCAGTTCAGTAGGGTGGAGGTCACTAAGTCCCAAAACTTAGAGATGTGGGTTCTAAGAGACTTACATCTACCTGTAGAGTAACTGAATTGTGACTGAATGTGTTTGAGGGACAGGACAGGGATTACGCTTTTTGGCTTGGGCTATGGGGCTGGCCAAAGATAGCTTAATTACACAGAGGCTTTGAGGGAAGCAGGCTTGTTGTTGGCCACTTACTAGATATCTACTTTTAAACTTGGATCTCTTCAGGAGTCAACACCCCAAAGGGAGAGTCTGAGCTGGCAATTAACCTCCCCCAGGAAACTTAAATGTATTACACACAGACACAATAATAATCTATCAAAGTCTCTTTTTCCAGTGACCGTAACTTCTTCCATACGTCAAAGGGACACATTTGCCACAGTCTTCTCTGGAAATGATCCTGTCCTGTGTCTCCCCACCCCCAAACTCTCCCCAGGGCTCACACCACAGTGGGATACAGATTCCTGAACATTCCCAGGCCAGAGCCGGAAGACAGAGAGGAAGGCAGCTCAGGATCCTGGTAGATCACAGAGTGACAAGCTTGAATGGAATGTGTGTTTTAAAGATAGAGAACAAGAAAAGAGGACAGCCTAACTCTGATTCCCCTTAGAAACAAAAGAGAAGTTAAACTGTTTTGGCAACAACTTTAAGATGAACATTTTCAGATACAGAATGGATCTGGTTTCTGGAAACTGACCAAGGTTCCAGAAACCCAATCTTCGAATAGGAATTCTTGCCATTAATGAATCTTGATTTAAAAGAAACAAGCAAGCTCGATCTAACACTTGGCATGAGCACATAAAATGGAACTTTTTTAGGTCCTGGCTTTGGTGCTGCAGTCCAGAAGGCTGACACAGGATGGTTGGACCATGTCAGGCGGGGCACAGAAACTGTCCCCAACACACCAGTTCCCTGAAAGGGACAGATCAGGATCCGAACCTATAAACTAGAACAGGTCTCAGTTTCCTAACTAGATAGGAACATAAGTCGTAGAAGGAAGCTAAAGGTGGTTTGGAAGGAGGAAGAAAAAGTCGACTGTCCCCATCCCCCATTCTTCCTTTCCAGGCCAAGGCGAGTGTGACCGGCATTCTGTTCCTTCTGCTGCCCTTGAGGGCTACTCCCCATACATCAGGGGAGAGGGAACCGGTGTCCAGACTCGACGAAAAGTTGGTAGGAGAGAGAAGCGCTTGGGACCCGAAGCAGATGGTCACCCTATCAGTCTAGACACAAAAGAGAGGGTTCGGGGCCACTTCTACCTTCTCCTCGCACTCCTTCGGATGGGGGGGGGAGGTAAAAAGAAAAGAGAGAGACTAAAGTGGCGAAGAGTGGCGGGCCTCCCAGATACTGAGCCCCTTGCCAGGGGCCGGAGCAGAGGTGGTTGGTGGTCGCGCCCGGCGCTCCCAGTCCCATCCTGGGAGCGTACTGACCTTGGAGGCCAGAGTAGCAGCCAGGAGCCCTGGAACCCACCCTAGGGACGGGAAGGGACACCCCAAGGCCCAGGTGGGGGCGAAGCGGGGAGGTCACCTGACGCTAGACAGGGTGCGCCCGCCCCCAGTCGCGCGGAAAGCCCCGGCGAGACGCCAAGTGGCACCTAAGGTGACCCCGCAGGGCCAACATGGCGGCGCGGCCGTGCCTCGCGCCTCGTCTCTCACCCTGCCCAGGCGGGCGATGCCACTATACCTGCGAGCCCCGCCATCGCGCTGCCGCCACTGTCTCTGTCGCTGTCGCTGTCGCTGCCACAGCCTGCCTACACCTTAGCTCTCCACCGACGCCTCAGGAGCTGGGGAGACGCCCCCTTCGTCTTCGAGTGGAGCGGCCCAAGGACCCCGTCCAAACTCGGGCTGTCCACAGCGGACGCCTGACAAACAGTCCCAGAGTGAGGCTACTCTAGGGCGCCCCTCCCTCAGTATCCGCCACAAAGATCCTTTATGAACTTTTTATGGACTTCAATAAAATTATGGAGCACTGAGGTCTTCGAGCCCGTGGAAAATTTAGTCAGGCGAAGTTTGGGCAGCCCCGAACCTCTGACCTATGGTCCCCTTCATGCATATGCATCAGATTGTGATCCTTACTCTTTGAGAGTTCTGCGGGCGTAGTTTAGTTGTGCTCATGAGTTCGATTGTCCAGAAGCTCTTGGACCTTAGGGTCTCTGCACTCTGCGACGACTCATGGCTCAAATCCGGCCCTTTCAACGTGGGCAAAGTCCCAGGCTCAAAACGTGGTTCCTTCTGGGTGATGAAATGGCTTGCCCCAGGCTTGTTAAAGTCTAGATGAGTGAGTGTATTCACTTACTAGCTAATTAAACACGTTCCTGAGTTCATACTATGCGCAAGCGCAATGCTAGTGGCTAAGGAGGTAGACCTCAGCAGCCCCTGACTCCAATTTTCTCAGTTAAGAGGTTTAGAGTGAGTTTTGGATGACAGAGGACAGACTGTCACCCAGTAATCACTGTATATTAATACTTTTAATCACACCAGTACGTAATTAGGCATCGCGGGAAGCCCTGTGAGGCAAAGGGAGTAGGAGAAATTAATGGGATCCTGGTGTCTGCAGAGGGGTTTGGGTCTTTTTGGGCAGATTGAGTTTGTGCATTGTGTGAGTGAAGGGGTCTTGTTCCAGACATAGAGGCAACAACCCTAGAAAGAGTGAGAGATGAGCAAGGAATCTGACAGGTACCTCGGTCATGAGTTTGGATTTTTGTCTTGAGAGGCATGGGAAGCCATAGCCATGTTCTTCAGGGCAATGAAAAGAAATCTGGGTCTCTCCAAGGTCATTGGCTTTCAGGATGAGAAGACATGGAGGTTCGGTTCGGGATGAAAGACCAGCCAAGCAACCTGAACGGCTTTCCAGACACAAAGTCACAGTGACTCATATAGGTAGTGGCTAAGGGAGCTAGACGAGATCATATCAAACAGGATGTGGGTAAACTGAGGCATAGGCATTGACACGTAGGCGTTGGTCTTTAGAAAGAAGGGATGAAGAGCGTTTGGCCAAGGTGGAAAAGCCTGAAGAAAGACAGGCTGCAAGGGACAATCAGAAGTGTGACAGAAGTTGTAGCTGAAATGCCTGGACACCCTGTCAGTAGAGAGAGTAGAACTAGAAGGGTTACCAGGGCTTCCTCAGGACAGGGATCATGGTGTTGTCCAGAAGCCAGGGGGCTAGAATGAAGAAAGGAAAATGGGCAATGGGCAGTCTAGGGAAGAGCCAGGAAAGGATCTGGACATGGGATACAATGAGCAGACTCTATTGTCCCGACTGCAAGAGTCTGGTCCACAAAATAGGGCTTCAAGCAGGAAGAAATGAATGTTCTGTGGAGCTGGCTGCTGCTGACTCCTGTGGGAGACAAGGGACACCTTGGATTTGGGAGTTAGATGGCTTTGTAGCCTGTGGTTTTTATTGCAAGTTTAAAAAAGAAAAAAAAAACTAAACTGTTGGCTTAGAAAGGAAATAGTGCCAGATGAATGGAATGGCTTGGCAGATGACCTAGATTTATTTCAACACTCTGTTGTCCTTCAGTTGGTTCCATGCTCACAAGATGACCATCCCAGTTCCAGGTGTCACATCTGAGGCAAGACAGTGTGCATTCTTCCCTTAGTTGAGACCACAGCAGGCCCCACTGTGACCCTCTTGTTGTTCAGTTCCTTATGAGTCCATAAGGATCAGTGTACCTGTACCTGGTACCCCTGTCATCTAACAACAGGAGAAAACAGAAGGCCAGGGAGCCCTTGATTGGATGAAGAGGGAGCTGAGCACTGGGTCAGGGGCAACTAACATTCTTATGCACTGTTGATGGCAGAGGAAGGAAATGTATCCACTGTAGAAAACTTTCAACCTCTCCTTGTTCTCAGCACACCCCCTATGCTGTGCCCAGATCCTCCACTCCTATGTACTGTCTGGGTCTCCGTGAAGACCCTTGCAAGTCTGTCTTTAGCAGAGGAATCCCTAGTTCAGCTAGTCTGGAAACAATTCAGTGTCCGTCCACAGGAGATGGGCCAACACACCATGTAGTACTCAGTCTGTGGGATGCACTTGACACTTGGTAGCCATTGCTTCTGCATAGGTTCAAAAATGTTTCTAAAACATTTGTAAGAAAAATTTGCATCTGTACTGAAGATGTACAAGTGTTCTTGCCATCATTCCCTAAAACACATAATGGAATAATTGCTCATATGGCTCTTATGGATTTTAGGTTGGTATTCTAGAGCTGGGGTGAAGCACATGGGAGGACGTGCTTAGGGTACCTGAAAGTGCTGCACCATTTTATGTGAGAGACTTGAGCATCCTCATATTTGGGGGCCTTGGAACCAATCCCCTCTGAATTGAGGGACACACATATTTTATGCATAAACGTAACATAACTACTAGCACACAGAACACTACAGATTAATCTGACATACAGGTTGTGGGCTAAAAGGAGCCAGACCTGAACCAGTGCAAACAGCATGATTCCATTATCCTAATTCAAGAGCAAGTGAAACTGAACTGTGGTGATAGCAATCAAATTAGTGGTCAGGGGGTCAGAAGAGGAAGGCACAGAGCAAAGACTTTGGATCAGGTAGGTGGTCTCATGGGGGAAACACTTCAAGCTTGTCTTAAAGCCAGTGTGGTCTTAGAGTTAGGTGTGGACACTGGCAGTGGCCAGCTTTCTTATGGAAACTCTGAAAAGCTGGAGGCAGGCAGGGTTTCTGACCTTTTTTCTGCTAGCCTGGTTCCTTCCATCCTCAGGCCTGCAGCACTTGGATCCTGGGATTTCAAATGACCCAGAAGCTCCTTCTGCCCTAAAATTTGGCTAAGCTGACCTTGATTTCCTGCTAAGGCCTCCCAAATTGTCCCAACCCACCTGACACTCAACCAGGACTCCTGTTCTCAACTCTGCACCCTCTGAAACTTGTCTTTTCTTTGGGGATGGATCCCTGCTATCTTTAGACCTTTCTGTCTTCACTGCCAAAGTTTGGTCCTGGCCACCATCTTGCCTCCCTCAGGCCTGAGCTGGCCTCCGTGTTCTGACTTCTGTAAAACCCAAAACAGTCCTTGTGAAGGTTAGTTTTGCCAACGTGGCCTAGAGTCACCTGGGAAGAGTTCCAGTGAGGGACTATTTAGAGCAGGTTGGCCCATAGGCATGTCTGTGGAAGATGCTCTTGAAGGCTTTAATTAATATGGAAGACCCAGCCTGAAAGTTGGTGGCACCATCCCCTGGATTTGGAGCCTGAATTGTATAAGCAGAGACGACGGCTGGGTGAGCACCAAGCTTCTATGCGTTCATTTCTTTCTGCCCATGACTGTAGATGTGGTAAAAAAGTCGCTTCAAGTTCCTGTCACCCTGACTTTCTGGAACAACAGACTGCAACCTGGAGTTATAATAATATATATAATAATTTTAATTTCTCTCTGTCGGGATTTTTTTGTTATTTTTTGTTTGTTTTGTTTTGTTTTTATCACAGCAACAGAAATCACAGGTGTCCTTCACACAGCAGCCAAGGGAGTCTGGCTAAGATAACCCTGTCACTATTCCTCTGGAAATGACATCCCCTTCCTTGGTAGGCATCTGTCCAGGTCCTACCCATCAGCCTTCAAAGCCCCAAGACCATTGGTACCTCCCCCATCAAGCCTTTTCATTCAGCCAGTGTCTTTGTTAGGGTTTCTATTGATGTGAAGAGATAACATGACCATGGCAACTCTTACAAAGAAAAACATTTAACTGAGGCTGAATTACAGTTTCAGAAGTTTAGTCCATTACCATCATGGCAGGAAGCATGGTGGCATGCAGACAGACATGGCGCTGGAGAAGGAGCTGAGAGTTCTACATCTGGTCCACGGGCAGTAGGAAAGATAGTGAGCCACTGGGCCTGCCTGGGCTTGAGCTTCTGAGACCTCAAAGCTGGGCCCCCAGTGATGCACTTCCTCCAACAAAGCCACACCTATTCTAATTAAGTCCACACCTCTTAGGCCTATAGGGGCCTTTTTTATTCAAACTACCACCACAGTCAGCAAATGCTGACCCACTGGCCTCCTACAGTATTCCAACCACCACTGAGAGAGAGAGAGAGAGAGAGAGAGAGAGAGAGGATAGCACCACCCATGGCCTGTTTAGATGGGCAATAGTGTAAGCCAAGGCAGACTCATTGGCGCCTGTGCACATTGTATTTGTCACTCAGTGTTGCTTAGATTAAAAAAAAAAACACCATCAACAGTAACTTATGGAAGACTTTATTTTGGCTTACAGTTCCAGGGCAGAGCAGGAGAAGGAGGAGCTAGAGTCCACAATGGTGAGGAGGAAGGCATGGCAGCAGGAGCAGGAAGCTGATAGATCACATCTCAAGCACCCACAGGAACTAGAGCAAACTGGAATAGGTGGGCAGGGGGGGCAGGCTATAAATTGTCAGTGTCCACCCTCAGGGACATACTTCCTCCAGCGTGGCTCTGAATCCTAAAAGTTCCAAAACCTTCCCAAACAGTGCCAAGTGTTTAAATACAGGAGCACATGGAGACATTTCTCATTCAAACCACAACAGCAGGGCATTTTGGGTCTTGGCAGAAGGAGAAGGTGGTAAGTGGTGGATGGGTGTGGAATGTACATCATGTTGGTAGGACTGTCACATACTAAGAAGCTGGCTCTGAAAGTGGGGTCCCTCCCCCCTATTTCAGACCCAAGTCTGTTTCTGTTAAGTGTCTTCCAAGACTCCCGGTCTGCAGATGGTCAGGCTAGCTTAACTCTTGAGGCAGCTGAATCTCTGTGTTCTTGAAGACAGCTAGAAAACTAACCATTTCCAACAGATGTTACTATATTTAATCCCATGAGGAAGAAAGCTCAGTCAGGGAGAGAGGTCACAATTGGAACCCCAGCTGACTGCTTCAGCTTCCCATAGCTTCCTGATGGGTGTTTTGATGTCTGGCTGGACTTCTTTTTTTTAGTTTTGGTTTTTCAAGACAGGGTTTCTCCATGTATCTCTGGCTGTCCCGGACTCACTTTGTAGACTAGGCTAGCCTTGAACTCACAGAGATCTGCCTGCCTCCCCCTCCCAAGTGCTAAAGGTGATTGCCATGATGCCTAGCTATTTTTGCTATATTCTTTTTTTTAACCTGTTTTATTGTGAAACTAAAATTAAAACATGAATATATGTTTTCTATATTTCTCTGATATATCTTCTTTCTACAAAGTAGTCATTGATATTCTTTGTTGCCTTTTTGTTTTGGGGTTTGTTTGTTTGTTTGTTTGTTTATTAAAGTGTATATTTTTGTTATATTCTTAACAAACTTATTCAATACTCAAAACATGGTTATGGAAGATTGCTCTCCACACCATACAGAACAGAGAGAAAGACTAAGTTCCACCCTTTCTTTTCTTTTTTTTTTTTTCGGTTTTTCGAGACAGGGTTTCTCTGAATATCTCTGGCTGTCCTGGACTTGCTTTGTAGACCAGGCTGGCCTCGAACTCACAAAGATCCGCCTGCCT
>CAJQZJ010027415.1:2222716-2240260 GCA_907164525.1 Lophiomys imhausi | reverse complement strand
AAAAAAAAAAAAAAAAAAAATGTTCTTGCTAAGGACCAAGGAGGTGGTCCCTGGGGCTGGCTGCATTATGGAAGCCCCCCCCCCCCGAGAATATTCCTATTTTAATTTCTGATGTTGTCACTGAGTCCTCAAGACTCCGAAATTTATAAAAGAAGGAGGTTTCTCTAGTCCTTGGATCTGGAGGCTGAGAAGTCCCAGAGCATGGTGCTGGCATCTGTTGGCACGTGGGAAGAGTCTTATTCCTGGATCATAATGAGGGCAGTATTTGGGGGTAGTCAGGGTTTCTTTTCCTGTTCTTAGCCAGAAATGCCACCATGAGGGCCTTCCTCTTGTATCCTTATTTGAGTTTAATGACTTCCCTAAAGCCTGGCCCCATGAATTTACAAGATAACTTTTAAGTGTGGAGATTCAGTTTTGTCCACAAGTGACCTTTAGGGGCACACAATCAAATGGAGTAGCCCTTCCCAGAGCTGGTCTCTATTTTCAAGTGGGGAGGACTTCGGAAACAAGAAGGGTTATTTTAGACAAGTCTGTCGCGACACCTAGTGGTATTGTGAAGAACTGCCTGACTTTTTCTTTCTTGTTTCCTAAGTCCTTTTTTTTTTTTTTTGAGACAGGGTTTCTCTGAATATCTCTGGCTGTCCTGGACTCGCTTTGTAGACCAGGCTGGCCTCGAACTCACAAAGATCCGCCTGCCTCTGCCTCCCAAGTGCTGGGATTAAAGGCGTGCGCCACCACCGCCCGGCAGAACTGCCTGACTTTTTAAAACCTCAAATGTAGCTAACTTTTAGCATAATCTTGTAACATATAGATTATTATTTTATTCATTTTAAACAAGATGAAATGGGTCCAGGAAGGTGGATCCCAATGACTCAGGCTTCACAGCTACAAGTGGTAGCTAGATTTGAATCAAGGCCATATGGGCTTGAAGCCTAAATTCCCAGGCTTTAGTTCCTCTATGCCAGATACTTTGGGGAACATGAAACTTCACACCCCTGCCCTCACACAGGACATAAATATACAATCTGTGGAAAGAGTGGGGAGGTGGGAGAGGAGTGAGCTAAGGACTAAGGATCAGTCTTGGAATGTGGGTTGGCAAAGATTGCGTTGAGGTGGGTAACACCATTCCCTGGTTGGAATCCTGGACTGTATAAATGAAGAAAGGGAGCCAGACAGCAGCCTGTATATTCACCCTCTCTGTGTCCTGATTGTTGTTCAAGTTCCTGATGCCTTGACTTCCCTGACAGGTGGACCGTGTCTGTCTGTGGGCAAAAATAAACCCTTTCTCCTTTATGTTTTGCCAGGGAATTTTGTTCTATTCTTTTTCTCTCTCTTTTAATTCTTCTCTCATACATTATATCCCAACTGCAGTTTCCCCTCCCTTACTCCTCCAAGCACCCACACACACACCTCCCCTCTTCCCACAGATCCACTCCTCCTCTGTTTCCCTTCAGAAAAGAGCAGGCCTCCCAGGGATATCAACCGAACACAGCAAAACAAGTTACAATAAGACTAGAGAAATATTCTCATATTGAGGCTGGATGATGCAACCTAGCAGAAGGAAAGGGGTCCTAAGAGCAGGCAAAAGAGTCAGAGACACCTCTTACTCAAACCGTTAGAAATCCCACAAGAACACCAAGCTATACCGCCATAACATATAAGCTCAGATCCATACAGGCTCTATGAATGTTGCTTCGTTCTCTGTGAGCCCCTATGAGCCTTCCTTAGTTGATTCTGTGGGCTGTGTTCTCGTGGTGTCCTCTACCCCTCTGGCTCCTACAATCCTTCCTCCTCCTCTTCTGTGGGGTTCCCCGAGCTCTGCCTAACATTTGGCTGTGGGTCTCTGCATCAGCTGCTGGATGAAGCCTCTCTTACGATGACGATGACTGGGGATGGCTGGGCGAGGCACCAATCTGTGAGTATAGCAGAGTATCATTAAGAATCAGTTCATTGACTTTCTTTTCCCAGTTGTGTTTGGTTCTATCCTAGGTCTCTGTGATATCAAGCCACTGGTTCCTGGCCATCCAGGCAGTGTCAGGCCTGGGCTCCGTCTCATAGTATGGGCCTCAAGGTGGACCAGTCATTGATTGGCCACTTCCACAAGTTCTGTGATGCTATAACCCCAGCACATCTCTCAGGCAGGACAAATTGTAGGTTGAAGGTTTTGTGGCTGGGTTGATGTCCCAGTACCACCACTAGAAGAAGCCTTGCTTGGCTACAGAAGATGACCAGTTCAGGTTCCATATTCCCCATTACTAGGAGTCCTCACTACGGTCACCGTCATAGCTTCCTGGGAGTTTCCATTCCACTAGGTTTCCACATCACCCCCAAGCCACCCATTCCAGTTGTCTTTCCCAGCACTCTCTCCCTTCATCCTCCCTACCTGATCCCTCCCGTTCTCATCTCCAGCTGCCCCCAATCCACCTACAAAAATATGTTCTATTTCCCCTTCCCAGGGAGTTCCATGCATCCTCTTAAATCCTTGTTACTTAACCCCTCTGGTAACCTGTGGATTGTAGCATGATTATCTTTTACTTAACAGCTAATATCCATTTATGAGTGAGTACATACCTGTGGGAATTTCTGTTGATAAAGTGGAAGTCTGGCATTGACGAGAGGCCCCTGAGCCCATCACTAGAACGATGGACTCCTTTGTTTGGTGGAGCCCCCTTTTCCCTCTGATTTGAGGATCCTAGATTCCCAAGATATGTCATATGGGCTAACCCTCCTCTGAGTTCCCATGCTAATGAGGTCTGTTGGTGCCTTGGCTTTCAGTCAATAACATTCAGTCTAGGCCTCTAGCCTCCTGGAGTTTTCCCTACCCCCATTGCCCATGAATTAATTAGGAATTTCATTTTCTTTCTTCTGATTGGACAATACCTGACGAATCAAATGCATCCACTTCCCAAACCCCTCCCCACTACCCAAAGGTATATAATTCTGATTTGCAGAATAAACTTCCCTTTTTTTCTCCATGCCTCCAAGATGACTGTCTGAGTCTGCTTATTTTGGGGAGAAGCACTCTTCCTTTCATGAAGGATCTGCTGCCATTTACTGGCTGGCCAGGCTTGCATGGGCCCCAGGCTCCTGCCTGGCTACCGCCTAGCTTGGTTTCCTACCTTTGGCAGCTGGGGTCATCTCTTTCTCAGTTGCTGCCACTGGAGGTCTAGCGAGACTCCTCAATTAGACCACCCCATGGTGTCAGCTGGCCCTCTACCAGGCCTCTCTCTGCCTTTTCTCCTGAGCACCAGCTCCCACCTGGTTGCCTCAGCTTAGCAGGCTGGGCCTGTTCGGGGTGTGTGCTCCTGAAGAGAGGCGCTAACTCTCTGCTGCTTCTCTCACACCACCTGCCTGGCTGCCCAGCATGCCTCCAGGAACAAGTCCCCTCACCACCCACGCGGCCACCCCTTTTCTGCCCAGGCCAAGAGCCTAGTCCACCCTCCCTGGATTAGCTGAACACACATACCATGCTTGTCTTTCTAGGTCTGGATTACATAGAAAAAAATGATTTTTTCCCCTAGTTTCATCCATTTGCCTGCAAATTTCAAAATTTCAGCTTTTTTAACAGCTGAGTAATATTCCATTGTATAAATGCACCACATTTTCCTTATCCATTCTTTGGTTGAGGGGCATCTAGGTTGTTTCTGGTTTCTGGCTATTATGAATAAAGCTGCTATGAATATAGTTGAACAAATGTCCTTGTGGTAGGATGGAATATCATTTGGGTATATGTCCAAGAGTATAGAGTATATGGGAATAGCTGGGTCTTGAGGTAGACCTTTTCCAGATTTTCTGAGGAACTGTCATATTGATTTCCATAGTGGCTGTACACGCTTGCACTCCCACCAGCAATGGAGGAGTGTTCCCCTTTCTCCAAATCCTTGCCAACATGTGCTGTCACTTGTGTTATTGTTGTATAGCTCTGTATTACAGCTTGAGATTAAGGATGGTGATACCACTGGATGTTCTTTTATTCTACAGGATTGTTTTAGCTAGCCTGGTTTTTGGGGTTTTTTTTCCATATGAAGTTGAGTATTGTTCTTTCAAGATCTGTAAGGAATTGTGTTGGAATTTTGCTGAGGATTGCATTGAATCATGCTTTTGGTAGGATGGCCAGTTTTACTATGTTTATCTTATGATCCATGAACATGGGAGGTCTTTCCATCTTCTGATATTTTCTTTAATTTCTTTCTTCAGAGACTTGAAGTTTTTGTCATACAGGCCTTTCACTTGCTTGGTCATCATTATCTCAAGATATTTTATATTATTTGTGGCTATAGTGAAGGGTGTTGTTTCCCTGGTTTTTTTTTTCTCAGCCCATTTTTCATTTATATATAGGAGGGTTGCTAATTTTTCTTTTAGTTAATCTTGTATTTGGTTACTTTGCTGAATGTGTTTATCAGCTGTAGGAGTTCCCTGGAGTGATTAAGGATACAAAGGACATACCTAAACATAAAAGAGGCATAATAAAAACAAGCCTATAGCCAACATCAAATTAAATGGAGAGAAACTCAAAGCAATTCCACTAAAATCAGGAATAAGACAAGGCTGTCCACTCCCTCCATATCTACTCAATATGGTACTTGAAGTTCTAGCTAGAGCAATAAGACAACTGAGGGAGATCAGGGGGATACAAATTGGTAAGGAAGAAGTCGAAGTATTGCTATTTGCAGATGATATGATAGTATACATAAGTAACCCCCAAAATTCTACCAGTTTCCATGAATTTGTAGGCTGTCTATTGTTTCTGTTGTTGTTGAAATACAGCTGTAATCCATAGTGATCTTATAAGATCTAAGAGGTTATTTCAATTTTTAAAAATTTGTTGAAATTTTCTTTGTGATCCAGCATATGGTCAATTTTGGAGAAAGTTCTTTGAGGTGTTGAGAAGAAGGTATATTCTTTAGTGTTTAGGTGAAATGTTCTGTAGATATGTTAGGTGCATTTGGTTCATAACATCTGCTAGCTCCAGTATTTCTGTGTTTAGTTTTTGTCTGGATGACCTATTCATTAGAGAGTGGGGCAGTTTCCTACTATCAATGGGTGATGGTCAATGTGTGATTGAAACTTTGTAGTGTTTCTTTTACATGTGCACCACCATACTTGGTATAATGTTTTTTTGTTTTTAGATTTATTTATTTATTATGTATACAATGTTCTACCTACATGTATGCCTGCATGCCAGAAGCAGGGACCAGATCTCATTATAGATGGTTATAAGCTACCATAAGGTTGCTGGTAATTGAACCAGGACCTCCAGAAGAGCAGTCAGCAGAAGTGCTCTCAACCTCTGAGCCTCTCCAGCACTGGTAATATCTACTTTTGATGTTGAGGTGTGTTTCTTGTATGCAGCATAGGGGTGGATCCTGTTTGTGCATCCATTCTGTTAGTCTGAATCTTTTTATTGGGGAATTGAGTCCATTGATGTTGAGAGATATCAATGACCAATGATTGTTAGTTCCTGTTACTTTGTTGTTGTTGGTAGTGTGTATGTGTGTGTGTGTTCCCCTCCTTTGGGTTTTGCTAGTGTGAGATTATTTATTGCCTGTGTTTTTGTGGGTGTAGTTAACTCCTTACGTTAGAGTTTTCCTTCTAGTATCTTCTGTATGGCTGAGTGTGTGTGTGTGTGTGTGTGTGTGTGTGTGTGTGTGTGTGTGTGGTCTGTAAGGAAGGTCTGGAAAGAAGTGAGGTGAGAGCCAGGTCTCTTGTGGACTCTTTTTGTCATTAGTGTCCCTTCAAATTCCTCACTATAGCCCAGGCTGGCCTCAAGCTCACTATGTGGCCAGAGATGACCTTGAATTTCTGATTCTCCTGCCCTTACCTTGTGAGAACAGGATCCACAGGTATGCTTGGCACCATATTATTTTGATTAAGGAACTAACTCTCAGGGTCCTCATCCATCAGAGAAGGAGAGTGTTCCTGTCATTCTTCACAACTCCAGACTCATACTGACTGCCTGTCTTGTTCCTTACCTTGGTGTCTGTTGGTCTCTCAAAGTTAACAGAGCCAGAGTCTAGAGCAGATCCTCACCTATCCATCTGCATTGCTCTCCCTTCCTAGTGTCTTAGGCCTGTTCAGTCTCTCCACTTGTGTGAGTGAAACACCTTTAGTTGCCCTTGGGGACCACCCCCCTTCATTTTGAAAATATCTGAAACTAAGTACACAGCAGCTCAGGAAGCCAGAAATCCACCAGGTCTATGCTGACACCCAGCCAAGGGGCCAGTGCAGATGCCTCTCTCTGTCCCTGTGTTCCCAGTGGCAGTGCCACCAAGACATAGCAGCTAGTAGTGTAGTTTATTAAAAAATAAGATCATTAAAATATTCAGTATCCCTCTTTTCCAGAGCTCAACCCAAATCTTATAAGATGGGTTATATATGGTTTTCTTGATGGTTTAATATTTGTTCTTACTGTTTTTACTATATGAGTTTTTAAAAAAATTAGCCTTTCTATTAGACAAAAGGAGGGAATTGATGGGATGATGTTATGCATTCTAAATGTTAATTAATTGGTCCTGCTTGCTGTCTGTTACTTTGTTTTCTAATCATTGTAATTGATTGGTTGAATAAATGCTGAGGCCTGAGATTGGGCAAAGACAGAGGTAGGCAGAACTAAGGTGTGGGCTTCTGAAGCAGAGAGGTTGATGAAGTAGAAGAAGCCAAGAGTAGAAGCAAGGAGCAGGAAGAAGTAGACACATGATGGGGTAGATTAAAGAAGATCATTCCATGTGGCCTGGAACATTGGCATAGTGTGGAGAATAGCAGTCCAAAGGGTCATATGTATATATAGGGGTCATATTTGAGGAATAGAATTAGGAGCTAGCTTAGATGGCTAAGATTGCTCAATCCAGGCCAAGTCTTGTTAAAATCCATGTGGTGTCTATGTGCTCATTTATAATGGCGGGTTAAGGACTGACAACTGCCGAACCAATTAAATACAATATAAACACCAAGTAAACAATTTAATTACTTCTACAATGACCTACAAGCTGGCTCCTGGCCACCACCACCCCACCTCCTGTCCACACTACACCTCCTGTCCATCCATCCACTTGATGGATTCCAGGCATGCCTCCTAGAATAATGTGCACTGAATGCCTCACCTACGGGCAAAGCATCCCCACACTGCCACGGCCCCCTTGACACAGTCTGTGGGTTTTGCTCAAGCATGATCTGTTGAAAAAAGCCAACCTTGACCCTCTTTTCTGGCCTCCCCTGACGTCTACACCCTCTGCCTGGCTCCATTTCAGCCTAGTAGCATTTTATGTGATTAGTTTAGTTAGTTTTTTAATTAGTTAATCAGTTTAATTAATTTATCTGCTGTTAATCATCTACCCCCACCCAAGGTAAGTTCCATGTGAGTAGGGGCACTTTCCTGTTGTAATCATGGGCATAAACAGTGCTCATCCCAAGTCTGTGAGGACACAGAGGTGTTCTGGGCTGCTGGGGAAGGCAAGGTCTTCCTGTTCCTAGCAGAGTGTCGAGTGAAATAACAGGCACTCAAAAAATATTATTGAATGAATGAATAAGTGAACAAATGAATGAATGGAGCAGGGTCCTTCCTGAGTGGATATACATGTGAGGAACACTTCTTGCTGATCATTACTTTTTTTTGGGGGGGGGTCTTTTGAAACAGAGTTTCTCTGTGTAGCCCTAGCTGTCCTGGACTCACTTTGTAGACCAGGCTGGTCTTGAACTCTCACAGAGATCCACCTGCCTCAGCCTCCCGAGTGCTGGGATTAAAGGTGTGTGCTACCATGCCTGCCTCTGAAGATTACTTTTTATTTGCTTACCTTTTAAGATTTATGCATTTTTGGGCCAGCAGTGGTGGTGCACACGTTTAATCCTAGCATTTGGGAGGCAGAGACAGGTAGATCTCTGAGTTAGAGGCCAGCCTGGTCTACTGCACAAGTTCCAGGACAATCAGAGAAACCCTATGTCAAAAAAAAATTTTTTTTTAATTTTATGTGTATGGGTGTTCTGCCCGCACCAATGCACCACAGAGGCCACAAGAGAGCATCTGACCCTGAAGTTACAGATGGTCATGAGCCACCATGTCAATGCTGGGAAATGAACCCAGGTTCTCAGGAAGAGGAGCCAGTGTTCTTAACCTCTGAGCCATCACTCCAACCCCTCTTTGGTGAATTTTAAACAAATTGAAATGCTATGATCATCTGTTGGCTTTATTGCTTAGAACTTCCTCGTCGTCCAAGGCTAAGCAGCCCTGAGGCAGGCTCTCACTTGGGCTGATCCCACGTTCTTCGCTCTTTCCTGGACACTGATGTACTTAGGATACAAGAGGCTCCACCTTCCAGCTGACGATCACAGCTGAGCTGCCTTGCCCTCCCCATAGGCACAAGGCGTCTCTGTATCCTCCAAGACTTGGTATGATCACTGTTTATTCTAGTCACATCAACAGGTGCAGCATCTCATCAGGGTTTTATCTGCATCCCTCCAATGGCTGTGTCGCAAGGAGCATCTTCTCAAGGACTGTCATCTGGTAATTTCTCCACAAAATGTCTGTCTTTTGTCCATTTCCAAAGATACAGTTACATTAATAATCTATAAATGAATGAGTAAATAAATCATTTCAGCAATGATTAGAAAGGAATTTTTTTTAAAATTCTGCTTATATAGGTGCAGCAGAACATGAAGCACTTAACAATGAATCCATTAAAAGGTATCCAAGAGCTAGCGAGATGGCTTAGTGAGCAAAAGCATTTTCCAAGAACAGTCTCACGACCTGAGTTCAGTTCCCTGGATGCACAGGTGGAAGGAGAGAACATGACTGCCTTGTGTGTGCTGCAGAGTGTAAGTGACCCGCCATGTCCAAGTCATCTATATTAAAAAATACAAAACAACTGCTGAGAAGAGTTAAACATCTAAATCAGTGGTTTTCAACCTGTGGGTCCTGACCCCCACAAGGGTCACATATCAAAAATATACATCATGATACATAACAGGAGCAGAATTACAGTTATGAAGTAGCAACGAAATAATTTTATGGTGTAATTTAGCAATAAAGTAAGTTTTGGGGGTCACCACAACATGAGGAACTGTATTAAAGGGTCTCAGCATTAAGAAGGTTGAGAACCACTGCTCTAAGTGAATGTGGAGGTATACAATATTCATGGATTGAAAGATTCAACATCAGAAATTGTTTCTCACCAAATTGATTTTCAAGTTAAGCACCATCTCAAGCTAGATTTTAAAAGATTTTTCTACAAAAATTGACAATATAATCACACAATTACATGGAATGGACAGAGACGTAGAATGCAAGCCAATGCAAGAGAGGAATCTTCCTTTCCATAATGTCAGTTTCCATTGCACAGATTTATTGTTACTTAAAAATTATATATTTGGCCAGGTGTAATGGCACATCCCTTTGATCCCAGCATTTGGAAGGCAAAGGCAGGCAGATCTCTGTGAGTTTGAGGCCATCCTGGTCTACATAGTGAGTTCCAGGACAGTCAGAGATACACAGTGAGACCCTACCTACAAACAAAAAAAAGTATGTATTTATTTATTTTGAGACATGATCTCTCTATTATGTAGCTTCTTCCTGAGAGAAGACTATTTCTCCCACTCTCAGCATTTCTTAGCTATCTGTAATTCTTTGTGTAGGGTTGAGGCTTCATAAGCTCCATTGTAGGACTCATGGACCATGCCTCCAAGGAATTTGGTATGAAGCTAGCAAGATGGAGCATGTTCAAACCCTAGAAATCAGGAGGTGATACAATCCCAAGGTGGCTACGGGTCAGTCTCAGAAACTGTCATCTGTTATCCTTCCCCTTGCAAACAGAGCATCACCTGCATCCTAGTCCCAGACAATCAAACACATTCACCCCCCAAACCCCTCCCACTGCCCAAGGTTTATAATGTCCCTGTTCATGAAATAAACCATCTACTTCATCAAAGATCGTCTGAGACTTGCTATTTATTTTGGGCTGTAACACTTGGGAGGGAAGGGCCTTTTCCTCCCAGAAGAATTCATCGCTGGATCTACTTGCCTAGCAAAGCTCCTGCTCCTGGAAGCCAGAGCTCACTTTGGGTAGCTTAGGGCACAAGTTTCCATCTTTGCTTTGTTGTTGTCATTGTTGCTGCTGCCAGTCAGGTTCACGTCTCAATCACCACTGCCAGTCTCTGAGGTCATCCCAGTAGCTGCCTCCAAAGCTCGCTGAGGCCCCTAGCTTCCACAGTCTGTCAGCCTTCTCCAGTGCTGCCCCCTCTAATGCTCATCTGGGGCAGTGGGTTATTGGCTGTTTCTAAGGCAGTCACCAGATTTGCCTGAGACAAGTTGGGCACAGGCCATCACTTGCCTTGGTTCAGGAGCTCTGAGCTCCCTACTGCTGCTTGCCCTGGTGTCCACAGCTTAGCTAAAAGAGTTGTGACTTTAGGCTGCATGGTAGAGAGGGTCTCTCTCTGCTGCATGTTTATCAGAGAGCTGTAACATTTTGTCATGGAGGAAATCCATTTTCTTTTTTGTTGTTTTTTTGTTTTCTTTTGTTCTATTTTTTGAGATAGGGCTTCTCTGTGTAATAACCCTAGCTATCCTGGACTCGCTTTGTAGACCAGGCTGGCTTCAAACTAACAGAGATCTACCTGCCTCTGCCTCTGCCTCCTGAGTGCTGGGATTAATGGCATGTGCCACTACTCCCATTGAAAATCCATTTTCTTGCCCCTCAAGCCAGACCAGGTATCATGCAACATGGACTTCATTCTGTATTTCATCCTTTTTTGCCCAAAAATCAACAGCAGTTGGACCTTCTGGTGGAGAAGCACCGGGAGCACACACTTCCAGTTTGGTACCCAAGAGCAGCCCAAGCTTCTCAGAAGATGCAGAATGATGCTCCATTTCCCTCTGTCCTTGTTGGTATGTCTTTTGATGTTGTCCTTGTTCAGGCCATGCATGAGCAGCCATGTTGGTGAGATTTTATGGCTTCAGCTTCTGACATTTCTAGTAGACACAATCTCCCAGCCAAATTCCCTGTTCTTCTTGCTCTTAAAATCTTCTACCCACTCTTCTTCAATGGGTTATGTTTTTCCTTAATGGTCTCCATTTGCTACAAAGAGAAACTTTTTTGATGAAGGGTGAGGACTAGGCTTATTTTATGGAGACAAGCACAAATACTAAGAATGTAGTTAGGGACTATTCTGGTTAAGTAAAGCAGTGGTTGTAGGTTTTCCTCTAAAAATCCATGACTTCACTAGCCCTGGGCAATTGGCTAGGTTTCTAGTACCAGACATGATTTTTCTCTTGATGGGCAGGTCTTAAGTCTAATTAGAGAGCTGTTGGTTACTGCCAAAGTATGTATGCCACTACTGAACCCTTACAGTTATTGTGCCATGCTGGTGGTTCGTAGGTGTCATAGATGGGTAGGACTCTTAGAGGCTTCCATTCTTTGGAAGCTTGCATGGTTCCTTCTTATACCATGAAAGCTGGTTCACAGGGAGGATTTATTGTTACATTTATTTATTTATTTATTTATTTATTTATTTATTTATTTATTTATTTATTTATTTATTATTTACTTTGACATAGGGTCTCTCTACATAACCCTGGGTGCCTTAAAACTTACTATGAAGATCAGGCTGCCCTCAGACTCAAAAGTCTGCCTGTCTCTGTCTCCGTAGTGCTAGGATTCACCACCACACCCCACTATTGTTACTTTTAAAAACCATATGATACGACTGGGGCTGTAGATAAGTAGTAGACAACTTGTCTGGTATCCAAGAGGCTCTTGGATCAGTCTCCAGGACTGCCAATAAACAAAACAACTTCAGGGCTGAGGGGATGGCTCAGTGGGTGAAATGTCTCACAAGTGTAAGGGCCAGATTTCGAATCCCCATGTAAAACTAGCCATGATACTAGTTGGAACCCTGTTGCTCCTCCGGTGAAATGGGAGGCACATAGGAGCATGTCCACTCAAAGGCAGCTAGCTTGGGGTGTACATCAACCAGCAAGTGAAGGTGAGCTCCAACAGCTGAGGCTGTCCTCTGACCTCTACATACTACAGCACAGGTATCCACATGTATGTTGGGTTTCAGACAAGTGGCTGAGGTGCCTAGTTAACAAATCAAAACAGACCTGGCTTCCAGGTTCTCCCAGCACCCCTCAGTCCCTACCTGTAACAAGGTGTGGCTGGCACACCCCACTCTCTCTTCTGAACTTTTCAGCTCTGGGGCTTCCCCTTCCCTAGAAGCTCTTCCCTTTATAATCAGACATTTTGGTCTCTCTCTCCTCTTCTCTCTCTCTCTGCAGGCACATACTGCCCCCTACCCCCAACTTTCTCTTTCCCAGCTTGGTATGGCTCTTCTCTGGCTCCATTCCTTGGGACCCGTAAACCTAACCCGTGAGCTGCCCCCAATAAACCTGCCTTTATACTTTAATTTGGCTTGAATTGGCTCATTTTTTCCGCAGAGAGAACCTATCATCTGGAGGAATCGAGCCCTCAACCTGCCCCCAGCCTGGTGAGCCAGGACAACCCAGCCACGTAGGGCTGATTCCTTCCTCTATCTTTCGCTCCACCTGATGCGATCAACTTTGGACTTAGTGAATAATCCTTACCTAGTCTCTGCCAAGAGGTACCAGGTGCCTCTTCTGGGTCTCCAGACCCTGGGATCCCCTGCCAAGAGTCGCAGCCACACAAGGGCAAACCCATTCTGGGACAAAGACTGTGTCTTTGTTCTGGGAGCCTTAGGATTTAGAGAGGCCTGAAACCCCACCCCCACCCCCACACTGTATGACCCCCAGGCACATAGGCAGGATGCTGCCCTCTGAATCTTTGGGTTACGGGCAAAGGCTGAGAAAATGAACACCATGGGGTCTAAACCTTGATTGCCAGACACACTGGAGTGTCTGCTGCAAAATTTATCCAAGCTGGGTTTGTCTCAGACCTTTCATGGACAACTTCAGTCTGATGGTGTTTGGGAACTGTGCTTCCACTCCACCCCCTCCTTTGTCACAAGACATCTGTTCCCACAGCAGTAGCTCTTCAACCAAATTGCTGATCCGACCCTCCTAAGGTATGTACAGGTCATTTGTCTGTGAATGTAATTACAAATTCTAGAGTCCGAATCTTTAGCCAGTTCTGTCCTCCACATGGCTCTGGCTCTCAGCCTGCCCACTTGGACCACAGGCGCCCCCAGCCCCTGTCCTGGCTACCTGGAACTGGGCTGCACTAAGCTAAGCACACTTTCTGTTTCTTCATGGACTCAGATTTTATTACAAATTGATGCACCAGATTTCCAAATACTCACCACCACGGACAAATGATTCCCAGATATCTTATATCTAAACACGCTCAGCTCTACATTTAAAGTTCTACTTCCCTACTCTTAATTTTTAAAAATAATTTATTTTTTATTTCTTTTTTTTTTTTGGTTTTTCGAGACAGGGTTTCTCTGAATATCTCTGGCTGTCCTGGACTCGCTTTGTAGACCAGGCTGGCCTCGAACTCACAAAGATCCGCCTGCCTCTGCCTCCCAAGTGCTGGGATTAAAGGCGTGCGCCACCACCGCCCGGCTATTTTTTATTTCTTCAAGTTACATCTCAATCACAATCCCCTCCCTACTCCCCTCTCCAGTCCCACCCTTCCACCCTCCTCCCCCTCAACTGCCCATCCTCTTCCCTTTTTTTTTTTTTTTTTTTTTTAGTTCAAGGTATTTCTTTTTCCCCCCAACAGCTCTCCCTTTCAGTCCAACAAATGGTTCTTTTTCTTATAACTATAAATACAATACAAAACAACAGAAATAAATAGGCCACAATTATAAGAGTTATATGGCTTAGCATACATTCCCAATGTCCAGTCCATATGTATTTGGCACCTGACTTTAACATTCTACTATCTAACCATCTCCATGAGTTTAAAGTTCTATATCTAACTCAGCTTTCATACTAACTTGCCTCACAATTTTAAAAATATCTTCTTAGATCCAGAACACCCTCTTGATTCCTAAACAACTCAAAATTTAACTATGAGACTCTAGCTATCTATTCTTCAACCATCTCAGAGACCTGAGAGGGATAAATATATTTGATTATATAGGAAGTTCAGGGCCTGCAGCTTCCAAAACTAAGAGATGACATACTAGTGGCTGCCTGGACAGTTCCCATTTTCTCTCCATACATTACAGCATCAATCTTCAGCCATTTGGCCCCGTTTCTCTGACAGACATTGATTGTAGAGCAGGAATTATGAAGGACTTACATACCCTGTCTTGGCAAAAGCTAGGCTGTCGACTTACCTGCTTCCAAGTTTTGTCCTTTTTGGACAGCAGTCTGTCTACAGTTGAAGCAAGGGGTTTTTCTTGTCAAGAGAAAGGCTTACCACCAATTCAATCATCTCCCACTGGAGATTCTTCAATACTTATCTTCTACTTGGAGTAGAATAGGGGGTGCTGTCAGGAGCTGACATGTCTCGATATCAAAAAATCTTAAGTTAAGAAAACATCTTTGAATGCCATATTCTGCAGATCTCTTGAGGTTTTTGAAGATTCCCTATCTATCTCTTATATTTAGATAAGCAAATATTGCTTGTCTCTTAGCAACTTGATTTCTGAGTAGCTTAGAAAATAACTGTGATAGACTGTCATAGTAACTAACAAAATGACACATTTGCATGACTATTAGTTTGCATTTCTTAATTATCCTAAACAATTTATGACGGATGGTAGCAAGAGGTCAAAACTTTACATTTCATTTTTAAGCATTACTAGGAACAACACCTTTAAGAAGTGTTACCCTTAATTTTGTATCAATATACAAAGATCAATACCAATGTGGCCAAATATAATCTTAATTTTGTATCAATATATAAAGATCAATACTGATGTAGCCCAATACAATCTTAATTTTACATCAATATACAAGGGCCAATACCATTGTGGCCAAATATAATCTTAATTTTGTATCACTATACAAAGATCAATACCGATGTAGCCCAATACAATCTTAATTTTGCATTAATATACAATGATCAGTACCAATTTAGCCAAATATAATATTAATTTTGTATCAATATACAAAGGTATAAGGCAATATTCTATAATCTGTCCTTTTTTCTTGATCTTTCTTATACTATGTCTATGTCCCATTTTTCTCAAGTCTGTTCACTCCTACATAGGAGAGAAAGAAGGATACAGAAAAGAAAAAGAGAGAAGTCCCTGGGTCTAACCTCCAAAACCCATTTAACAAGACCATTTAACAGCTTGTAGTCTTTTCCCCTTAATAACAAAATTTTCTATTATCCATCAAATAACCAAAGTGGGGGGGACACCCTCCCCACCTTCTGGGGATGGGATGTTGTTCTCTTAAAATGACTTCCTGCTGATTTGGGACGTAGTAAACCTGTTTGGGGCCCAAATAAGAATGGAAAATTGGTTAAAAATGTTAATAGAATCATTTGATGTTCAGTCCCTTTGTGCTCAGCTATTTAGATGTCCTACGAAGTTCATAGACAGAAGCTGAACTTCAGAGCTTTACTGAAGTTCTGGCTGGAGCAGTCTGTGGAGCTGAACGATCTTAGTGATTTTGAGTTGTTGTGGTTGTAGACTTTTGAGGAAACTGCTACTGAGGAAGTCTGCAAGGCTGGATCATCTGGGCCACTCGTCTTCTTTGGTGTCTGATCTGTTTTCTGCTGAGGTTTCCGTTGTCCAGTTATCCCTGGATTCCTTGAATGGATGCTTTAAATCTCCTGGAAAGATAAGAACAGTGCCCTTCCCTAATCCTAACTCTGGGACAATTACCTTTTTTTTGGGGGGGGGGGTCAGGTAATATTTTTCCTGGAGCAAATTTGTTTTTTTGACAATATATAAAGTATTACCTTTCAATCTGGATTAAAGAAGAAATTATTTTGATATTTTGGAGCTAAACAAACCTTTAGTGTATATATTTTGAGATATCAAAGGACAATTTGTTTGAATTGCAGCCTGCCTTTTGTAAGTAGCTTTTAAACTTAAATCCTTCCAAATCCTATGTGCCTGTCTCTGCATTCTAAGTTTTGGGATCAAAGACATGTGGTTCCCAACTGATGGGATTAAAGATGTGCTCCTCCACCCCTGGATCAAAGTTTTTCTCTGTTTAGAGCTTGTTTTGTATCAGGCTGACCTTGAGCTCTGAGATCTGCCTGTTTCTGTCTCTAGTGTGTTGGGATTAAGGGTGTATTCTTCTCCAATGATGGGACTAAGGGTGTGCACCATCACCACCCTGTTTCTTGTAACTCTAGAATTTATAAGACAACTAACTCTATAGTGATCCTCCTGTCTCTGCTGGAGGTAAAGGCATGGGCTAACACCATGCATTATTTTACCTTAGCTCTAAGTTTTTTCAACTCTTGGAGGTTTGTAAAACCAGGCTGAACAGCTGTCACCTTTAATTTATTTACAGTGTTTTAAACCTGTTACCTGCTTTTTAATGCCAAACCATGGAAATATCCTATACCTCTACAAAAAAAAAAAAAAAAAAAAAAAAAGAACTTTTAAGCTGCTATCAAGTTTGTGCAATCTCTGTGGCCACCTGCAGTCTAACATTCTAATCTGAAATTAAGGCCATTTTCCTTTCATGCCAGTAAGGCAATTATACCTTTGGTAAATTATAGTTTGAAATTTTTACATTGTATTTTTATTATATTTTTAAGTTTATTAACTCTTTTCTTTAAAAAGTATTATTTACTTCTAGAACATAGTTTCCTCCCTCCTCCCCTCCTGGCCCCTCCCTTCCTCTCTCCTTCCCTTCCTCCTTCCCTCCCTCCTTCCCTCCCTCCCTCCCTCCCTCCTTGTTCCTCTACTTGGTACTCTCCTTCTCCTCAGATGAGGTGGGCCCTCACATATGATACTCCCTCAGATCTTGCATCATGTGAGGGCCAAGAGCTTCCACTTGTACTGGAGCTTGATAAGGCACACCATCTACGGTGTGGTGTTCCACTAACCTGCAGCAGATTCCATGACTCACTGGTGGGTAGAATTTTTCCTAGGATAGATATGCTAGGTTCCTATCTATTTGGGTGTGTGGGTTGTAGGATAGTTATCCTCTGATGTATGGTTAATATCCATTTGTAAGGGAATACATACCATGTTTATCTTTCTGGGACTGCGTCAGCTCACTTAGGATGAGCTTTTCTAGTTCCATCCATTTGGTTTCGAATTGCATGATTTCCTTGTTTCTGATAGCTGTGTAGTATTCCATTGTGTAAATGTACCACAGTTTTTTTTTTGTTTTTTTTTTTTGGTTTTTCAAGACAGGGTTTCTCTGTTTAACAGCTCTGGCTGTCCTGGACTCACTTTGTAGACCAGGCTGGCCTCGAACTCACAAAGATCCGCCTGCCTCTGCCTCCCAAGTGCTGGGATTAAAGGCGTGCGCCACCACCGCCCGGCAGTACCACAGTTTTTTTATCCATTCTTCAGTTGAAGGACATCTGGGTTGTTTCCAGTTTCTGGCTATTACAAATAAAGCTGCTATGAACATTGTTGAGGCAATGTCCTTGCGGTTTTGTTTAGAATCTTTTGGATATATGCCCAAGAAGGGTATGGCTGGGTCTTGAGGTA
>CAJQZJ010027415.1:2191057-2212341 GCA_907164525.1 Lophiomys imhausi | reverse complement strand
TTCTTTCTTTCTTTCTTTCTTTCTTTCTTTCTTTCTTTCTTTCTTTCCTTCCTTCCTTCCTTCCTTCTTTCTTTCTTTCTCTTTCTTTCCTTCCTTCCTTCCTTCCTTCCTTCCTTCCTTCCTCCTTCCTTCCTTCCGTCCTTCCTTCCTTCCTTCCTTCCTTCCTTCCTTCCTTCCTTCCTTTCTTTCTTTTTGTTTGTTTTTCAAAACAAGGTTTCTCTATGTAGTCCTGGCTGTCCTGGAACACACTCTGTAAACCAGGCTGCCCTCCAGCTCAGAGATCTAACTGCCTCTGCCTCCTAAGTGCTAGGATTAAAGGTGTGTGTCATCACTACATGGGATCAATCTGCTTTCTTTTTTCTTTTTTTATTTTTTGAGACAAGGTTATCCTGGGCTCACTTTGTAGAACAGGCTGGCCTTGAATTTACAGAGATCCACCTGCCTCTACCTCCCGAGTGCTAGGATTAAAGGCGTGTGCCACCACGCCCAGCCCAGTCTGCTATAGAACCCAGGACCACCATCCCAGGGACGACATCACCCACAGTGGTCTGGGCCCTCCCTCATCAATCATTAATTAAGAAAGTGCCTTACAGCTGAGTGGTGGCGGCGAATGTCTTTAATCCTAGCAGTCAGGGAGGCAGGGCAGGTGGATCTCTGAGTTTGAGGACAGCCTGGTCTACAGAGCAAGTTGCAGTACACCCAGGAGTACACAGAGAATCCCTGTCTCAAAAATATAAAAATAAAAAAACAAAATAAAATTAAAGAAAATGTCTTATAGTTAGATCTTATAGAAACATTTTCTCTATTGAAGTTTCCTCCTTTCTGGTAACTCCAGTTTATGAGCCAATTGACATAAGACTAGCTAGCACACAGTCCTTCACTGAGGGAAGTCAGGGCAGGAACTCTTAAGCAGGAACTTAAGGCAGAAACTATGGAGGAGCCCTGCTTCCTGGATTGCTTGGCAGGCTCATGATCAGCTAGTTTTCTTATACAGCCCAGGACCACCTGCCTAGGGATGGTGCCACCCATTGTGGACTGGACCTTCCTAGTTAATTAACAAGAAAGAGAATCCCTCACAGATATGTCCCCAGAATAGTTTGATCTGGACAGTCACCCAACTGAGACTTCCCAGGTAGCTTCAGTCTATGCCAAGTCCTCACACAGTAGGAGGGAGCTAGCTCTCTGGTATTTCCGTTATAAGGGCACAGATCCTATTTACAAAAGCTTTGATCATCTTCCAAAGGCCCCACTTTGCAACACTGTCACACTGGCGATTCAGTTTCCACAGGTGGATTGGGTGGGAGACCTGCTGTCCTCCAGGACAGATACTTCCTCTTCTGTGGTAGGTCCCTTCCAAGGGAAGATGCCTTTCCTCGTCTGGAGCCCACACCACTCTTGTGTCTGTATTTCTCCAGGAGCGTTTCTTATCCTCCTTCCAAGAATGTCTTGTTTTCTGTGCTACAGGAGAAAAGATTTTTGGAAAGTAACTGGGATGGAGTCATTTTGGGGAGGAGAGCTTCCTGGGTGGCCTTGGGACGAGCCAATCTCATGTCCTTTCTGCTTGTACTTGACCAAGAATAACAAGAACATCTAGAAATAAGGAAGAGCTGGCTGAAACTGGCTATACTCTGTCATGTCCACCCCACTTCCCCCAGGGACAGGCTGCTTTACCACACCTATGCCCAGCCAGTCACATTGTCCCCAGGGTTTGAGAGCTGATTTCTGAGGATCCTCAGCTGCAGGGTAAGTAAGACCTGCATAAGGGATGCCGTCTGCCTCAGCCACTATGCTGAGCCTTGGAAGACCCACTAGTTGTGACCCCTTGGCTTTTTCTGACCCTTGCTAACTAGAGGTCACAGATCATTTCATGTGATGTGATATGATGTGTGTGTGTGAGAGAGAGAAAGAAAATAAGTGTGAGTGTATATATATATGTATGTGCACATGAGAATATACATGTATATATGTGACAAAGTATGTGTATGTATATGTGAGAGTATGTGTGTGAGAAAGTGTATATAGGTATGCTGAGTGTGTATAAGAGAGTGAGTGTGTGTGTGTGTGTGTGTGTGTGTAAGTATGAGAGTGTGTGTACCAAGTTACTCCACAGAGTGTAGGCTCCCACTGGGGGACTAGTCCCTCGAACACCTTGAATGGACCCTGAGAGTGTGTGTACCAAGTTACTCCACAGAGTGTAGGCTCCCACTGGGGGACTAGTCCCTCGAACACCTTGAATGGACCCTGCAGTGGGTCCTGGATGCTTCTTCAAGCAGATCGTCATCCTTCAGAACCTGATTCACTTGATGGCCATGTGACCTCAATTCTCTGATGGATTCAGGAAAAGTTACAAATTACTATTCTGCAGATGGATTTGCTGTGTCCTCCTGGCTGCCAGGGGGTACGCTCTCCCACAGCGTCCCATTTTCTAGGGAAATGGAACCCCAGGTGAATCAATCTCTTAAGATCAAGGAACTTTGATTTGTTTCTAACAAAACAAACTGTATGAGGCCTCAAATGAAACCAATATCATATACAATGTTTCCAAAGAGAAGGAGGCTCACACATCTGCTGAATCTGCACTTAGAAAATTCAAAACTCTGAAGAACAAAACCCGCAGAAGATCTACGTGGCTGACTGTGCTCATGGATCAGAAGAATTAACACCATAAAACGACAGTTTCTCTCCAAATGATCTACATATTTAGTGCACTTCCCATAAAAACTCCCGGAAAAGCTTTCTCTAGGCTTAGAAAAAAAATCACCTATCTTAAGGTTTGTGTAGAAAGGTGCAAGCCCCAGTTTATAAAGCCTGGAAGAACAAAGTGGGGCAGGGTGGGGGATTACTTGAATTGATAGTTATAGAAATCTAGACAGTGCTGCGTTGGCAGAGGGGTAGACCTGGAATGGACAGGCATGCCACTCAGAGGCAGAGCGCCTGCCCGGTGTGCGAGGCGCTAGGTTCCATCCCCAGCAAAACCATCACTGAAAAAGGAGAGGAATGGAATGGAGAAACCCAGAGTAGCAGCCTGTGGTGGTTGTTCACCGGCTATCCCAGGCTCAGGAAGCAGAAGCAGGAGGAGACCAGGGAGCTCAAAGTCAGCCTCAGGTGCAACCCGGGCTCACAGGACTATGTCTCAACTTCCCCTCCGGATGTCCTTCTGCCTTCTTCACCAAGGCAGGGTCTCTCAGTCAATCCTAGGACAGCACGTACACTCCTTCATGTTGTGCTCACTACTTTTATGTCAACCCCACCAGGTTGGCCTGTAGGCAAGTGTGTGATGTATTTTCTTGTTTGATGAATCCTGTCGGAGGGGCCAGCTCACTGGGGGCAGTGTCACCCCTGGGCTGGTGGCTCTGGGTGCGATAAGAAAGCAGGCTGAACAAGCCATGAGTGGGCAAGCCAGTGAAAAATACTCCTCATGGCCTCTGTATCAGGCCTGAGCCCAGGTTCCTGCCCTGACTTCCCTCAGAGTTAGAAGCTGAAAAAAAAAAAACCTTTGCTCCCCAAGTTACTCTTTGGTCATGGTGTTTTATCACAGCAATAGAAACCCTAACTGAGACACATATATACACACAAATGAAAACGTTAACAAACACACACATGACAAATACACTCACACACACACACACACACATGTGTGCGCGTGCATATGCGAGCGCACCCCCACCTCCTACACACACTTGCAAATGGTAAACTAGGTATGACAGAAAGGGTTGTTTTAGCTCAGGGCTCTGACCCAAGGAAGAGGGGCTATCTCTGTAGATGGGTTTGCTGATAGAGTCCCCGAGTGACACAGGTAAGAGACAGGGACCAGGTGATGGACCTGGTCACCCTGGCTCTTACAGCAAGCCCACTCTTGGGAGAGATCATTAACCCCTCCATCCTCCAAACCCATGAATGAGTCCATCTACCTAGTGAAGGTGGAGCCCTAGTCACCTCCTGATGGCCCCACCTCTTAATAATAGATTACCATGACAATTAATTCAACGTGAGTTTCTGGGGCAAGCCATACTGGCACCACCCTGTAACCGAACTTTTAAATTATTATTTAACACTTATTTATTTATTACTAAATTCAGTTATAACAAACACCAACAATTTCTTAACTATTAATCCTATAAATTCCTACAACCCCTTTAACCTATCCACTAAACCTATTGATAATTATAACTACTTTATAACCTTTTAGAATGATACAGTCTCTGGGGCAGGTCCTCAGTTGTCAGGAACACAGTCTTTGTTGTAGATTCTTTAACGCACTTAGCAGTCCTTTTTCTGGATCTCTCAGATGCAGGTTCGTCAGGGTAAGTTGGTTATTGCAGTCTCACCTTAAATAAGGCTTCATGCTTTCTTCTCTGTGGGAGACCCCAGCCGTTTGCAGGCCAACTTACTTCTTTTGAATCAGGAACTCAGCTGCTCTGCCTCAGTCCTTAAAGCCAGGCACAATTTCTTTTAGGCCACTGTTCGGACAGATCAAACCCCTCTAGGCAAAAGCTGAGCCACAGGGTTTAGTCCTTGGCCTTTTGGTGTCTTGCTCAGGCTTTCTTTGCTCACCAGCTTCTTTCTGCTTCAGGGAAATCTGGCCATCAAATGATGGCCAGCACTTTTTTCAGCAGGACTCTTGGAGCTCTCTAGCATCAGGGGCCTCTTCTTCTTTCTGGGCTCCATGCACTGTCCTTAAATAGGAGGAACTCTGTTTCAGCTTAATTTGGGCTCCGCCCACTTAGCAGCTGAAAACAATGTCAGGCCAGATACTTTGTTTCTTCAAGTCCATTAAGTCTTTCCTGTTTTTCCTGACTTCAACCTTGTTTTTCAGTCTATTAAGTCTTTCCTGTTTTTCCTGACTTCATGCTGATAATGCTCTGCATGCCCCGAATTAAGAGACAGTATCAGAAACCCCTATATATTTTCTAAATCTAGTTTATCTAACCCCTACACCACCCACACAGGGGTGTGGTTTTATTTCTTTCCCATTATTAGTTAGTATTAATGGGTTATTGACTAGCCTTCGCTTACCTGTGTAGTTGCTTATTCCCCTGCCCTGACTCTGTGTGTGTGTGTCTAGGCTCAAAGTTCCTTCGTTAGTCTCCTCTCTGTTGGGGCAGGGTCTCCAGCTGAACCCAGAGCTCGCTGATCTAACCCCAGTCTGCTTAGCCAGCTTGCTCCAGGGATCCTCTGCCTCTCTGCCTACCAACCCAGGGATCACAGCTTAGCTACCTGGCTTTTAGTTCCTTTCTCTTTTGTCCATATTCCCCACCCCAGGAGGTCAGCGTCAGGGCTGGGCCTGCTCTGCTGTTAAGCACTGCTCAACAAAGGCACTGTCTACACAGGGAAGAGCCAGCAACCCTAACTTCAAATCTAAGGGTTTACACCCGGGATACTGGGTCCTGGTTTTCCTCTTTCTCCCCAGCAGGGTGAAGTCCCTGAAGGGGAAAGCGCCTATACCAGCCTGAGATAGGACCGGTGAGATACTGAGATGGGCGATGCCTCTGGCCTCCTCGTTTTTTTCCTGGGGAGGCCTGTTCCCGTCTCCACCTTCCTATCCCAGGGACACAAAGCCCTACCTGCATTTCCACCAACAGTGCCATTTTGCACTGTGAATGGCATCTACCCAAGTAAAGGATGTTGACATCGTGCATTTTCAGAGTGGGTCTGAACCTCTGAGGCCGGTGGGAGTTTATGTGTCTATGATGTTCCAGACTTGCTGCGCTGAGCAGGGACTGGAACTTGCGCCCCTCTCAAGTCTGATCTCAGGCAGATGGAGAGCCCGGCCTGCGTATTCACAACTCTCCAGCAGAGGGCGAGCACGCTCCGCGGAGAGGCCGCGCTCGGCTGGCTGATGCTACCTACCACCTGCTCTGGTCCAGAGAGAGAAAGTGAGATTGTGGAAGCAGACTACTAACTCCCAGTTCCATTAACACCAAACCTCTCTTTAGACTTCATGGGCGTGGGAGGGGTTGCTTTTCCCTCGCTGGACTGCCTAGAACGGCTCGGAGGCAAGGGCTTGAACTCAGTGACCTCTGTTCCTTCCCAGAGGCTTCAGAGGTGGCTCCGCATACCCGGAGGAGTCACCGTGCACTGTTCAACCGCGCCACATCTTGCCCATCACCGGATTTATGTGTTTGGACAGTGGGACAGCGATCTGAGTCAAAGGTAGGGTCTTCCCTTCCTTGGTGGCCTGACTTTTAGGCTGTGCTGGACAATCATGGGTTGCCTCCTATTCTTCCACCACCCACTCTGGGCCAGGCCTTCTGCTGCTTGCTGGGAATAAGGCGGGAAATAGGGAAGCCAGGCTCTGTCCCAGGGACTTCGCTTACCAGGGATGCGAAAGATGGTCTAACTAGTAAGCCTGCTACAGATGGTGATGGCAGAAGCTGAAAGGGGAACTAGGCATGGCATGCACATCTGCAATCCCAGCGTGTGGGAGGCTAGGACTGAAAAATCACAAGTTGGAGGCCAGCCTGGGCTATATAAAAAGAGCCTGTCTTAAAAATGAATTGAATGATTGGTTAAAGAAGAGAGGAAAGGCTAATGAGGCAGCAGTTAGAGGAAGAGCTGAGAGATGAGATGGAGTCAGCCATGCAGAAGCCAGCAGGCAGGAGCAACACAGAAAAGGAAGGCTCAGAGTCATTTTCATGAAAGCTCCTGTGGCTGCGGGTGCCTGAAACCCAGAGGAAACAAAGGCATAATACAGGGGGCCTCTGGGTGGATGTTACAGCAGGGTTGTGAGGGAAGGGGCAGGCAGGGATGCCAGCTGGTGTACAGAAGCACCCTTGACCAAGGTGCACACAATGTACGAGGGAATGGAGGGAGCCCAGACCAGGATCTTGGACCCCCACCTTTCCTCCTTTTGCCCTGTCCTGGGGTGGATTGTGGTTCTACAAGCAAGTGTCAGGCTCTGGACCTCAGCCTGGCTTCAGATCAGCCTGGCACCATGGCAGACCCCGTCCTTGAGTGCAGATGAGACTGAGAAATTCTCAGCCGGGCTAACTCATGGCAGCCCAAGTCCCAAGCTTAAGATTTGTACCAGCTCTCTGGTGACCTCTGTCCTCCTCCTCCAGACCCCAGCAGTGAAGGCTGAGGCAGTGGCGGGAGTTGGGGGCAGGGGATGCCAGAACAACAAAGTGTCTTTTTCTTTTGACCTCATTCCTAAATTATCCTCGCTAGAGAGAATAACACGATTCTTTTGTCCCCTGGAACCCAGGTGCAGCAGAGCAGAAGCCATCATTGGAGGTGGGGGGCGGGGGGAGTGAGTGCTGCAGCCACAGCCAATGGCCTAACCTGCGTGGGTTTCACATGGCCAAGACACCCCTTGCCTGGGCAGGCTGGGGAGGCCTGTGGGACATTCTCTTCCTTGAGATTTCCTTGAAGGACTCATCCTTCAGGTCCCATGTCTCTTAGTGCCAGTGAGCCTGGCAGGACCCTCTCCTTTCACTCTGGGTACATTCGTATCTGAGCTCAGTTCATATCAGCTCATCCTCCAGGGAAGGCCTGCTGGCTCCACCTATAAATGAAGCATTGGGCCTCAGACAGTTTATGCAGCTTGCCTGAGGTCACACAGCAAGCACTTGTCCTTAAACTTCCACTGGTATGCACTGTGGTGGCTGCAGGAGATATTGCCACACAACTGAAATCACAGCAGACCAGCCCTAAATAGCAGTGAACTATGGCTGCTCAAGGAGCCTTACAAACCTCCTTCAAGGACCGAGGAAACATCAAGGTGGGTCCCAGGCACAAGATTGGGGTTACATTTGAAACATTATGACAGGATTTTGAGGTCCCCCTTGGCTGATGGGACTCTTCCCTTTCCCCAAAGTCAGCTGTTTCCCTCTCCCTGGAAGTGCCTGGGAAATGTCAATGGTGGGCCCTCCCTCCTCCCTTGAGTCACATAGCAGCTCAAATATATTATACATATTAAAAGAATATATTCTCTGGCAGCCCTGAAGGGGATAATGAAACCTATATATATATATATCTATATATTTATACACAATGGATTGGCTGGGAATGTTCCAAATATCCCTCCAGCTGTGGCAATCCTTTGATATATGGCACAGGACTGACGCCTCCTCACCAGCGCCTAGCGGGACACATTAAAGATTAAAAAAAAAAAAGGAAGGAAGGAAGCAGAAGAAGGAGAAGAAAAAGGACCCAGCTGCTTTTGCCTGTGGCTGTACAGCGGGAAACTGTTTTTAAATATTAAAACCACCCATCACCCAGCCCAGATGTCCACCCCCTCCAGTGGCCTGGGACTGCATTGGGACCTCCTGCAGCTCTGAGCAGCTGGAGTTGAGTCCAGACCTAGAAATGGATCGGGAATGGGGGGAGGAAAGAGGGGGGCTCTGACCTCAGCCTTCAGGCTTGTCTGGGGAAGGGGCCCTGATGTGAGAGGGAGGGAGGGTGCGGGCAATTTGAGGCTTCATACTGAGTAGTACTTGGCACAGTATGACCCTTGACCTCACACCAGGATAAATTTGGACTGGATCTAGCCGGGCGGTGGTGGCGCACGCCTTTAATCCCAGCACTTGGGAGGCAGAGGCAGGCGGATCTTTGCGAGTTCGAGGCCAGCCTGGTCTACAAAGCGAGTCCAGGACAGCCAGAGCTGTTAAACAGAGAAACCCTGTCTCGAAAAACCAAAAAAAAAAAAAAAAAAAAAAATTTTTGGACTGGATCTGGGTATTTCAGGGGTTCTAAGAATCCCCAGACATTGCCTGCTACTTTGAGACAGTTCTGAGGAGCGGGGGAGGGGGTCTTCCTCTGAATAGACAGAGAATCCTTTTAGCTCACTGCTGGCTCTTCAGGGTCCCCAGTAGGGACTGACTGACTTCTGTGTCCCCAGTGTATGCTGGAGAGGCACTTTGAAGATGTCCATCTATGATCAGGGACACAAGAAGGCTCATCATGTTCAACTACATGATTAGAGGTGTTTGGAAGTGACCTTCAGGAAGAGTATTACCAGGGACAAGCCCTGGACAGCGAAGGAATTCAAACAGAGACCAAGTGAATGAGGATGCTCAGCATTTGATGGGAACTGGCTGTGATGTACCTTCCAATCTCATATTTCTGTGATTTTAATTTCGGATGATTATATAGAACTTCAGCAATGGCTGGAGAGAGGGAGAGAGAGAGAGAGAGAGAGAGAGAGAGAGAGAGAGAGAGAGAGAGAGAGAGAGAGAGCAAGCAGTTTGGGGTTCACGCCTATGGAAAGTGTTGCCACATGGCCTTGCTTCCTGGATGTCTCTTGGGGTGAGTGCATTCCAGGGATAAAAGACTCATATTTTAGTATGGGATCATTTTATCTCCTCACCTCGAAATGCAAGGATTGGTTCCTGCTCCAAAGGAAAAGAAAGCAGGCCCTCCACACTCAGCCAAGTGCGAGCCCTGTGCAGACTCCACCACAGATCTTCCAGAAAGGTTTGTCAGTGCAGTGTAAATGATGTTAAGATGGGATGTTTGCTCACACAGTCTCTCTTGAACCAAACTGTTAAATAAGAGTTTCTTCAGACTGGGATGCTGGATGTAGGATTCCAAAATCTAAAATTTCCATAATTGAACATTCTTAAGCCCCTAGAGTCAAGAAAGCTTTCTGTGGGTGTGGTGGGACATGCCTTTCTCTAATTTCAGCACTCCAGAGGCTGAGGCTGAGGCAGGTAGATCTTTGTGAGTTTGAGGACAGGTTGGTCTACATAGTGAGATCCAGATTAGCCAGAGCTACATAATAAGGCCCTGTCTCAATAAAATAAAATAGAAGAAGAAGAAGAAGAAGAAGAAGAAGAAGAAGAAGAAGAAGAAGAAGAAGAAGAAGAAAGAAACCAAGGATTGAGCCAGGGTCTTGTGCATGGTAGCCAAGCCCTGTCCACCAGCTGTTTTTCTCCCCACTTTTTATTTTGAGACAGTCTTGCTACACTGCCCAGTCAGACCTTGAATTTTTAATCCTTCTGCCTCAGCCTCCTGAGCAGACTGGGATTACAAGCTTGTGCCACCAAGCTTAGGAAACCAAGAAGTCTTTGAAATGACAGTTCAGTTAGGAGTTTCTCTAGGGTGTGATCATTAGGGTATGGTGCTCAGCCACCTGGAAAGCCTGTTGTTTCTTGGGTACTGCCTAGAGGGAAGCCTGCTGTGGGACCCAGTAGCAAGATGGGAGAAACTGTCAGTAGCAAGGAAGATACCTGTAGAGCTGGTGGGGGAGGAGCCTGGGTGTGTCAGAGAGAAGGGGTCCACACAAAGCTCCCTTCCCCACCCAATGTCCTTGGCCCAGCTCTCTGCAAACTAGAGCAACAGGTACCTGTTCTCTCCTGATCTAGCACTTGGTCAAGCCCAGACCACGGGGGGGGGGGGGGGGGGGGGGGGGGGGGGGGGGGGGGAGGTTGGTGCTGATAGCAGCGGCTGCTGTCTCTGTTGGGCTAGGGAGTGCCAGCTGTGAGCCAGGCTTTGGCCTAGGGGAGAAGCTATGCTAAGCTACCAGACTAAGTCTGGAGTGTTGGAGGGGGCAGTGTACTGGGGACTAGCCAGATCTGATATACTTCCCACCCTCTGGGGTATTTCACTCTGGGAGTTAGTGTCTATCCCAATAAGTCCTGGAGAATTGCAAATGGGAATTCCAGAATAGCCAAGTGACTTCTCTGAGTCATTCAGAGAAGAGTCACTCAGGTGTGTGTGTGCATGCATGTGTGTGTGTGTGTGTGTGTGTGTGTGTATGTGCATGCGTGTATATATCCATTTAATGCACATGCACATGCATGCATTTGCTTGTATGTGTGTTTCTGTTTCTGGGTGTGTATATAATCACATTAGGCCTTGCTTGTTCGTTATTAGTGTATGTGAAGTGTTCTACTGACCTGCTCTGTGCCAGGCATGGTGGAGGGCATAGTGGAGGTCATGGTAGGAGACAAAGAAGGTTCAGGCTTCAGGATGCTCACTGCCCAGAAGGAGAGGGCATTCATGTGACTTGTTCTCACAATACCTCCCTTGGTTCCTAGAGTGTCAGTCAGGGAGGGGAGAGTGGGCTGGGGTCAGAGAGGCCACTAGGGCTGAGTAGGAGTCACTCAGCAGGCACAGAGGATGGTCAGAGAGACTTGTTACCCAGCCATGGGTCAGCAAGTGCCAAGGCCCAAGGTCTGGAAAAGTGGGGTCTCAGGATGCTTCATGAGAAGCTAGGAGGCCAGAGAGAAAAGCTGAAGTCAGCAGTGACTTTGCCCAAGAACCTGGGGAGGCATGAATGTGCTTTTAGCAGGGACCAGTTTTACTGCAGTGTGGGGTGTGGACAGAAGGTCAGAGGAGCAGCAAGGCACTAGGAGAGGCTGATCATATCGAGAAGTGAGGGAAGTGTGAGGCTGGGTTAACACTGTAGCTTGGATAGCTTGCAACCTGAAGCCAAGGCTCCTCTTCCCCCTCACATAAGCCCATTCCTAGCCACGGCCATGGCTTGTGACTGAGGAGTTCTCATGCATTGCACTGGGGTCAAGGAGCCAAGGCTGGGGATGCCAATGGTGGTACCTAGGGGAAGGGAAGGACAGTCACAGCCTGGAACTGTCTCCTCAAGTCAGAGAGTGGAGCCAGGCCCCAGACTTCCTGACTAACTAGACAGGGACTCTAGACTGTGGCAATGGAATTCCAATGAGATCCGGGGTTGAGGGTGGGGTAAGACTCTTAGTTAAAAGCTTCCAGAGCCCTTACAAGTCTCCAAGCCTGACTTCAAAACCTGAGGCCACACAGGCTCCTGCCACCAGCACCTACAGAGCTTCCATCCTGCAGGATTTCAGGGCCAAGAAACAGCTTTGCCACCTGCCTGTCACTCCACTATTATAGTCAGTCTTTTGGCTGTGCAAATCTTCAGATGCCCTTTTTAAATATGTAAAGTCACTTCAGGAAGTATGCTGGGTCCATATTGATGGAGATTGAGTCCTGGGCTGTAGTTGGCTAGGACTCTGTGGGGCCGGTAATTAGAAGAAGACTGTACTGACGTCAATCCAAGTCACTGTACTCTGGCCAAGGGACCTGGGAGGAAGAAAGCACCGGTGGAATTACTAGGGAAAGAGGAAAACGAGATCAGGTAAACTGAGGAACCAAAGCAGGCAAGAGTAAACACCCTATTATTAAAGACCTTCGTCTATGGTAGCGCTCCTGGTAGCCATTTCCATTAAACAAGTGTCTCCACTAACTGTTAACACTGGGAAACTGCAAACTACTTGACTATCACCTTCGTGGGCGGTCACACTCCAGTCAAGAGCACATCCTGTCTTATTCCACAGCAACGCCTAAGCAGACACCCCTCCAGCTGGCAGGAGGCAGGAGTTGGGACCCAGTGGCAGTCAGGACCCGACTGGCTGTGAGGAGCCTGGGGAGAAAGGCAGCTTCCCCACCCCTTGCCATCCTGCCTGATGGAGCAGCCAGGTCTTCCCTAGCAGCAGGCTGGATCCCCGCTCCAGCCTTGTGCAGCCCACCCTGCCCCACTAGCTGAAGTTGCTCAGCTCGGGACCCCAGCGAGCAGGGCGAGCAGGTGCTTGGAAGATGAAAACAGCCAGGACGTGCAACGCATTATGCAGCTCGGCCTGCCCGCCCCTGCCTCCCCCAGGGGCCCTGCTTCCTCTTTTGTGTCAGAGATGAAAGTCCATGCAGAAGTGTGTGGGAGCTGAGAGAGACTGGCAGCCCCTCTCTTTCCTCCTTTCTCCTTGGCTCTTTTTTCTCCCAGCTAGCCCCCCTCCCACCAGTCTCTGTCTTCAGTGTTCTGTACTGCTGCCTGGCTGGCTGAATCTCCTGGGTTCCCTTCTCTACCTTGCACTCCACTGGCTCTTATTTCTGGGCCCATCTCCTGGCCCACCATAATTTTTCAACCTCTTCCTTAACCTCATTTCGACGTGTCCTTTCTTATGCTTCTCTTTCTCCTTTTTGCACCTCCCATCACCTTCCATATCTCAACCCAAGTACCTCTTCCTCCAGGAAGCCCTCCTTGGCCCCCAGTTTAGCTGTCCTTGTGTTCTCTTCCTTCCTGGAACTGTGTCCTTGTTTTGAGTGCTACTACTTAGAAAAGATGAACTCTAACTGTAGCTTGAGTTCCTGGTATATAGTAGGCACTTAATAGATGGTTGCCTTTCTCACTGACCTGTCCTAGATCCCTGGATGCCCCAGCCAGAGGCTCCTCTACTTGATTCTCACTCCCAGTCCTAACAACTCTCAGTGACCCAGGCTGGGCCTTGGCTCTCAGAATGGGGACTGGTGTCAGCATGAGGCTTGAAATGATGGGTGCCAGGCCAGGAAGCACCCATCAGTTCTTTGTTGCAGAAGTGTCAGCACCAAAGAAAGGGACTTGACACTCCAATCCAGCGACTGAGCCAGTGTGACTTGTGATGCCTTGTGACCCCAGGAACATCACGTCATTTGTTCTCCATCTGTGGAGCTGACAAGGAACAAGAAGGACAATGGATGAATGTGAACTCCAAATGGTGGCTGTGACTTCCCATACCTGGCCCTAAGAGACCAAGAGATCAGTCTGCAGGCCCCAGAGAGCCAAGACTAGGGGGAGCGGCTCAAAGTGCTAGGGCTCTTTAGTGAGTGGAATCAGGGGAAGGGAAGTCAATACTGTGTTATTGAGCACCTACTGTGTACAGGCACCAGGCAAGACTCTTTGGGCTCCACCAGCAAGGAGAGCAAGATCGTATACCTGGCTTCCCAGAAGGCCCCACCACATTGCATGTCCTATAGCTAGCATTGAGCACCTGTGCGCAAACAGTGGGAACATCGGGGTGGGACAAGCCATTAGGACCATCCTACCGTGTGCAGGCAGTGGGGATGCCCGGGTAGGACAGCAGCCATCAGGACCACTCTGGCCAGCTTGAAGTCAGAGCACTTCAACTTGCCTTGTAGAGAACTTGCCCATCTGGACCCTCGTCAGAGGTCACATGTGCTGGAAATGGAAGGATCAGAGGCCAGGTACTCCTTACTCCTGGGCCCTTGTTCCCTGGGGACCTTGGCTCCACCCACCCTCTTTTCAAGTCTCAGCCTTCTATGTTCTCAGTGACCTTGAGGACCATCCAGCAATGCAAGTCTGTGGAGGAGAGCTGGGGACAAGAAAAGTGCCCAGCCTCTTGTCCCCTCCTGGGCCAGTCTTCAGAGACTGCCGAACTTCCTCTCCTAGTCCAGAGGTGGTTCTTATTATTGCTTCCAAATGACTTTTGCATCCATTTATTTGCGGCATTTTGATTTTGCATTCAATTTCCGGTCCATTCATGCATCTGCGTTACCTGGGGGATGTGAAATTGAGGCAGCTGAGAGTGCAGTTTGGTTATGCCTGACAGCTCCTGCTCCCGAGAGTAAGTGTACCTGACAGGCCTCAGCAGGAGGCTGGGTGCTGGGACCGCAGGCCCTAACTCCAGTCAAATTAAATCAGAACAGACCCCTGCTCTGGGCCCCCACCCCACTGACCCAGTCCATATGTCTGAGGAGGTGAGAGAGTGGGGGAACCTAGAGAGGATTGGGGAGCTCAGACATGTGGAGCTCTGGACTTCAAGACTTGCCATCTAGCTTGCATGTGCAGGGTATGCCCAGGGAGACCAGGGTTCAATTCCCAAATTGACCTTTCTGACCTCTCTGCAGTTGCTGTCTCTGGACTCTTTAAACAGGTGACCTGACTTGATTACTTTCCTGCTGAACCTTTCCATGGCTCCCCATTGCCTTCAGTCTCAAGCCCTCCCTAGTGCCCTTCCTCCTGACCAGACCAGCTCTACACCAGCCTCCTCCCTCCTACCCAAGCACCAGCATCTCCCACAGGCTCCTACCTCCCCTTTCTCCAGGAGGCATCATGGAGAGTAGGTCCTACCCCTTACTTGATCCTCAATCACTAAAGAGGGAAGGCTCAGAGAAAGTGAGCAAGTTGTCCATCAAGCAATCCAACTTCCGAAGCCACCTTTCTGACCTTGGAGTCTCAGAACCCAGCTGAGACCATCTCCTTCTAGTCCCCAGACACCTTACCTACACTCACCAACCCCTGACTCTCCATCCCACCACGCCAAAGGCGTTGCTGTCCTCCAAGGAGCCCCTGCATTTGTGGCTACATCAGCACCACCCCACTTTATTTACTTTATTTTTAAGTTTTGATCACACCCAGATCTGCCCCGAGGAAGATGGCTCTGTGCTTAGCACCAAAAGTAAATTCAAGTCAAGATTACTCTTCTCTCAGATACCTTTTAGGTAAGAACAGAGGGGGAGATATGTGAGTTTCTGAGTATGTGTGTGTATGTGTATGTGTTTATATATGTTTGTGTGTGTATTTGTGTATGTGTTTGTGTGTGTGTTTATGTATGTTTGTGTGTGTGTTTGTGTGTGTTTGTGCATGTGAACATGTGTATGTTGCACCACTCCATCTCCTATCCCATCCTTGGGGGGTTTGGGGAGGTACAGGGTGTTATCTAGGAAAAGGGCCTAACAGAAGCCATGAATCACAGCGGAGGAAAGAAATGGAAATGACTTTTTTTCTTCCATGGTTTGTTTAATGGGGTGGACATAAAATGGTTGCAAGGCAGGGCAGTGCGAGTCCTGGGTCTGGGAACAGGCATAGTTGCTCGGGCAGTGGGGAGCATAGACAGCCATCATAATCACCTCCTCCTTCCTATCCCAGATACTGTCCTCAGCTGAGGGGAGTGTGGGATGGTGTAGGGTGGATGCTGATGCTGGGGTAGCAGGAAGTGGGGTACGAATGGGACCTTTCTGGATCTGTTCCCACTCTGGTTCAGCTGTCCGGGATCATGAGTCCTGAAATGACAGCATTTCTCAGAAATTCTTTCCAGGAGCCATCCTGTAGGACCTGGAGCAAATGGCCCCAGCAGCCAGTTCTATTTCCAAACTGTCCTTTTACCTCGGGGTTTGAGTAGCTTGGTGTCCTAAAATCTGGAAAACTGGTTTTCCTAGAAGCCTGGGCTCCTGAGTGTAGTGAGGTAACCATCTGCCCCCCCACCCCCATACTCAGTTGTACAGAAGCACAGCTGTCTAGATTCTTAAAACACAGCACAGTTTCCATTCTGAGGCCCTTCAGGGTGGAGGAAACACAGGCAGCCTTGTCTCCTCTCTGTCATGAGCTTGCACAACACCTTAGGGAACTGTAGCTGGCCACAGCTGGCCCCCAGTTGTCATCTGCCCATGGTGACTTATTGATCTACTTGGCAGATCCTCTGCAGTGGGTCACCATGGTGCCCTGCTGTCCAACAGGCCACTCCAGCCTGCTGATTCTCTTCAGTGTTCCCACACTACACAGGGCCCTAAGAGCTACAGGCACGTGGAATCAGACCTGTAAATCTAGACTTCTCTGAGGTCTAGCCTGGAGTAGTCTGAGCAATTTCTGCTTTCAGGTCCTCCAGACCTGGCCATGAGTCTCATCATTCCGGAAGGTAGGTAGATTCCCAGAGCAAAGGGCGTGTAGTTGCTTCTCCTCCTCCTCCTACTACTCTTCCTCTAGACAGAGTCTGAGGTAGCTCAGGCTAACCTTGAACTCACTATGTAGCTGGGAATGAACATGAACTTCTGCTCCTTCTGCCTCCACCTCCCGAATGCTGGGGCTGTAGGTGTGCATCACCAGGGCATCACCATGGCCAGTTTATGCAGTGCTGGGGATCAAAGCCAGAACTTTGTGCACCCTAGACCTGCACTCCAACAACCGACTCACATTCCCAGTCCCAAGTCTACGGCTTTTAGGGCTCTGGGTTTCTATCTAGCTCCCCTCCTGAAACTCAGCTGAGGAAACTGTGTACTCTAGCAGCCCACTCCTGCTAGAGCAAGCATTATGTAGAAAATAGCTTCATTCCTCACAGTGGGGTGAGTCCAGCCTCTACTCTGATTGCATCAAAGGGAAGGTGAAGTTTGTGGCCAAGGAGCAGCCCAGGGGAGGAGACACCAAGGAAAAGTAGAATTAAGGCCACACCAACCCAATGTTTTTGCTGAAGTGTAGGTTGGAGGATGAGGACCCTGACAAATACCACAGTTGGGGGAGGTCCTAACTACTTCACTCACTAAAACTGGAGTTTACTAGGGCATGCATGGATGGGGCTAGGAGAAAGTTGCAGAGCCTAATTCAGGTTCCATCAAGCAAAGAGCCTTTGTTACTCCCAGAACATGGACCCCTCTGTCCTGACCTCCTTCACCATGCAGTTCTGTCAGCATGAGGCTGAGGGTGCCAACTGGAACCTGGAACGGGACGGGCTGAGGAAGCAGAACAGATTCCTGTTTCTCAAATATCATGGAACATGGGGCCTTCAAATTGAGTCAAAACCGGACTCAGCACCCATTAAGGCCTGACTCTAGGAGCTGAGTTAGCAGAGAGTAGCAAGTCAGAGAATGGAGTGCTACTAAGAAGTCATGAACTTCAGCCATGCCCATGGCTGCAGAACAGTCTGGAAGCTCCAAGAAGTGAATGGAGAAAAGAAGGAAATCACGGAAGGCCCTGACAATTTGACTCCATTGATATAAATATTAAAAAACCTAACTACTACACCTAATGGCACATGCCTGTCATTCCAGCACTCAGGAGGCAGAGGCAAACATCTCTGTGAATCCAGGGCTAACCTGGTCTACATATGGGGTTCAAGGCCAGCTAGGGCCACATAATGAGGCCCCGTCTAACAAATATAAAAACCCGCTGACAGTGTGATGTGTCAAAACTGCAGTTATAAAATACAACCGCACCTGTCCTGCGTCCTGAGACTATTGCAATTCTGGAGAGCAGCTGGGGAGAGCAGGAGAGGAATTAGGTCGGAGTGTGGTCTACAGTAGGCTTTCAATTGCATTTGTAACATTTTAGTTCCTTAAATAGCTAATAAGTAACAAAAGACAATCACAGCACACAATGTGGATATCCTCGGACTGTGTTCTGTGGGTTGCTCTGTGTGTACTGGGCTGTATCTCATTTCTTCCCCATGTCATTGTCTGGCTACACTTCAAGTTCACTGCCGCTGGGTGCTGCTGTCTACTCACTTTGCTGCTGGGTGGCCTCCTACCATGTGAAGACAGAAGGACGCAGGTCCAGAAGAGCTCTGGCTGGCTGTTGGTTAGAGGAAAAATGGATACAATTGAGTTGGAAAACACTTGGGCAGGTTAGCAGTGGGGCAGTCTGCAATTCCACATCCAGGTCCTTCCCAAGAGCCTGTCCCATTGCCTGCATACGAGCTGCAGCAGGCAGGGCCAGAATTCACATACCAGCTCTATCCAAGCAGTGAAAACCCAGAACCAACTGAAGAGTGGGCAAAACATTGGCATACAGACCCAATAAAGATGTAAAAATAAATAAAAGGCAAGAGCTGAAACAGGTCAGATGCAACTTCAATGTAAGTTAAAACTGGGGAGTGAGCCGGGCGTAGTGGCGCACGCCTTTAATCCCACCCAGCACTTGGGAGGCAGAGGCAGGCGGATCTCTGGGAGTTCAAGGCCAGACTGGTCTACAAAGTGAGTCTAGGACAGCCAGAGACACACAGAGAAACCCTGTCTCGAAAAACCAAAAAAAAAAAAAAATAGAAAACTGGGGAGTGGAGAGATTCTTTATATTATTATATTTTTAAATATTATTTTTATATTATTTTATAATGTAAGATATTTTATATTATAAAATATTTATAATTTTCTTTATATTATTCTTTGGGTGTGTGAAATAATTCATAATAGAAAGGAACTGTTTCCTTGAGTAGAAACTAGAGACAAGGTTTCTCCATGTTGTCCTGGCTGTCCTGCAACTCCTCTGTAGAACAGGCTGGCCTCAAACTCAGAGATCCTCCTGCCTCAGCCTCCCGAGTGCTGGGATTAAAGGTGTTTGCAATCACCGTCTGGCCTGGAGCTATAGTTTTAAAAGTGCTGAATTGCTGCAGCATTGTGAGTTTGGGAGGCCTGCAACATTTGGTGTCAGCAGGGGTGAACACCCTGCCACCCCACCTGGCTCTCACCCAGCTTGTGACAGTGTTGCCTACAGTAGGGGCTCTCCATGGAAGATGAGGTTATTCCCAGTGTAGTGACACCTTTATCTGAAGACACTGTGGGGAGGGGGGACAGGGAGTGAGATGACAGGTCAGAGGTCTGTGGAGGGTTCAGGGTAAGCTATGACCAAGCCTCTTGTTGGGAGAGGTTGAGGAGAAGATCCCAGAGAAAAGAGAGGAACAAGTTCCACCCACACAGAAAAGCTGATAGGCTCAGGAGAGCCACATTTCTTTCTTCAGCCTCCTTCTAGAGATCTGCTTGACTTCCCAATTCCTTCGCGGTTCATGATCCAAGTCCCAGTTCCAATCCCTAGTTTTGTGGGACATTTGTAGTTCCTTTAATTGGAGCAGTGTGTTCCGAATGTGTTCTTGGATATGTGGGTCACCGTGCCTGCATGTACCTCAGCCTGGGGCTCGTCACCTATGGACTTGTGCATCCCTCCAAGGCAAATCTAAGTGACACCATCAATTTTGGTGTCAGCGTCTCTGCAGTGGCCTCCTGTCTCACCCCCTCAACCCCAAAGTCAATCAGCAACTCAGACAGGGAGAGTCTGAAATGGGGCAACTCTGTTGCCCCACAGCGACTGAACAGGTGTGCCACGTGTGAATTCACATACGTGTGCCTGAGTCACACAGGAGCACCTGGGCATGTGCACACAGCTCTGATCTGGTTTTGTCATCCTTTGCGACAGTCAGGGTAAGGAGCAGGTGAACAAGTGCTTTCTTGAGTCCCATGAGTCTCTCCAATAAAGCAGTGAAACCTCTCCGGGGGCTCACGGGCCACCTGGAATATAGATGGCAACTTTATTGAAGTTTGGGGACTGTCACCTGAAGCTGAAGGGAATGCTGTAAGAAGGAAGCGTAATTTGTATTGTAAGAATCTTGTTTTAGGGCTGGAGAGATGGCTCAGCGGTTAAGAGCAAAGGACCCAGGTTCAAATCCCAGCACCCACATGGCAGTTCACAGCTGTCTGCAATTGCTGGGTGTGGTGGCGCACATCTTTAATCCCAGCACTAGGGAGGCAAAGGCAGGTGGATCTCTGAGTTCAAGGCTAGTCTGATCTACAAAGTGAGCCTAGGACAGCCAGGGCTACCCAAAGAAACCTTGTCTCAAAAAAAAAAACAAAAAAAAATCTTGTTTTAAAATCACATTTTATTTATTATTACTGTGTGTGTGTGTGTATAATTTTCAGTATGGGGTAAATTTACAGTTCGTCACAGATAAGCAGGGGACACTATGCCCCTGTCGTCCTCACCTGGCAGCTGCGCCTACTTGTCTAGGTGCTGCCAGTTGTTCTAAGGGTTGAAAGTTATGGGCAGTCTGTTGTGTGACTGAGCCCACATGAGCCCACATAACACAAGAGGAGGGAATCTTAAGCCCTGGGATATATATTAGATAAAGCTTTGTATCCTGAACCAATAGGATGGGCACTTGGGAAGGGGCAATGCTAGACCCCTGGAGGACTGTGCCCCTCTTAAAGAACTCAGGCAATGAGGACTAAAGGGGACAGAGAAATGTGATTAGGAATGTAAAACCCCACTGTTCTGTGCCAAATCAGCACATCAGCCATTTTTGCCTTAGTCCAAGATGATTCCAGCTTTTAAAGAACCAAAAATAAATCTGCCTCACTTCTGCTATTCTGAGTCTTCAGCATTCTCCTTATGGAATGAGGATCATTGTTTCTTACAATTTGGGGCTAATCTGGGCTTTTGTGTATTTTAGATAAGAACCTCTGGGTCTCTGGAGAGTGGAAGACATGTCTGTCCCATGTTTGGGTATCCACTCTGCCGGATCGTGGTCTTTTCCCAGCACCTCAGATAAGACTCAAGAGACTTTTTGAGGGATGTGAAAACTGATGCAGGGCACTTGGAGAGCTCACCGGGGAGAAAAGGGACATCACGTGACAACCAGACAGACCTCATGCATGAGGTGGGGTAGGAAGGTTGGCAAGGAACATGGTACCCCTTGGTGATTAGGCATTTTGGAAGGTAAGGGTGTGTATGCTGAAGAAGACCATAGGCTACAAATGTGATGCTGTGCTTGGTGGTTCTTCATCATCAACCTGACACAACCTGGAGTCATCTCTCTGGGAAGAGGGACCTTCAGTGAGAAAATGTCTCCATCAGATTGGTCTGTAGGGAGGTCTGTGGGGTGTTTTCTTTATTAACAATTGATACAGATGCCGGGGGGTGGTGGCGCACGCCTTTAATCCCAGCACTTGGGAGGCAGAGGCAGGCGGATCTTTGTGAGTTCGAGGCCAGCCTGGTCTACAAAGTGAGTCCAGGACAGCCAGGGCTACACAGAGAAACCCTGTCTCGAAAAACCAAAAAAAAAAAA
>CAJQZJ010027415.1:2179496-2190957 GCA_907164525.1 Lophiomys imhausi | reverse complement strand
AAAAAACAAAAAAAAAAAAAACAACTAAAAAAAAAAAAACAATTGATACAGATGATGCCATCGATGCACAGGTGGTCCTGGGTTGTAAAAAAAAAAGCACTAAGCAAGCCACAGGGAACAAGCCAGTAAGCACCACTCCTCCACAGTCTCTGCTTCCATTCCTGCTGCCATGTTCCTGCCCTGGCTTGAGTTTCTGATTTGGCTTCTCTCACATATGGAGTGTGACTGGGAAGTGTAAGCCAATTAAACCCTTCCCCTCCCCACCCTGCAGAGTTGCTTTGAGTTACAGTGTTTTATCAGAGCACTAGGAGAGAAAACTAAGACAGATGTGTTCTGCATTTTACATCGTGTGACAAAGCCAGAGACAAAATAAATAAATAGAGTTAAGGTCAGGGAGTTGACATAGACTTAAGACTGGGAAATGGGTTGGAGTTTTGAAGACTTGGGTGAAAAGGGTCACACTTATTGAGACAGTACGTGTCTCAATAAGAGTGACTGGTCTGCTTGAGTGGCAGGACACACCCAGGGTTGAGGAGTACCCTTCACCCTGGACACAACACAGAACTCAGTGCAGTAACTAGCATTCTAGCCTTGTTTTGAGATAGGGACACATGGGGGAAAATAAGGTTCACCAGAGTCTGTTGCTTCTGTTCCTGGCTGTATAAGCCAGCGCACCAGGACTTTTCCTCTCTCAGTAATAAGGGTGAATTATTCTCATGTTTCACATGACAGAACTGTGGACCCTCTCACCCCCAGTGGGGAATCGTGGAGTCTGTACCCAGGTCCTAAATGTCTCAAGCAACAAAGGGACGAATGACAGCCACTCTGACTTGGCGTTTCCTGAACTGACATATTGTGATACTGTGGACATGGGAAACTTCACTCAAGCCTACCACCTGACTGGACTCCCACACTGGCTCAATGAACCCAGACCCTTTACCCAGACCTTCAACTCCAGATCTCCTAGCAAAGCTAATCCTGGGGCTAAGTGGTCAGTACCTGAGTCCTTTGATTTGACAATGACTCAGTAGGAACCCTCAGGGGAATTCCAAATAAAATTTAAACTAAAACCAAATAGCTACAGGATTTGAATTCAAATCGGCTATATTCAATAAACAAGAGTGTAGAATGATAGAGTGATCAACAAAGATTTAATCAGTTATACCAGGGACATGCTTAAAGGAGTGTCCAGCCACCTGGATGTCACCATTTGAATGGCTTGAACAGGCTCACACTCAACATGATTCTATCAGAGAAGGGAGATGTTTGTATTATGTGTGGTGGATGATGCACTTTTATTCCCAACCATACAGTTCTGATGGGGCAATTACCAAGGCCCTCCAAGGATTAACTACCCTTGCCAAATAATTAGTAGAAAATTCAGGAATTGATGATCCATTTATAGACTGGCTGGAAGGATATCTTAGGAAATGGAAAGAGTTGGTGGTTTCAGTCCTAACCTACCTCACAGCTATAGCAGGAGTATTAACTCTAGCAGGATGCTACATTAGTCCATATATAAGGATGCTAATGAAAAACTCACTGAAAAAGCAATCAATAACTAAATGCCTGTAACGCATCAGTACAACCTAATGCTTCTAGATACTAGGTCAGACCATTGGTCCTATGAGAAATAGAGTCAAAGAGTGTTAGATTAATTTAAAAAGTCTGAAAATAAGCCCAATAAGAGTAAAATTTTTAAAAGAGGGAATTGTAAGGAGTGAATCATATGGTCCACTTTCAGTATAAGGTGGATTTAGAGCTTGTGATGGTTTGAATGAGAATGGCTCCTACAGGTTCATGTATTTGAATGTTTGGTCCCTTGTTGATAGAACTATTTGGGAAGGATTAGGAGGTGTGGCCTTGTTGGAGAAGGTGTGTCACTGGGTGTGGCCATTCCTAGTTAGGTTCCCCACCCTCTGCCTCATGGTTGTTGTCTTAAGATATGAACTCTGAGCTATGGCTCCAGTGCTGGACTCCCTGCCCGATGCCATGCTTTCCACCATGGTAGTCATAAACTCTAACTCTCTGAAACTGTAAGCCCAACATACTTTCTTCTAAAATCTGCCTTGGTCACAGTGTCTTACACAGAAATAAAAAAAAATAACAAAAGCAGAATTCATCAGAGAATAACAGCTAATCAGGGACACTAGGCTGCTGCCTTCCCCAGCTGGCTGCTGTGCCTTCTTGCTAGGAATTCTCAGTTAATCTCAGGGTTGAAAAGTTACTGATGGTCTTCTACATGACTGAACCTGGGTATAAGAGGCTGGACTCTTCAGCCCTGGGGTATTCACTATATAAGGCTTTGCATCTTGAATTAGTAGTGGATAAGCAATACTAGACCATAGGCAGATTGTCCCTTCATAAAGAACTCAGCCAACAAGAACTAAAGAGTACATAGAAATGTAACACAAACTCACTGTTTTGGGCCAAATCAGCAAGCCAGCTATCTTTATCTTTTGTCCAGGCTGACATCCAGATAGATAGATTTATTCTATCTATCATCTATCTATCTGTATCTATCTATTTAGTGTGTGTGTATGTCTCTCTCTGTGTGTGTGTGTGTGTGTGTGTGTGTGTGTGTGTGTGTGTGTGTGTGCGTGCAGGCACAAGCATGCCAGGCATATGTGTGGACTATTCTTCTTTTTTTAAGACCATGAGTTACATCATTAGGTTATTTATTTGAGATATCTCTTTTTCCCATCATCATCACTGCTATAGACAGGCTCTTGGCTGGCCCATAACTATGTAGACCAGGCTGGCCCTGAATTCACAGAGATTCACTTCTGAGTACCAGCATTAAAGGTGTGTGCTACCATATCTGGCCCATTTTTTGTTTGTTTCTTTAGTTGTTGTTATTTGTTTATTTGCTTGTTTATTTTATTTTATTTTATTTTTTTAACATTTATTTATTTATTATGTATACAGTACTTGCTCTACATATATGCCAGGGCACCAGATCTCAATGTAGATGGTTGTGAGCCACCATGTGGTTGCTGGGAATTGAACTCAGGACCTTTGGAAGAACAGCCAGTGTTCTTAACCTCTGAGCCATCTCTCCAGCCCCTGCTTGTTTATTTTATATATCTAAGAACCAAAGGTATAAATGTTTCTCTTAGAACTTCCTTAGCTGTATTCCAAAAGATCTGTAAAGTACCAGACTGGACTAGAACTCACAGAGATCTTCCTGCCTCTGCTTCCAAAGTGCTGGGATTAAAGGTGTGTGCCACCAAGCCTGACCTGATTCTAAGAATTTTTAAACTTCTGATTTCTTCCAAGGCCTGCTGAGGTCAAAAGTGTTCAGTCTCAAAGTATTTGTATAGTTTCTCTTACTTCTGATTTCTATTTTTATTCCACTATGACATAAGATAGAATATGTTGTTTTTGTTCGGTGGAATGAAACAAAAGTGTGTCCCACAGGGTCTGTGGTGGGTATCCTGCAGAAGGCCCCATGGGAGCTCGCACGTGTTTCTCATCTTGTTTTCCTTTTGACCTTCTTGGTGTCCTACCTGAACTACCTCCTAGATGCTCCCTTTGGAAGAGTCCAGACTGAGACCCCATGTACTACTGCCTGTGCATCTGTGAATATGGGTGTGTGAGTGTTCCGTTTCACGAGTATGAAGGAGTTTAACCACAAATTCCTGCACATTTGCGCTTTTCACATTGAGAACGTGTATGTGTACACACATGTACAAAGCTACCAATCTCCAGAGTGCAAGCATCGGATGTGTGCTGCATGCTAGAGGCTGGGCACACATCTACACTTGTCATACAGTCTTAGGCAGTTCTTGGGTCTGGTTAAGGCTTGTCCATGTGGGTCCACACACTGCCGAGGTCAGAGGTCTCTACAGAGGCCCTCCATGGCTCTCTAATGGTTAAAAGCCTCCTTTCAGGTGGCGGCTGGGAGATGAGCAGGTGCGTCCTGCCCCTTCTCCTCATTGATGCCTCACTGGAAACAGCCTCATCAGTGTGGTCTCAGATGCGTGTTTTCCCTGACGAGAGGCAGCCAGAGCAGCTGTCAGGACTCCTGAGATGGTGAGCGGCTGTGGTACCTGTCGGCAGCCACTGCATAGCTGTCTCCGTGACAGGTGCCAGCATCAGGAAGAGAGATCGGCTCTTTTTGGGCTCTGGGTTCTTGTACCACCTGCTGCCTCTCGACCTGTGTACACAGAAGGGTGAGCGGAGCCCTGTGTATCTGACATCATGGCCTAACCCCTGGAGTTGCTTCACTAGATTTAATTCTGGTCTTGTTGTCTACATGATCTGTGTCTGTTCTTTGCTGGAGACCTACAGACTGTGTGGCCTGCCTGGGTTCCCTGGTCCTGAAGCCCCAAGGTGTTGTCACTCCCTCCTCTACTCACTGGCTGACTGGTGAACTGTTTCCAGGGCCTGCGCCCAGTCTTTAGGCCTCCTTTCCTTTGTCACCCAGGAGGTTGCTTTCCTCCTTCCCTGAGGTACTTCTGTCACACGCATCAGCTCCTCAAGGAGAATTCAACTCTCTGCCTTCCAACCCAGATGTCTGTAGTCCAGTGAGGGAGGCCTGGCGGGCTCAGGCCCCTCTCCCAAGGGTGCCAGTGTCAGAGATGGACAGTACAGGGTCTGGATCCCAGAAAGTGGACCCTGTGGTTGTTAAAATTAGGTTCCAGCTGGTGATTAGAAGTGAAACTTAAAAAGCAAAGAGCCCAGAGTAGGGCTACTTCTCAAGATAAAGGACCAGCTACCGTGGAACAGAGTGCTGATGTCCCAGAAACAGAGCACAAAAGTCAGGACATGGTGGCAGTCCAGCAGGAACTGGAACACAGACTCACCCTTTTCATTGAACCACTAGTCCTAAATAAACAAGAGCCCCTGGACCTGGGTTCAAACCCCAGAGCCTCCACTTACCTGCTGTGTGACCAAGCACGTCCCCTCACCTCTTTGAACCTCAGTACCCATCATTCTAATACGAGAACAACAGTAGTCATTTTAAGGGGGGGGGGCACTCTTAGAGCGAGCCTAGATAGACTGGGGACACAGCAAGCAGTGGTTTCCACCTTGGGGAAAGAAAGCCATCACTGTGCCCTCTGGGGCTGCCCGAGACACACTTGGGAAGCAGAAGCATGACCCTCTCTAGTTCCCTGTGCTGGTGGCTGAGGGCTCTTGGCAGCCCCTGGCTAATTATGAGTTTAATCTGTGTAAAGTGCCATGCCACAGGATCTGGTGCTGTGAGTGTTACACAGCTGCAATGATGGCATACCGAGGAAACATCTGGGCATTCGCTCTGTGTCAGGGATCACGTCAGCTACCCAGGGCCTCAGGAAACGGTTCAGGTGAGCTGAACACTGTGGGCATCACCTGTGCCCGGGCACTCTGTCTTGCCTACATAGTCTGATTTAAAGCTCCAAATAGCAGTTGTAGGGATTTCTGGTCCCCTTTTATGGATGCAGAAACTAAGCCCAGAGAGATCATGCGACGGCTAACCTTCATTGTCAGCTTGATAAGGTTTAGAGTCACCATGGCAACAGACCTGCAAGAAGCATGACTGTCCTGGGTTTTTTGTTTTTTTTTTAGACTGGGTTAACTGAGGTGAAAAGACCCACCCTAAACATGGGCAGCACCATTGCATGGCCTAGGAGTCTGGATTACATGAAAAGGACAGAGGAACTTGAGAACCAACCTTCATCCCTCTCTTTCTGACTGCAGAGGTAATGTGACCAGCCATCTCACTCCCAAGGTAATGCCTTCCAGGCCACGACAGGCTGGGGATGAAAAGAGGCAGTAGGCAGCCTTACCAGGAGATGGCGCCAGTGTTGCTGACTTTAAATGACAAGAGAGATGGACAAAGTGGCCGGGCTTCTGCTGGATTAGGAACAGACCGCTCAGCATGAGAAATGGCCAGGACTAGGGCCATTAGCCTTATCAAAAAGCTGATTGCTCTTAGCAAAGTATTTAATACGGTTTCCTGCTATTAGGACCCAAACCTGGACTAGCAAGATTATTAATTCTACAGATAATCATTGAGAGGGGAGGACCATATTTTAATATATGGCAACAGGCAAGCTATTGTCATTTTTCCTTTCTATCTTGATTGCGAGCTACCCAATTAGAGCTGGCTCTCGATGCCCCCTTCCTGGAGGGAGGGAGATAAGGCTTAATGTCCTCAAACAAGATCTATCGGCTGTGACGAGAGGCCCATAAATATTAATAAATCTATAATTAGTCCTGTGGAAAGGGGCATCCATCCAAGAGGAGGTTCCACCCACTGATGACAAGAAACCACTTTTTCTGGGAAAGCAAGACTTTTTCTCCCAAATGCCAGGCTCTTTGCTCCAAACGAAAGCAGCCCTTAGATCGCCCAGACACTAATATGTGTCTACTTTGAGAAAGACCCCCAAGAGTAGCCAGGATCTCTGCATAGGTCCCCAGGAGAGGGAGGCTTAGCAGAGGTGGTGGAAGGAGATGATTGGGGATCAAGTAACCTTTTGTTACATTATTTTAATTAAAATGCTAATTTTACATTAAAATTTTAATTTGAAAACTTTTTATTGATTCTTTGTGAATTTCACATCATGCACCCCAATCCTACTCATCTCTCCATCCCTTTGTATCTGCTATCTGGCATTGCAACCCAGTAGAAAAAAAAAAAGAAACAACAAGAATAAAAACATCTCACTGTGGGAGCTCTAATGTGTCACAGTGTGTCCCACAGTGTACTCTTTTATCCACACATCTTTTTTTTTTTTTTTTTTTTTTTGGTTTTTCGAGACAGGGTTTCTCTGAATATCTCTGGCTGTCCTGGACTCGCTTTGTAGACCAGGCTGGCCTCGAACTCACAAAGATCCGCCTGCCTCTGCCTCCCAAGTGCTGGGATTAAAGGCGTGCGCCACCACCGCCCGGCTATCCACACATCTTTACTTGCAAATGTTCATTGCAATGAGTCATTGGTCTGGTTCAAGGTCTCTGGTTTCTGCTACACTATCAATACTGGATCTTCACTGGGACTCCTCTCAGATATCCCAGTACTTGAGAGGCAGAGGCAGGATACCTGGACTTCGAAGCCAACCTGGAAGTTCCAGGCTAGTCAGGGCTACAGGTTAAGACCCTGCTCATTGCCCTTCCCAAATGGTGTGTATGCATGATGTATGTACTTGTTTGTGTGTGCACCGGTGTGTGCATGGGTACATGTATGTGTGTGTATGTATGTGTGTAGGCCAGAGGTTGATATCTGACATCTTCCTATATCATGTTTCATCTTCTTTTTGGAGACAGGCTCTCTCACTGAACCCAGGGCTTACCCACTCAGTTAGACTTGCTGGCCAGTAAATTATCTTCAAGTGTCTCACCTCCCCAGTGCTGGGCCCAGCTTTTATGTGGGTGCTGGGGACCAGAACTCAGGTCTTTGTGCTGTGCATCAGGTACTTTACCCACTAAGCCATCTCCTCAGTGCTACTGTGAAATGTTTTTATTATTGTGATCATTGCCTTGTTTGGGATAGGAATGTTTGCCCAAGGCCCACAAGTGGGATGCCTGGTGTATTAGTCAGGATTCTCTAGAGTAACAGAACTTATAGAATGAATCCCCCCCCCCTATATAAAATGACTTACAGGCTGTGGTCTAGCTAATCCAACAATGTCTGGCTGTGAATGGAAAGTCCAAGAATCCAGAAGTTGTTCATTTCATGAGACAGGATGGTCTTTGATGTTCACTGAAATCACAAAGAAGCAGACTAGCTACTGAGGTGAAAGCAAGCAGGTGAAGAGAAAAAGCTTCCTTCTTTCATGTCCCTTTAAAGGCTTCCAGCAGAAAGCATGGCCCAGTTTAGAAGTGGGTTCTCCCAGTTTAGAAGATCTGGATTAAAGGTGTGTCATAATACCTCAAAGATCCAGATGAGAAGTAGATCTTCCCATTTCAAATTAAGCAAAAAATCTCTCACAAGCGTGTCCTCTATTTTTGAGTTTTAGTTAATTCTGGATGTAGTCAAGTTGACAACCAAGAATAGCCGGCCATTTCACCTGATCTCCAGCCTTTGATGCCATCAAGAAGTACTGGACCTTTAAGAGACAGGGCCTCTGGGGGAGTCGGTGGAGTGTTGATGAAGGGAACTGTGGAGGCCAGGCTTTCTCTTTTTCCTCCCTCACCCTGACCAGGCACTGCCCCCCAAGATGCCTGAAGATAATGAGTCTGTGATTATTGACCACAGCTCTTTTACCTAGGAACCAAAATGACCCTTTCTCTTCATAAATGCTCTTAAGCACTAACTCAGTGGCAGGAGCTAATCAAAACTAGCATACATCAAGTGAAACACACGCCTAACAGGTCCAGCTCCACAGCTTCCACCAGGGAGATGGGCACTGTTCCCACCAGCCCAGAAGTCCCACCAGCCTGGGACCTGCCCAATCCATGTCACCATGGTGTCAACTCTTCTGCCCTGCAGGGCAGTTGTGAATCACCCCACAGGGGTGCTGGGAACCAAACTCAGGTCTTCTGTAAGAGCATTATATGTCCTCAAATGAGAGCCATCTCTCCAGCCCCTGAACCTGAGTGTTTCTAAGACTATCCACATTAACTTTTTTGTTGTTATTGTTTTTTCTTCAAGACAGGATTTCTCTGTGTAGCCCTGGTTGTCCTGGAACTAGCTCTGTGGACCAGGCTGGCCTCCAACTCACAGAGATCCACCTGCCTTTGCCTCTGAGTGCTGGGGTTAAAGGTATGCACCACCACTGCCCAGCACATTAAATTTTTTAATTAATTAATTTGTAACTAGGTGGATAGTGATGGAAGTTTGGAAAAAAAAACAAAACCAAACTTGGTTATGATTGACAGAAGCCTGACCTCAACTGGCTTGAGAAGATGTGGTCTTTTGATTCAGGTACCAGTTCTCCTTACTGTCTGTCTCCATGGTCTCTATAGCAACCTCAGACTGGATTGCTGAGGTTACACAGCCTTGCTGGGACCACTTGCTATGGCTTGACTAACAGAAAACTCTTACTGACCAACCCCTGAACTGGCCAGGGCATCATGGTGATTTTTGCCCTACCATAGCCAGAAAACTAAGAGGGAAGGGCTCCCCAAAAGCACAGGACAAAAGAAAGCTGAGGGGACTATTCTAAGGGGAGCCTGGTATGGCAGACACAACTCAAGGATAGGGCCTAGGATAGCCTTACATCCCTCTTGCCCTTCCTTACCCAGCAACATACTCCATTCCTCTTTTGTGCACCCCTGATATTTTTTTTCAAGGTCTAAAAGATATTAGGACCTGGAAAAATGAGGCATCATGTGAAGAAGACAAATCTCAACAATCTAGCCAAGGAAAGCAGTCTCTGCGCTCCTGGGTGTACCAAGTGAGCCTCCTGCTGGGTCCCTGGCATCCATTCCAGGACTGGACACAGAGTGACGTCAGATGCTGTTTGAATGAATGGCTGGAGCATTTACTGAGCCAAGCCTTAGTCCTCTGGACATCTGTATCCTTGCAGTCGTCTTCTGGGGTATTATTTTGATTCCCATTGTAGCAAATGTGCCTTTTATTTATGTCACAATTCATTTACTATCGAGCGTCTCCGGTGCCCAGGAGATAACAGCTCCCTTTCGCACAGAATGTACACTCTAGTACATGGGAACACTGAGGGACTCATTTAAGGGTGTTCACAGGGATTAGGTGTAAGGCTTTCTGGATCTTTAGCGGGAAAGAGTCCAGAATAGCGGGGGAGGGGGGGTAGCCTGAGCACTCAAGCAAACTAGTCAGAAGGAAAGTGGTCTCAATCAGCGCTTCTCCAGGCCCTTGGAGTTTCATCCAGTGCACGTGGGCAGTCTGCCTCAGTCTAGCCCTCCCTCTCCCTGTCTGCTCCAAGCCTCTTCAGCTCTCCTTGTGCAGTGATTGACACAATAATTGGTGTGTGGGCCGTGGGCTAACTGAAGTGGGCTGTGGATTGTGGTGGGCTGCGGATGCAGCAGCCCTGGAGGAGGTGGGGATGAGGCCCCACCCAGGCTTGGTCCCCTCTGGGGCTGCATCGGCAGTGGTGGCTGCCTCCTTCTTCCATATGGAACACACTCTCCAGGATCTAGGGAGGACCCTTGGGCTCTCCAATGAGACTAGGGACAGAGGGTAGACTGAGAGACTGCTCCAAAACCAAGTGGAACCCCTGCTGGTGCTGGAGCTCCTAGAGGGGGAGGGGAAGAAGTGCCCCTATTTGTTCTTGTCACTTACAGGGCCTGAGGCCCTTGGCAAATAAATTCTCTATTTGGAGCCTGGTTCAGGTTCTTTGTTTCTTTTGTTCATTCCTTCCACTGTTCAATGCTGCATTACTGCATGCCTTATAGGTTTGAGATTGGAGTATAGTGGGAATAAGGTAAAGTCCAGATGTCCAGAAGCTAAGAGCCAGAGGGGGACACACAAACCGACACATACTCTCACAAAAGGCAGCAGGAAGGAGCTAAGAACAGCGGGAGCATGCTGTGTCTACGTGAGGAAAGCAGGAAAGCCGGCAGGTACCATACTTAGCAAGCATCTCTCTATAGCCTGCACTCAGGCCTGGCGCACACACAGAGTCAGGGTGGATATATACAGTTGTAACCCTTCATTACCTTTGCTTTTCCTACCTGGATGAGATGCTCGTAGGCAGAAGGCTGTTCCAGCTTGGTTTTTGAGCCACCAACAGGTGATTTCAAAGTCTTCTCCACAGCAGGGTATGGTCAGGGCATGGACAAGAAAGTAGACCCTGCTGGTGGCAGGCAGCTGACATGAGAAGGTCAGGGCACATTGTACAGGGACAGCAGCACATAATCCCTAATACTTTACAGTGCAGCCCAGGGAAGGGCTTGGGCTGGGACTCAAGAGGTGGCCTGAATCCATCCTGGCTCAAAGGCAATTTGTGGGGAAGGCTACGCAGGGCAACAACTTTGCTTGGTACAAGACTGGCACTAGGAGCTGTGGCCACAGTGCTGACTCCAGTCTTCTCTCCTAGCTGGCCAGGCCCTAACTTAAGGCCTTGGGGTTTGCAGTTAGAAGTGGTGGGAGTATGGCTTGGATCCAGGGCAGATGTCAACCACCTCAGCTGTTAGCTTGGCTCTCACACGAGTGGATGCCAAACAGACAATGGAGACACTAAAAAAAACACAGGCAGAATGCCAGCTGCAAACACAGACTTTGCTATGGTCCACACCCAGATTGCTGCTGGAAGGAGAACAGACCCCAAGACAGAAACAAATTAGGGTGCACTGTCCCTTGAAGCCAAACCAGTTTTCCCAGTGATGACTCTGGGCTAGAAACTACCTATGCTGGATGCTCAGAGCAGCAGAATTGGGTAATGAAGAGGGATGCATGTGGCTTCCAGGGACCTAGATTTTCAGATTCATTCTTGCTTGAAAACTAGCCTAAGACAATTACAGAAGTCTCTCTCCCTCCCTCTCTGTCTCTGTCTGTCTGTCTGTCTTTCTGTCACACACACACACACACACACACACACACACACACACACACACACAC
>CAJQZJ010027415.1:2109688-2179486 GCA_907164525.1 Lophiomys imhausi | reverse complement strand
ACACACACACACACACACACACACACACACACACACACACACACACATACACACGGTGTACTAGTTACTACTGAGGTATGGGATTGAGTAGCCTTTCCTTCTGCCCCCAGGCTCCCAGTCCCCCTTTCACCAATACTAATTCATTGTTTATTCTGGCCTGACAATTCACAGCCTTGCAAGCAGACACACACATAATTCCTTTCTAATACAGTCAAGATTATCACTTTGATTCTTTGTTAAAAATTGTCTAAAGATTTATTTATTTCTATTTTTACATGAATAAATGTTTTGCCTACATGTATGTCTGTGGACCACATGCATGAAGTGATTGAAGAGTCCAGAAGAGGGCTTAAACTTGAGTTACAGACAGTTGTGCATGTGGGTGCTGGGACTCGAACCTGTATCCTCTGCAAGATCAGCCAGTGCTTTTAACCACTGAGCCATCTTTCCAAGCAAGAGTTCTTAGCTAATGAGCCACTTCTCCAGCCTCTCCCCACAAACCCCTAATTCTTTTCAGAAAGTCTTAGAGAAGTCTTTTCCTATCAACCGTTTTAATTGTGTACCAATAAACCTCAGTGAATATCTAGGTGGCAGCTTTCTCATGTCTTTTGGAGAACATCTGAGATGTGCGCTGATTAGTTTTTCATCAACTTGACACAAGCTAGAGTTACCTGAGAAGGGGGACCTTCAATTGAGGAATTGCTTCCATCAGACTGGTCTGTGGGCAACCCTGTAAAGGAATTCCTTGATTAATGATTGATGTGGGAGGGCCAAGCCCACTATGGGTGGAACCACCTCTGGGCAGGTGTCCTGGGTTGTATAGAAGGTCACTGAGTAAGTCTTGTGGAGTCAGCCAAGAAGCAGTGTTCCTCCCTGGGCTCTACTTCAGTTCCTGCCTCCTGATTCCTTCTTTGGGTTCCTACCTTTGTTTCCTTTGATGTTGGACTGTGACCTGTAAGCCAAATGAACCCCTTTCCCCCAAGTTGCTTTTGGTCAGTGTTCTATCACAGTCATAGAAAGCAAACTAGAAAAAAGTGTGAATGGTGCCTAAAGAAGTCCAGATATATTATCTCTTATTCTCTCTCTCTCTCTCTCTCTCTCTCTCTCTCCCCCCCCCCGCCGTGTGTATATATATGTACAGATGCTTATGCCTGTAGTGTGCATGTGGAGGACAGAGGTTAACAGTGAGTGGGTGCCTGTCTTCCCTGATCATTGGCTACCTTACTTTTTGAGGCAGATTCTCTCACTGCTCTGGGAGCCAATTGATTCAGCCAGACTGGGCAGCGTTTGGGATCTGAAGATCTGCCCATCTTCTCCTCCTCCCTACTCCCCCATCACAGAACTGGGGTTACAGATGTCTGGTGCCACCATGGTCTTTTATGTGGGTGCTGGGAGCTCTAACTCAAGTCCTCATAACTCCTTGGTGGCATTTTCCTGACTGAGCTGTCTTCCCACCCTACACACTCACACACACACACACACACACACACACACACTCACACACACATACACACTCTCACACACATACACACACTCACACACATACACACTCACACACATACACACTCACACACACAGACACACATACACACACCTCTCACACACACTCACACACATACACACACACATACACACACACTCACACACACACCTCTCACACACACATACACACACTCACACACACACACACACACACACACACACACACACACACACACACACATGTTCTTGTTGCCAGTAACTATTTCCAAATCAGCTTGTTTTTGGAGACACCATTCGTCCTCTTGGGTCATTTGCTGTTTTTGTGTTTTCCCACCTTCTCTGTTGACAATGGTGACCTTCGGAGGCCCATCCCTCCTGGAGCTTCCCTGTCCACTCAACAAGTCTAAAGCACAGGTGGTGGAGCTCATCTCAGGGACATTGTGACAGGCAGCAGTCCACCAGCCCAGCTCCTCCCTTGGCTGTGACACTGGATAAATTTAACATGCAGATTACAGCCCAGTGCCTCCTCACATGGTCTGACAATATTATGACTTTGTTTAAAATCTCACTGAGGGCCAGGTGTGGTGGCTCATGCCTTTAATCCCAGCACGCAGGAGGTAGAGGCAGCCGGATCTCTGTGAGTTCAAGGCCAGCCTGGTCTACAAAGTGAGTCCAGGACAGCCAGGGATACATAGAGGAAACCCTGTCTCAAATAAAAAAAAATCTCACTAAGGTGAGCAGCCTGTAAGATGGATCTTGTACAGTGACCTCCTGGTGGTCACACCCTGTATGACCTCCCCTCCCTCTGAGTGTAGGCTATGATGTGACATTACTTCCAAGCCAGGCCCATGGCTTCCATCTTAGGGGACTCTTATCCTTGTCAGCATTCTCGTTCTGGGGGAGACCAACCGCCTAGTGATGGGCAATCCTGTGGAGTAGCCATAGGGCAGGGATCTGGTACCTCTGGTTAGCTGCTTGGAGGAACTGAGATCTGTCCTCACTCACTAGAGTGGGTTTGAGGTGTATCCTCCCCAGTGTGGATCTTCCCATGGCTGTCACTGTGGCCCATAGCTTGATGTGAGACCCTAGGCCAAGACCACCCTGTGAGGTCACTTGAATTCCTGGTTGGCAGAACTTGGAAGATATTGATGCTTGTTTCAGGCACTGAGTCTGGTGGCTATTTGTCACGGAGCAGTGAAGGATCAGCCCATGTGCCTTGGCTTGGCATCCTCGCCTCCTGGTGGTACCTCTACCCCATCTCCTGCCTGCCAAGCACCAGTTTCTCAAAAAACCACACACACACATAATAGTCCTTTTTTTTTTTAAACCTCTGAGGATCCAATGGAACACACCTAGGGCCTGTCCCAATGTCCCCTTCTGGCACTGGGAGAGAGCAGGCTGTTTCTGCTGTCTTGCCTATATCATCAGATTTTGAAACACAAATGAGCCTGCAACCAGGCCAGCCCATCTAAGTAGGATTTCAAGAAGGGCTGTACAGTCAGGTCTTCATGTCAGAGCCTCCAGATTAGCATCAGCCCTCCTTCAGGCCTCCTGTGAACCCCCACCTCTCTGTCTGTGCCAAATCTGGCCTTGTCTTATCACCTTTCATGTCTTTGTCCTTCCCACCAAGCCCAGACCCCAAATGCCTGCCTTCCTGCAGCATCATGTACCCAAGTTCCCTCAGCTCCCTCTACATCTCCCCCACTTCTCTGCTTTTACCCAGCGTGTCATTATTTCCACCAGGTTTAACCTCCCTGTCTGAACCAAGAGCTCTTTGCTGGCCAAGGCCTACTTCCTAGGAGAGCACTCAGCCCAGAGAAGTCGTGGGGATGCTCTGTGTAAATGGATGAATGAAATAACCACCCAGTTGAGACAAGGAGTGGAAAGGCCAAGAAGGCACAATCATGAATCCTCTCCCTCTCTAATGCCCAGCCTCCCCAGTCCCCCCCCCCCCCCGCAGACACACTTCTTCCACCCTCATCTCCTGGGCTGACAGTTAAGGCCTCTCCTGTTCACCCTTGCTCTGCATCCCACCTCAGCTCTGCTGTCCCTCTTTGCCCATCCTATCACCTCGGAGCCATTTACGGTCCTTTCAGAATCATGATCACTAGGCTAGAGAGATGGCTCAGTGAGTGCATGAGGACTTGGATTCGGATGCCCACCCTCGTGCTTCAAGAAGCTGGACTCGGTGGTAAGTACCTGTGATGTCACACAGTGTTAGAAAGCAGGAGCAGCAGAATTTCTGTGACTCATTAGTCAGATGCTCTAGTCACTCAACAAATTTCAGGTTCAGTGAGAAACCCTGTTTCAAAAAAATAATAATAAGGTGGAGGGGCTGGAGAGATGGGTGGTTCAGTGGTTAAGAGCACTGGCTGTTCTTCCAGAGGACCTGGGTTTGATTCCCAGCAACCATGTAGTGGCTTGCAACCATCTCTAACTCTAGTTCCAGGGGATCTAATGCCCTCTTCTGGCCTCCACAGGTAGTACACACACATACATTCAGATAAGACACCTATACGCATAAAACAAAAACAGATAAATCTTAAGATAAGGTGGAAAGGTCTTGAGAAAGACAAGTGATGTCCATCTCTAGCCTTCACATGTGCACATAGAAGTGCACAGACTCAGCCATGCACACACTACATGCACACAAGAAAAACTAGTCATGGCAGCAAATGTTTGCACAGCTAGTTTCTAAGTCTGCTGCTGAGCATCCCATATCCTGATGAGTCCTCTGCTATCTTTGCTCATAGCTATCTTTGGTCCCAGGAGTTGGGCACGCCTGTTAGACCTGGATAAAGCTGTCCTGGGTCTATTTTGAGAAAAACCTATGGTTGGCCTTAAGAGGTGAGCTTCCCCTCTGCCTGGAAGACACCCTGGCAATTTGTGCTCCTGGCCCTTTGCACATCCTCCCAGCACTCTGCCTGGAACAACACTCCCCCCCCAAATCCTGGCTTACACAGATTTTTATACAGAAGTTTGTCTGTCTGACAGTTATTCTCACACTTAGAATTTAGACTGTCCCCTAGCATCACAACAGAAAGACTTTTCTTGTGGTCCCACTACCAGGAATCTTGGGAAGGACTACACCTTCTTCCTCTCAGAAACCGCAGGTCCATCAGGGACTCAACACAGAGCAGGTACTTCCCTCGAGTCATGGTGACCTACCAGCCACCCTTTCTGTTTCTTGCTTTCGCTGCCTTGGACTCTCCACTCACCACTTCCTTTCCCTGGGTGACCACTTACATCTTGGCCAGCCCTTTTCCTTTTTGGCTCTCTGTCTGCCTCAGGGCCTGGCAATCTCTCTCTAGGCTTATTTTCCCTTCATTCCACTGGCATATTTTCCTATCTGCCTCCCTGGCTGGATTGAAAGTCCTTCGAGGCCTGGACCGTATCTTGTTGATCATCACATTGCTGTGCTACACGGTACCTATTACACGGTGAATGCTAGTAAATGTTTGCAGAGCGGATGAATTAATTAATCACCCTCCACACATATCCCTGGGTCCCTGAATAGAAGGACACAGAAACCGCTACAAATTATCCAAGACTGTGTATTGTAGCCCCAGAGCCCAGATCAACTGTCTTAAGAAAGAAGGGGATGTGTTTGTTTTGCTTTGCTTTGCTTTGTTTTGTTTTTTAGAATAATTTGGTCAGCTGGAGTAATTTATAGGTATTTGTGTGCATGTGTGAAGACTCCACTTTCCTCAGACACCATCTATCTTTCTCTTTGTGGGTTTGTTTTGGCTTTGAGATGCAGTCTCTTACTGGCCTGCAGCTCATGGATTATGTTAGGCTGGCTGGCCAGTGAGCCCTAAGGACCTTACCCTGTCTCTGCCTCACCAGTGCTGAGATACACACATCTTCTATGGCACATAGTCTTTTAACCTGGGCTCAAACTCAAGTCCGCATGCCTGAAGAATAAGCATTTTACCATCTGAGCTATCTCCCTAACTCTCTAGCAAGACAGTATCTTACTACATGGGCCAGCATGGCCTCAAACTCACCATCCTGCCTCAGCCTCCCAAATTCTAGAAGTGCCCGAGTATTACCATGATGGATGAGAAGAGGGTGTTTATTGATTTTATCTCTCAGCAGCCCTAGCTGACTTCAGGCATGGCTGAATTCAGAAACACAATAATCTCAGCTGCTGACTTTCATGCCTTCTTCTCTCTGTAACTACCAAAGGTTATGTGATCCAAAGATAGCTTTTCATTTTCTAGTTAGGAAAACCTGAGGCCCAGAGAAGCCATGATTTGTTCCAGGTTATCCAGCAAGTTAGGATGAGGTTGGCATATAAGTCACATTTCTGATCTCTGTGGCACTTCTCATATACAAAGCCCCAGTGAGAAGGACCTTAGAGTCAGCTTCCACTGCCTGCCTCCTCCCTGGCCTCACTCTAGTTTTACCCTGTCCTGTATGAACTCCAAGATTCTTAGACCACCAACTAGTCTTGTCTCAAGTGCCTCTGATGTCTCGGGGCTGGATTTGAAGACTAGCTCCACCATGGGGCAGCTGTGACACCAACAGGTCAACTATTTCTACCTGAAACCCGTCACGCTGTCTTTGCAGACATGATAGGAGGTCACAAGAGCCACTGCTCTCAGTGTGCCCGGTACTATCCCATTTTTAAAAATCACACAGTCCCACATCCTAGAAACCTACGGTTCCAGGAACCGGCTGTTGGATTATCCTATCAGACAGGTGCCTTGCCTAGCACAAAAGAGAAGGTACCCTCAAAAGACCTCATTGAACAGAACCACCCCTCCCAGCCACATCTTCCAGGAGACAGGGTCTTGGCCAAGGCCATGATGGCAAGCCCATTTCTGGATCTCTGTGCCTGTTGCAATTTAGAGCAACCATCTGAGCAATGAGTCCAGGGAGGCTGTTCCTGTCTCTGCCTCCCTTTCTGCCTCCAGCTTCTTAGCCCAAAAGGGTTCCCCAAACTCATACTGTAAGAGTACAGAGTTAGAGGAGAACCTGACACGGACCCCATCTCACGGGGTACTCTCCCATCATCCAGATGGCAAAACAAAGGCTGAGAGAAAGACACTGCTGACCTGCAGTCACTCACAGCTGCCCTCCTGGTTGCTGCCAGTGAAAACTCAATTTACAGGTGTGACAGAGTGGCAGATGCATGGAAAAGACACATAGGCTTTGAGCCTCATTCTCAGAGCTACATATTTGCCAAGTGACTCTGGGCTTCTATGACCTACCTGTGACATGCCAGGCATTATCTTGCTAGAGTACATGAGGGCAATAGCCAAGTTTCAGACACTGTGGACAGTGTGGTCCTTTCCTGGCCCCAGCACAGAATGCCTTCTGGGTTGCCTTACTGAGTGTGGCGTGGGCTTCCCCTAGCTTCTCTGTAGGTTTCAGCTGTGTTATCTAGTCCTTGGTGTCTTCCTTCCTGTTATTTTCTTTCTTAACCTGTGTGTGTGTGTGTGTGTGTGTGTGTGTGTGTCCATCTGTCTAAGTGTGCCAAGCTGCATGTGTGCATGTGTGGAGGTCAGAAGACAACACCATGTGGATCCTAAGGATCAAACTCAGATTGCCAGGCTCAGAGCCAAATACCTCTATCAGATGAACCCCCTCCCTGACTTGTGTGTTCTCTCTCTCTCTCTCTCTCAGTCTCTGTAGCCTAGGGGCTTTAGAAAGCAAAGCAGATCCCACTAACCCCTCAGGAAGGCACATCCTAGGGCAGATACTAAAGAGGCCTTGGGCCTTGAGCAGTGCTATTTAATTAAGGGGACCACGGACAGTGGGGCATAAAGCCCTGGGTCAGCCTCAAGCGGTACAGGGCCACTAGGCCTCCAGTTTGTCCCAGGTGGTAACATAGCTCAGCCAGGGCCCCCATCACTCCAGCAGACACACTTCAGCTGCTAAGAAAGAAGTTCAGGGCTCACCTGGGTCCGTTGCTTAGCAACAGGAGGCTGTGAATGACATCGCTCTTGACACTTTAACTTACCCCTCTGTGGCAAGCAGAGGATAATGAAAGTCTAGGCAGACAGCAAGACAGAATTCAAAACCAGCAGTGAACAAGTACAGGGGAAAGAGGGGGCCTGAAGTGAGCACTTCTGGGGTTCGGCTCTCCAAGTCATGCGGTAACTACTGGGTTCTTTAGAAGCTGGTTCAGGAGTCCTGGGTATGTTTGCCATCTTAAAGAAGACTGGCTGGGCTTGGTTCCCGTTGACTGATAGACACTTACCAGCCCTATGCCTGCAATTCCAGAAGTTGCCACTAGAAAAGCCGCAGCCTAAGCAAGAGGGGCAGTCCCTTCAGCTCCACCTCACTCCACAGACAGCTTTGAGTCTGTTAATCCATGAGGTTACCACAGTGTGTCTGTGATCAGGGACATATTTGTGCTGGACAAATGAGAAGACAGAAAGCTATTTTTTTCCACATGCTGATTGAGTGGCTGGGCCACACTATGCTGTTACCTGTGTATGGGTAAAAGTGAGCAAGGCAGACATAGCTCCAGCCTTCAGGGAGCCACATCCTGATCAAGGGGAAGGATTACCTGTTGATAAATATAGACAGCCACACTTACAGGGGGCCAGTTGCCACTTTCCTACTTTATAGCGAGGCTAGAGTGATGGAATCCAATAGAACTGGGTAGAGTATTAATTTTGGGTTTAAAATTTATATAACTAATTTTTTGCATGCATATTCACATGTGTGTTGTGTGCACATGCATGTGTGGAGGCCTGATGTTGGATTTCCTGTGTCATGTTCTGCTGCTCTACACTTTTATTTTTGAGTCAGGGTGCCTCATTTGAACTCAGAGATCGGCTAATCTAGCCAGGCAGCTTGCTCCAGGGGTCTGCTGTCCCTGTCTATGGAGTCCTAGGATTACAGGGGGCTGCCATACACAACCTGGCTTTGTCCATGAATTCTGGGGATCTGAATTCTGGTCCTCATCCTAGCAATGCAAACACCTTATCTACTGAATCATCTCCCCAGCCCCCATATTTTACTTGTAACTACTTTACTGAATTTTAAACCACCCCCCACCCGCCCCAGTTTAGCAGAGGTGACGTGGCTTTGCCTTGTGAGAGCCAATCAGAGGTCAATGAAACTGTGAGCACACTCAGGGTGGGGAGCTCTGCAGCCTAAGTTTGACTGCTCTTCCGACTTAAGATTTTTGTTTTTTGTTGTGGCTTTATGGGAGTGGCAATATCAACCTACCCTGAAGAACACCTGTGAATCGCACATTAGAAGATACCAAGGCTCTGGGAGAAAAATAAAGCGGGAAAGGTGTCTAGAGACCCATAGGAGAAAAAGGAAATTGAGTAGCCAGAGGAGGCTACTTCTGAAAAAAGTGTGCTCGGGTCGTGACACCAGGCAGTGGTGGGGAGATGGGAGTGCAGCTGTGGCAGCATCACTATGGAAAAGAACGGGAAGATGCCGCGGTAGAAGGGTGGCAGGTCAGAGCCACAGATCCCAGAGGCAAAAACTCTACTAAGATGGGAGCCGTGGAAACATGAGTGTCAAATTTTCCAGATAAAATGACATGTCAAATTTGGATTTCAGATAAAGAATAACAAAAATTTTACTGTGTTTTTTTTGTTTTGTTTTGTTTGTTTTTTGAGACAGGGTTTCTCTGTGTAACAGCCCTGGCTGTCCTGGACTCTCTTTGTAGACCAGGTCGGCCTCGAACTCACAGAGATCCACCTGCCTCTGCCTCCCGAGTGCTGGGATTAAAGGCGTGCGCCACCACGCCCGGCTTACTGTGTTTTTTTAAAAAGTACAAATACATCCTTGACATCCCCCAGGACACACTTACAATACAATCATTGCATTGTTTACCTGACACTCAAATTCAACTGGACATCCCAGATTCTCTCTGGCAACCCATTCTGGGAAGTCTTGCAACAGAGGCTTGGAGTTGCATTTCAAGTGGGGAGCCCAGAATGAAGGGGAGATTGGAAGTGGAGAGATGAAGGATAATGGGGACTTGGGCCCTCCAGTTTAATCATTGGTGATTTTGACCAAGACTGTTGTGTAGAGCTGATGAGGGACTGAGGTTAGGGTGAGTTCAAGTGAGAAGGGAGGGCTCTTCCTTTTCTTCCTCCTTTTGTTTCCTCTCCTCCCTTCTCTTCCCTTACCTTCTTTGAAGACATTAGTGATGGCAAAGATTAAGAAGGCAAGAAGGCTAAGACTGCAGGAGCATGGCTGGAGAGCCACCAGCATCAGGGCCCACGAGGCAATGGCTGAGGATTGTTAATATTGACAGGAGCTGAGAAATCTGGTACATGTATGGGGTCATAGGAGCTGCCTTGCCAAGCTGGAAGTAAGCTTGATTGGAACTGAGGTGTCTATGAGCAAGTAGGTATCGGGAAGTGCGCTCTAGGAGTGTGGTGTACATGTGTTAAAGGACACATTTCCTATCTGCTTAGAGGGTTAGCTTGCAAATAATGATACCCACCCTAAGTACTCAAATCCTGGTGATTTATTTTTTTAAAAAATCATGAGAGAGAGAGAGAGAAATGGGGCCATGGCACGCCATGGCACACATGTGAAGGTCAAAAGTCAACTTTGTAGTATGGATCTCTCCATCCATTTTCACATGGGTTTCTAGAATTGAACTCAGGTCTTTAGGCTTGCACAGCAAGTGCCTTTACTTGCTGAGCCATCTTACCTGCCCAAATCTTGGGTTTTTGATACCACCTTCTATGAAAGGAATTTAGAATCTAGTTTTAATTTAGACCTGGGGCAAATTAAAATTCAAAATGAGTCGACAGCGGCAGTCAATGATATACTGAATACACTGGATAAAATCGGAATCTACCTTGCCGGGTGGTGGTGGCGCACACCTTTAATCCCAGCACTTGGGAGGCAGAGGCAGGCAGATCTATGTGAGTTCGAGGCCAGCCTGGTCTACAAAGCAAGTCCAGGACAGCCAGAGCTGTTATACAGAGAAACTCTGTCTCGAAAAACCAAAAAAAAAAAAAAAAAAAAAAATCGGAATCTACCAAAAAGGAAGGGAGGGATGGAGGAAAGGAGGGTGGGAGGGAGGGAGAGAAGGAGGGAAGAAGAGTAGAGACACAGAGAGAATGGTGCTCTTTATCTGAAAAGCTACAGCTAGGCATATGGATCAGAAGAGAGGCATACACGTATGCCTGAAGGGGCAAAAAAGCCACCTGCTGCTTGGATCACCTCTGCAGAGATGCAGGAAGCCTGGGCCCGCCAAAGGCCCAGTCATGTTCTGCAGCTTAGGCATTTGCACATGCTCAGCTGTGCATGGAGGAATGTTTTGAGGGTAGTTTTGGGCACTTAGCTCTCTGGAGGGCAGGGCAGGGATACAGGGAGGTCTGCTAAGCTCGTGTTGTTTGTTTTGAAGCAGTGTCACCATAGGGAGCCCAGACTGACCTCAAACCTCAAACTTTTCATTCTTCTGCCTCAGCTCCTTGACTGTTGGGATGCTAGGCGAGTGCCACTAAGCCAGGCTCTAAGTCTGGGTTCATGTCATAGCTTCCTAGTTGTGTGACTACAGGCTTTCAGGCAAGGGGCTTCCTTTCAAGATCTGTGAGTGAGCAGACCCTTGTATATTTCTTACCCTCTCCTCTATCCTCACATTCATCTTTTCTTCCCTCTCCTTCTTCCTTCCTTCCTTCTCTTTCTTTTTCCTTCCTTCCCTCCTCACTCTTCTTTTTCCCCTCCCTCCATGTCTTCCTATAAACACTTCCTGGAGATCTTCTACATGGAAAGCTTCATTTAACTTATGAGGCCTAAACTCCCTTGCTGGACTTAAAGTCTTGAGAGAGAAAGAGACTAGACAGGCATGAATCAAACCAATTAACTCAGTTTCAAGCAACGATAGGAGCTGTGAAGGAAGTGAGCAAGCTTCAGAGAAAGAATGATGGGAGATGCAGATGGAGTTGTCAGGGAGAGCATCTCCATAGAGACAGATGGTGAAGAGAGAGGGCCAACATACATAAAGGGCCTGAGGTGGGGAAGCATTGGGGAGCTTGCCGTATTGGGGTAATATAACAGAGGGTGAGGCTGGGGAGATGGGGGTTATGAGAGTGTGGGCAGAGCAGTGTCCTTCCACAATGTGTGACATGGTCCCTGTTGCTGGTTGCCTTCACCCACACCTTAATGGGATTCGTGGGACCATAGCTAAGGGAACAAGGAGGCAACTGAAAGAGGGCTGGGAGCCTCCAGACCTCTGGCAGGCTGGACTATATACCATGTACTCTTTCTAGTTCAAGGCCTTGTTATTCCTCAGATCCCACCCACCCCGACTGGGATTGGCATTGCCTGACCATGTGACTTTCTTGACTGATGGTGCCATAGTATAGGTGTGGTGGTCAGGAGGGGCTGTGAAGGACTTGTATGGTGCTAATTTGGTCCTCAGTCTGGTTTTTGTGCAGTCATTTCTAGCCAGGTGTGTGCAGGAGGAAGAGGAGGAGGAAGAGGAAAAGAAGCAGGAGGAGGAGGGACCAGGGGAGCCTCCTAGCTTCACTGCACATTAGTCAGCTGGTTCAATGCTTGTTTGGCTCTGGTTGTCCTATCTGTTCTGGATGCAGCACTTGGGGTCTAGTCACATGGCCTCAGGACTCTGGGACTTGTTTGGCTTCACTCCAGTTTGGGACAGGAGAAGAAAACAGTGAAGCCAGAATTCTATCTTATTTCTCTGAGGCCTCACCACAAGCTCCAGGCAACAGTGTGCTTCCACAAAGGGACCTGGGTCTGTTTTCCGTGGGTTTATCAACACCTGATCACTCACAGCTCCCTCATGAGGTCTGTGAGCTCAGTTTGTCCCAGTACAACGGTTACTCTGTATCATTGCTATGGCAAGACACTTATCAAAAGCAACTTAAGGAAGAGAGAGTTTGTTTTTTGGTTTGCTTTCTCCTTTTTACTCAGTTTGGGATCCTAGCTTGTAGAGTGGTACCACCCATAAGGTCTTCCTACTTGTGATGATTAGTTTGGATTGTCAAATAGACAAGATTTAGGATCACTTGGGGAAATAGACTCCAGAGGAGGTGCCTAGGTCAGGTTAGCCAGTGGGCGTGTCTGTGGGCGTGTCTGTGGGGCGTGTCTGTGGGGCGTGTCTTGTTTACGCTAACTCAGGTGTGGAAACCTGTCCACTGTGGGTAGCACCATTCCCTAGGAAGGGAATTCTAAATTGTAGAAGAATGGAGGGAGCAAGGTGAGCGCTACTGTGTTTGCAATCATTCTCTCTCTCTGCTCTTGGCTGTGGATGTGACCAGCTGCTCCAAGTTCCTGTCACCTGGGCATCCCCTCAATGATAGACAATAACCTGGAATTATAAACTGAATAAGCTCCTCCTCCCTTAAATTGTCATAGCAACTCCACCTCAATTAACCTAATTTAGATAATCCCTCATAGGCATGCCCAGAGGCTAACCTCATCTAAATAATCCCTCAAGGGCATGGCGAGAAGTTCCTTTCCTAGGGGACTCTGGGTCCTGTCAAGCTATCAGTAATAATCATTACAGGACCATGCTCCTCTCTTGCTTACAGCCCCAGCAGCTTTTCCCTTTTCAGAGAAAAGTCAAAACTCTCTAGTCTGGCATACAAGGCCCACAGGGCCCTTCTCTGACCTCCCCACCCCCATCTGCAGTTCAACTCCTTCCACCCACTCTGAAGTTTCCAGTCACCTTGCCACGCTCTGCCTGTTCCTGCCGCCTGTTCTTTGTGCCTGCTATCCCTGCTGTCTGCAAAGCCAGCCTTCTCCATCTCTCTGCTTTGTGACCGTCTACCTGCATGCTTTGTTTCTAATGAACACCATTGAGCTGTCACGGTATTCTGGGCAACATGTCGAGCCCCATGCATGTTTGTTCTAATTCACTCTTTCCCCCATGACACTAAGAAATATCATCTCTGCTTGGAATGCTCATAAACATGGGCACAGAGAAGTAAGCCTGCTGGGCCGAGGTTGCACAGGCAGGCACACATGAGGGCAGCGGGGCTCTCAGACAAGAAGTAACTAATATATTTGATATAGGTCTACCTGTTTCCAGAGCCCTTAGTCACCTCTTTGTGTCTCTTGTACTTGCAGAATTCTTGTTCCTATGCAGGAGCTGCATCCACTCAACCTCCAAACGCTATGCCACGCTGTGCCTGGAATGTCACCTCCTCGGTCCACCCTCAGCCAGTGCTGGAATCTTTGCTGATCTCATTTTGCAGAGGAGGGCCATTGAGGCTCAGAGAACAAAGGGACTATCGTTGGATTCTGCAGGCATTAAATGGTGAAGCCTGTTGGATCCCCAGATCTAGATTGGATCTCTTGGCTACACTGGCACTGAGTTTACTAGAAGTTTCAAAATTCATCTGGAATGATGACTGACCAAGTCCCAGGGACTTGTGGCTCTGGGCTGGGCACTAGCACCCTGCTCTTCACAGGGTCTGTCTGGGCAGAAGTCAGGCTCTAGCAATCCCCCCACCCCTGCATACAGTGGGATGTGCCCCCACCCCCACCCCCGGCACCCAGGGCTCAGGCTCGGAATGCAAATAAACAGAAAGTCAAACGACTTTCACCCCATCCCTTCCAACTCAGTGATTTTGGAGGAGAATAAATACTGAAGTCACTGGCATGAATAGAAATTAATCTAGAACTGGACTAACAGTGTGGGGATGTTTTTGAAAAAAAAAGGAAAAAGAACTTCTCAATTTAAAATCTCAACACAAATAGACTCTTCTAAGGTCAAATGAAAGAGAAATGTATTAGGAAAGCAAAAAGATGTTGGGGGCCAGAGCACCCTCTTCTATCTCCCCTCCCTCTTTCTTCTCCCCCTCTCTCCAGCCTTCTCTCAGCTCCTCTTCCCTCCCATCCTGTTTCCTCTTCCACCCTCATCCTGTTCACCTTCGAGTCCAGTCCTCCTTCCTCTGCTCTTTGCCTCCATTCTTCCCACCTGTGTGTTTATATCTACTAGCCTCTCCCTTTACTAATGTGTGTATGTGTGAGTGTATCTGGAGTGTACATGTGTGTTTACATTTGCATGTGTGTGGAAGTGGCTGCATGTGCATATGTGTTGAACACTGAGGCATGGTGTCTCACTTGAACCCAGAGCTCACCTATACAGCTAGTCCAGGCATCCAGCTTGCCCCAAGAATCCCCTGCCTTTGCCTTCAGTAAACTGGGATTACAGGCACAGCTAGCAGTTATGTGTGGGTGCTGGGGATCCGAACCCTGGTCCTCACACCTGGGAGGCAAGCACTTTTACCCAATGCGCCATGGCTCCAGCCCTCACTTTCAGTTCAGTGACAGAAGTCCAGTCTCAGAAGAGTAGCATGTCTTTGGCCAAGTCGTTTATCTACTTCATACCTGTTTTCCGGTCATCGTGGTTGGAAGTAAGCTCTCTGCTTGTCGAGGGATACTGAGCACAGCAAGACAGTTCTATGCAGAGGAAAGAGTTTCCACCTTGTGATGGGCTTAGGCCTGGAGGGTAGGCAAAGGTCCCAAGTGAGCATCATTTGGCTATGGAGGATTTCAAGTGGCCGAACACAGGTGTCTTGTGACCTTGGCATGTGCGTGTGTGGTGTAGGTGAACCTGTATGTATAGGTGTGTGTGCCTACATGCGCACATGTGGATGACAGAGGAGGATGTTGGATGTCTTCTCCATCACTTCATACCTTAGTTTTTTCCATTACGTGAATATGTGTATATACGTCTATGTATTTGTGTGTATGAGCACATATGTGCTGTGGTGTGCATATTGAGGTCAGAGGACAACCTGAGGGAGTTGGCGCTCTCTTTATTCCTATCATGTGGCTCTCAGGGATTGAACTCAGGTCAGCAGGTAAGTGCCTTTACCTGCTGAGCCATCTCTCTGGCTCTCCAGCTTCGTTTTTGGGACAATGCCTCTCACCGTACCTGAAGCATGTTAATTTGCCTAGACCGGCCAGCCAGCCAGAGAGTTTCGGGATCTGCCTGTCTCTGGGTTCTAGGCCCGAATGACCACAGTCAGCTTTTTACTTGGGTGTCGAGCATTTAGACTCAGATCCTCTTGCTTTCTCTTACTCACCATGCTGCCCCTCACCCACACCTTGGCCTCTCCACTTCAGCTGGCAGCTGACCTGAGATGAAACTAATTGGAAACCAAGGAGAAACTGAGAGGTGTAGTGGGTGGGCAGGCCTTCAAAGGTCATATGAGATATGTGGAGTGGGAAAGAGCCATATGCCGAGTCTAAATGAGGAAATTGTGACTGGCAGAAGGAAGTGGTCTCCCTGGCAACCATGGGGAGTTGAACCCCAGGAGGGACCGACTGGAAGGGAACCCTGAGGCATGCTCTTCTTAGGGAAGGGAACATGTCTTTCTTTGTCATCATTGTCTCCCCAGGGCACAACATGAAATCTGGATCCATAAATACAGTTGCAAGGTTGCCTTAATGAGTAAATACAGCTGTTCCTGGAGCCTCTCAAGACAGGTTGGATCCCATTTCCCCAGAGCCCAGAGCCCTCCTGCAGTGCACACTTAGCAACCCCTGGCTAAAGACGAGTACCCGAGCCTTCCAGCTGCCGGTTCTGCTGTGGCCACCCATGCATCTCTTACAGATCAAGGGACCCATGAGGCAGCACTTCAGGGTACATCAGGAATGGGACAGCACCTTGCCAAGCCATCTAGGGATCTCAGTCCAGACAGCTTCAAACACTCTATTGATTGGAGATGAGGGACACACGGAAGGAATGATGTTAACTCAAGGGCCATCCAGCCTCCAGGGCACTGTGCTCCATTCTCTACATGAGAATCAAGCAAAGCCCAGTAGGAAATCACCCAAGCCTTCTGGCTAGAAGAATCTTTCTAGTTCCATATTGGAGAAAGGAACTGTGGGGATGGAGACCATTGTACATAGCACTCGTTAGACTGCGTGTTTAGAGAAAGGATGGAAATGGGACCAAGAAACGGGGCTGGGATGAAGCCTCAGGCCCTAGACAGCCCCTTGGATGCCTTTGAGTCGGAGCTGGGAGGATTGTTGGGGTGGGGTGTGGGGATTACACTGCCTTGGTAATCAGGAACGGAATGCAGACTGCCCCAGAAGAGTTGTTAGCTTGAGTGAAAACTGTGCTCTTCAACAGAGTTAGCTTCCTCGGGCACTGACAAGCTGATGGCTCCTCTTGCCAGCTACACCCCCTTATAGCTGGTGAAACAAATCCTTTAGCTCTGAAGGGAGATCTGGGCATACAGTGCAGCCTCCACTACAGCACGTTCCTCCCATTAATACTAATCCTTCTTGCAATCCTACAGACTACATAGTATCATCCAGTTTCGTAAATGAAGAAAACAGTTTTGGAAAGAGAGTCAACTTTTCCCAACCATACAACTAGCAACTGTGTGTTGTGGAGATGATTCAAACTTGGACCCTTCTGGCTTCCTCCCTTCCCATTACAACTGCCCCTCCCTGACTTTGACTCCTCCATCCTCGCCTCCCACATTCCACTCATTTTCTCTCAAGATTCTGACAAACAGCTTCTCCTCCATGAGGCTCATTTCTGCATTGTTTTTTTCTCTTTTGGAGGTTGAGTTATAGCTGATTATTTTATCTTTCAGACGGGGTTTTGCTTTGGAATCCATGCTGACCTAGACATCAGCCTTCCAAGTTCTGGGATTACAGATGTCTACCAACATAACATCCAGTTATGTTTGAGGTTCTTAACCCAGAGTCTAGAAATTCCAGAAAATAGTATGCTAATTTTAGTGCTAAAATACACTTTTTACAATTTTTATTATTTATTTATTTATTTTAATTTTACATTGGTGTTTTGACCACATGTATGTCTATGTGAGGATGTCAGATCCCCTGGAACAGGAGTTACAGACAGGTGTGAGCTGCCATGGGTGTTCTGGGAATTGAACCTCGGTCCTCTGGAAGAGCAGTCAGTGCTCTCAACCGCTGAGCCATCTCTCCAGCACCCCCTGCTTTTTTTCTTTTTAAAGACAGGGTTTCTCTGTGTAGCCCTGGCTGTCTTGGAACTCACTCTGTAGACCAGACTGGCCTCGAACTCATAGAGACAAGCCTGCCTCTGCCTCTCAAGTGCTGGGATTATGAGGTTTTTTTTAAGTTCTTTTTTTTTTCTTTTCTTTTCAGGTATATCGTCCATGAGATTAAAAAATATATATATATATATTATGAAAGTCTTCTGAGACCCAAAAGAGGTTGAGTCTCCAGCACAACTAAAGTCCTTTTGGGCAAACATTTGGGATGTGTTTCCGTGAAGGCTGCCAGGGCAGGTCAGCACCACGGACAGCGCTCGGACGGCTTGCTTCCCCACAAATCTGGCTAACCTAGGGCCAGCTGCTGGATGATTTTTGCTGCCCCAGATCAGTGGAATGGCAATTCAGAATGGGCAGTGGAAACAGATGGCTTCCCTCCTTTTTTTTTTTTTTTTTTTCCTTTTAAATAGAAGAGTCCCAAATGTTGCACTTGTCCTCACAGTGACATTTCCCCCATTCTGAGGTCCACCCATCCCTCTCCACAACAGTGACGAAAAGGGTATCGAGCTGGGCAGTGGAGTACCCTGGTGACAGATTAGCGCTGCCAGCCACCGACACAAAACCATTTGGTGTGGGGAAATGATAGATGCTAACACTCATTTTAAACACAGGCAACTGAATTCCTGCAGACAGGCGCCACGGCTGGAATTTAGGGCACAGCTGGTAGGTTCAGATAAGGTGCGTAAGCAGTCCCACACAGTGTTGCGTTGCTTAATAATGAAAATGTGGTGATGGATGCCGCTGTCTCGAGGATATAACCTCCCCATTTGGAGGTTTTCAGCTCCCAAATCATCCATCCTCCAATCCCTCCCCCACTTCTTCTTCTTCTTCTTTTTTTTTTTTTTTTGGAAAGGATGTGTAGGGGTATGGATAAAGGCCAGGGGTGAAAGCAGCAAAAAGCTCACAGTCCTAAAGAAATTGGGGGAAAGTCCATAGAACTCATTTTGAAAGAACGCAGTTCTGAAAGCTCACTCGGGACAGCGAGTTCAACAGTAAGAAAATGGACTGTTACCCTCGATGTTTTAATGGTCAAAGGTACCACTCTTACCCTCGTTTCTATGACATCACAAAGAGCCAATCAGAGTTTTCAATTAAAAAACAAAACCAATCCCAGCACTTGGGAGGCAGAGGCAGGCGGATCTTTGTGAGTTCGAGGCCAGCCTGGTCTACAAAGTGAGTCCAGGACAGCCAGAGATATTCAGAGAAACCCTGTCTCGAAAAAAAACCAAAAAAAAAAAAAAAAAAAAAGCAAAACCAAAAAACTTCACCTCCCACCTGACTGAGCTCCAGGAGAGAAGGGACCATTAGTCCACTGCCTCTCAACAGCGCCCCCTGGAGGAAGTTCAGTGCATTCAAACGAAATCCGGGCTCGAAGACTCAAACATGCCCATTTTCTCACTATGGCAGTAGACAAAACTAATGGCCAACACCTGGGAGCATCATAGCCTCCTCCTCTCTCATGACCATGGGCAGTGCCCCAAGTCTAGTGTTATCCTCTCCCAGGTTTCTCTCTCTCTCTCTCTCTCTCTCTCTCTCTCTCTCTCTCTCTTTCTCATTTCTCAATTTTTTTTTACCCCACCCCTAACTTTAGTGTGGGATCTCATCTTCTTCTAACCACTTCCAGTCTGTTCTCCAATCCATCTTCCATTCTGGCCACTGGAGTCATGCCTCTAAACAGAAATGTGCATGTCCTTCTTGTCCTTAAAGTCAGCCATGGAGTTCAGCTTCTCCTTGACCTTGGCAGCCAGAACCTCTCAGGTTCTGCATCCTTGACCCCTGTGCTTCCCCCAGGTTTGCATGAGGATGTTTCAGCCAGAGGGACATGCCACTGCTGTCCCTGCCCACACAGTCACAATGCTTCCCTCTGGATTGCATGCCTACCCTTCCTCTTTGCTCTTTTCCAGGGCTCGAGACCAAGACTTTCACCTCCCCGCTTTGAGACGATTTCCTTAATCTGCCCACTTTCTGGCAATGCCGAGCTCTTGGTCTCATGCTGTTACAGCGATAATCACCCTATCCTACCGTGCTAGGTTGCTATCACTTCCAGAACCAGGGTCAACTCCCTGCTTCGCCAGTATCAATTGTGCGGCCTTGAGCAGGTGTTGTACACTCTCTGACCTTCACTTCTTTCCTCCTTTGCTATGTAGGATAACAGATATGAGGTGTCCAGTATGGCTTCTAGAACACAGTAGGAAATCAAGCAGTTCTTCTGTGGGGGTGAGATTAGGCACCTAGAGCCCACAGGAGGCTTGGAAAAGACTATCTCTGATAGGGTGCCAGAAGCAGAGCCTGGGAGGAACACTGCATCAACACTCACTGAAAAGCACTGGGAAAGAAGTCCGACCAACAGGATAAAAGGAATCGAGGGGATAGGCTAGGATGTGGCTCTGGGGCAGTCTGTCTCTGGCACCAGCACAAAACTGGCCCTGCCTTGCCACAGGGGGCTCACCTGAGATATCCCACTATCTCCTGTTCATCTGTGGATTGTTGCATTGTGGGAGGAGAGGAAGCATCTTTTAGAAACGATCATGGTTCAACAAAGGGCACCTCCCAGAGAAGGGAGTGGCTGTTGGGAGCACTGGATCCCACAGAGGACTGAGTACAAAGGTGTCTGGGTGGGGAACCGCCTCAGTCCCTGGCAGAAGGCCTGCTTTTTTTTTTTTTTTTTTGGTTTTTCGAGACAGGGTTTCTTTGTGTATCCTTGGCTGTCCTGGACTCACTTTGTAGACCAGGCTGGCCTCGAACTCACAAAGATCCGCCTGCCTCTGCCTCCCAAGTGCTGGGATTAAAGGCGTGCGCCACCACCGCCCGGCAGAAGGCCTGCTTTTAAAGAGGCTGAGGTTGTTTGTCTCCAATGACTCAAAGCTCCATCCATCAAAGAATTTCATGATTCATTCAAAAGATATTTGCTGAGTATGTACTATGTTCCAAGGACTTTATGTGCCTTGGAGAGATACTGGAGACAGGTTCTTTTAGGCACCTCACAGTCTAATCTGGTGACAGATGCTCATCAATGTGTTGTCTTCAATGACAGAGGTCTCTAAGGAAAAGGAGCTCAGTTCTGAAAGGGTGGGTGACAGTGGGAGGCAGATCAGCCTGGGGAGGTGTCTTAGTTACTTTTCCATTGCTATGACAAAACCTCATGACAAAGGCAACTTATAAAAGAAAGCATTTAATTTGGCATATGGTTTCAGAGGGTTAAGTCTATAACCCAGCAAAAGCACAGAGGCAGGAACAGCTGAGAATTCGAATCTCAAATTGCAAGCAGGAGGTAGAGAGCACATTGGGAATGTAGTGAGTCTTGAAACCTCAAAGCCTGTCCCCAGTGACACACCTCCTCCAACAAGGCCATACCTCCTAATCCTTCCCAAACAGATCCACCAACTGGGGACCAGGCATTCAAACATATGAGCCTATGAGGACCATTTTCATTCACACCACCATGGAGGGTATAAGGGGGTTCCTGAAGACAGACGCTCTTCAGTGAAGAAATGAATGATGCCACCACTTGCAGAAGGACTTGCAGTTAGGTTGGGAAGGGTGTGTGTGGCTGTCTTCCTACTTCCTTCTTTCTTTTTTGGTATTTTCCATACAGGGTTTCTCTTGTAGCCCTGGATGTCCTAGAACTCTCTCTGTAGATCAGGCTAGCCTCGAACTCAGAGATCTTCCTGCCTCTACCTCTCAAGTGCTGGGATTAAAGGAGTGTGCCACCACTGACTGGCTTACTTCTCTCTTTTTAAAAAAGGGTTTTTATATTTATTTATTTATTTATTTATTTATTTATTTATTTATTTATTTTGGTTTTTTTCGAGACAGGGTTTCTCTGTATAACAGCTCTGGCTGTCCTAGACTCACTTTGTAGGCCAGGCTGGCCTCGAACTCACAGAGATCCACCTACCTCTGCCTCCCAAGTGCTGGGATTAAAGGCGTGAGCCACCAACGCCCGGCTAAGGGTTTTATTTTTATTTGTGTGCAGGTGAGTACCTGAGGAAACCAGAAGAGGTCATTGGATCCCCTGGAACTGGAGTTCCAGGCAGTCCTCAAAATAGGAGCTGAGAATTGAGCCTTGCAAGAGCAGCAAGGGCTCTTAACTACTGAACTATCTCTCCATCCCCCAGCCCCTTTTAAAGTTCTATTACCTAGAGCTATTGCTAGCCTTTTACACTTGAGTATGAATGAGATTTAATCTTTCTATTTTTTTAAAGAATTGGTTAGGGAATGGGGAAGAGACCTGGGGACTCTAAAGGCTTTGCAAAAAAGGTATAAAATGACAGAAAAGAGGAGTGGACAAAAAAAGGAAAGCAGATCCTTAGACCCAAACTCACTCCTTTTACATTTTGACATTTTGACATCTTGTTCCTCATTCTCTCTCTCTCTCTCTCTCTCTCTCTGTGTGTATGTATATGTGTATACACACACACACACACACACACACACACACACACACACATATCTTGTTTACTTTGGGGTCTTTTGGAAAGTAGCTTGACTTAGGGCCACCTGCATGCAAGGTATGTCTTTCTTGCATCCAGATGTGGCATTCCTACTCAACACTGTATAAAATCCTACAGCCTATGCCCCTTCCATCACCACTGAAATCCCAGCTGTGAGCATCTTAAAGCCTGGAGTCGTTGGAGATCCAGTCTGGCTCTCTTCTGACCTTGAATCCATTCCTCTGTCTCACACATGCTGGAGATTGGCCCCCCCTCCTGGGGGCTCCCTGCAGCCTGACTCTTGACAGAGTACTCTCATCACTGCGGTTAACTGGGCAAAGAACTGTGGGTACTGATCTGGAGGCCACCTGAGAGTCTGGGACCCAGGCTGGGCCTGGAAGCTGGGACAGAAAGGGGCCTGAAAGAGGCCCTCAGCCTCTGTGACCCTTTTGGTGCTGTTGAAATGGCTCCTGCTGCCCAGATAGCAGCCTACTGCTGTGAGGCACGCGCCAAGGTCAAGGCTGTGCCTCTGCCCTAGACTCCGCAATAATGGCTTGTAATGGGCTGTAAACAGGTAAAGCTTGCCTTAGAAGAAACTCCTGCCACCGGGACAAGAACAGATCCTTTCTCTTTAACTCTTTCCTAGTTTTCGATTGTAGCAGAGCTCTATCAGCTCACACAGGCCCTGCTCAAAGCCCTCTGTACCCAGCATGTCACCCACCTAAACCACAGGGTAACAGGGAGGACATTATTACGTACACTTTATACATGGGAAAACCCGGGTGCAGAGAGGAAGAGGCTTTAGTTCTCCAAGATATTGGTACAGCTGGAACAGTTATCTGTATGACCTCATGACCCAAGACAGAAACCTCTGCTCCTCAGAGGAAGTTGAGGGAGGGGAGGTCAATATGCAAGCAAGTGATGCTGGAGTCTGGAGGTTGAGAGGGAAAAGAGGTCTGCATTTTACTTGATGTAGGACTTTAGATCCATTAACAAACCTCTCTGAGTTGCAACACCCTCATTTCTGACATGGAGGTAGGATTTCCAGACAGAACGATTGTGTTGATTGAAAGTCATTAGGTGCACACACTTTTTGGCACAGAGATTTTGGTAAACACTATATCCACCCTGTTTCTACTTTTTGAGAAAAATAGGTGGCCCAGGCTTCTAAGGGACATGACCTGAGAATTGGGACTGCTGGATGGAAAGCAGTAACCCTGGACCCAAGCCCAGCCCTACTGAGGAAACCACTGAGGACAGGAGTGCTCACCACTGTCTGAAAGGTCACCCTGGGCCAGGCAGGCAGGCTGGGACTTCTTCCCTCTGCCTGAGTTCCGGGCAGCAAGGCAGGAGCAGAGACATTGAGGCCATAAATAAGGCCAATAATTCTGCCTGCACCACCAGAGTGGCCATTCCCATCACGCTGCTGCCTTTGGGTGCAGCCACTGCCACATCAAGGCACAGGAAGGCAGCCAGTTCCTCCATCGAGGTTGCCTTAAGCCATCCAGGCAGACTCTCAGTTTCACACCTGCCTGGGTGAGCTCCCTGAGAAAGGAGAGGTCACCTTAGAGTTACATACAGGGGAGGAACCCACGAGAGCTACAGATGAAAGCTTCAGGAGGATTCCAAAGGCGCTACTGACTGGTCCCAGGGTCACAGCCAGTAAGCTGGGATCCAGATACAGTCTGAATCAAAAAAGGAGAGAAGAGATGTGGCAAGAAAGAGGGGAGAGGAGGAAAGGGAGAGGAGATAGAAGGGTCGGGGGGCACACCACCAGGCTTGACCAGTCACTGTAAGCAGCATCAGACCTCTGGTAAAACTGAAGGAGGTTGAAGACCAGCATGTCCCCCAACCTATATATTCAAACCCTCCCCCAAAAGCGATGAGTTTGGGAGGCAGGGCTTTGGAGATAATTAGGTACAGGGCGGAGCCCTGCGCTTGCTCTCACACATTGGGGTGGAACTATCTCGTTGCTTCAGCCATATAAGGAAGCAGCCCCAAGTTGGCAGTATGCAAGCCCCAGGGCACTCTCACCAGAACCTGACCCTGATGATCCCTGACCTTTGACCTTACAGCCTCAGAACTGTGAGAAGTAGTTTGGTTGTGTCCTGTCTGGGCCTTTGGTATAGCAGTCCCAAGACCCCGAGTATCCTCCTCTGATACTGTACAACTTCTGGTCATATCATTGAGAGGAAAGAGAACAGGGAACTTGGGTCTCAATCCAGCCCCGTCTTTCTGGCTCTGTGGCTTTGGGCCCATCCCTTTGTCCTTTTGATGGTTTTCACATTTATAAAACAGTGATAAAGTATAAGCCATTGTGGTGTTGGAAGGGGGTGTCCCCCAAGTCTCTGGCATTTGAATACTTGGTTCCCAGTTGGTCCTGCTGTTTGGAAGATGTGGCCTTCCTAGAGGATGCTTGTCACTGGAGCAGGCTTTGAGGTCTCAAAGACTCTTGTCTTTCCTAGTTTGCTCTCTGCTTTCTGCTTGAAGCTCCCAGCTTCTGTTCCAGCCACCATGTCTTCTGCTTACTGCCCCAAATCCCTACTTTGATAAACTCTTATCCCTCTGGAACCATAAGCCAAATAAAAATCTCTTGTATAAGCTGCCTTGGCCATGGCATCTTATCCCAGCAATAGAGAATTAACTAATACAGCTGTTTAAAACCAAAAGACAGAGAGAGTGTGTCCTGTCTGCACTGGTATTTGTATAGACCAAAAAAAAAAAAAGGAATCAGAGGGCAATTTCTAGACTTTAATGCATTTGTTGGAAAAAACAATATAGACTAGAGGCTGGGGGAGGGGGTGGCTCAGTTGGAAAAAATGATTCATGTAGAAGTGTAAGAACCTGGGATTTGGACTCCCAGAGCTCTCATGAAAAGCCATGTGCAGCAGCACACACATGAAATCCCAGAGCTGGGGAGGATGAAATCCCAGAGCTGGGGAGGTGGAGATAGGAGGATCTCTGAGGCCAGCCAGCCAGTGTAGCTGAATAAGTGAGCTCCCAGGTCAGAGTCTGTCTCAAAACATAAGGTAGAAAGGAACTGAAGAAGACACTGGATGTTGACCTCTGACCTCTACATGCTTATACACACCTGTACATGAACACATATGCACACACACACACACACACACACACACACACACACACTAAAGAAAATAAGATGATCTAAATATAAACTAAAATTTCGGTTCAGGTTGCGTAAAGGAAAATAAATTTAAAGAAAATGAACAGCCGGGCGTTGGTGGCGCACGCCTTTAATCCCAGCACTTGGGAGGCAGAGGTAGGCGGATCTCTGTGAGTTCGAGGCCAGCCTGGTCTACAAAGTGAGTCTAGGACAGCCAGAGCTGTTATACAGAGAAACCCTGTCTCGAAAAACCAAAAAAAAAAAAAAAAAGAAAATGAACAGATTTTAAGAGATAAAAGCAAAAATGTTGGGCCCAACCAGGAGACAAAAAGGAGATGATCCCACGATGTAAGGCTGTGGTAGGAACAAAGTGAGCTCATTAATGTGCTGGCTCAATAAAATCAAGACGTGTGCTCTCTTCCAGGCACTGTGCTAAGGTAAGGTTACAGAGAGAAGCCAAACTTGCAGCCCTTCCCTCAGGAGTCGCCAGGGGGAAGGTGCCAGAAAACCATCAACTAGTCTACTCATTGCCCAACCACACGGGACACAGCAGAGGCTTCGTAGTCGTGGGGAGCGGTCCCGGTGGTCCTCAGTAGATGGTACTGAGGCTGGCACACCCAGTGATCATGTTACTCTGCATCCCTGGCCCTGAAAAGAGCCCCTACCACCGCAGTTGCTGATGCAACCCACAAGACATCCATGGGGTCTTCCGAGCCAGGACTGTCACCATTGCCACCCAAGAGCAGATGGAGCTGAGGCTAGCAAGCTCATGAACAGGCCCCATGCTTCGGCAAGGATGCAAGGGCAGCGGGATGAGGCTTCCTGAGGCAGAGGCCGGGCTGGCGCTGGAGCTGCACCAGTGCAACCCAGGTAACCAGAAGGAGAGGAAAAGAAGAGGGAGGAGCAGGTTAGCAGAGGGACATGCATCTGAGCATCCTCTAGATACTCCGTGCATTTGAGCTTGGCCTCATCTCAGCACTGGTGATTTCCAGCTGGCTCTAAACTTTATAGAGTTTAGAGTCTAAAGGGTGTCATTGCTTGGCCCCTAGGGAAGCCTGACCCAGCTTCAAGAAAGGTGCTTTCCGGGTGGCCTGGTCCTTATTGTATCGCTCAGTCTGGCCTTGAACTCACGGCAATCCTCCTGCCACAGCTTCCCAAGTGCTGGAATTACATGCAGGAGCCTCCACTTGACTGAATGTAAAACAGGTGTGAAGAGCTAGAGGCCCCAGCCCTGGGCTGAAACAGGGGCTGTCAGTTTGGTGCGCTTGACAGAGGCTGCAGGCTGCCCACCATCTAGAGGAAGCTGGGGCAGCTAGCTTAGAAGAGCAGAGGCTGTGTGCGCCCTGTGTGGAGTAAAGATTCTGATTGGAGACCTAGTAATGCCCAAGGCCTAGGCTGGGCAGGTGGGCATGGCCGCATCTGAGGCTGAGATGATGGGCCCAGAATCTATGCTTCTGTGATTGACACGACAGTGGGTTTTCTCCGCCCTGCAATGGGGAGCCAAGGAGGATTCTTAGCACTGGAAGGCCGCGGGCACCAAGAGCAGCTGGAGAAGAGCTGGGCTCCCCGGGTAGTGAGGCAGGGACCCCGACTTGCAAAGAAAGGGCGACCTCACCCACTCTCCTTCCTCTCCGAGTTGAGGGGCTGGCAGCCGTTTGCTCCCCTTGAAGCCGCGGCGCACATCCTTCAGCGTGACATTGGAACATCACTGGGGGAGTGGAGGGTGACGGAGCACCATCCTGGGCGGTAATGGCTCCAACGCCTAGAGGAAAATGACATAAATAATGTCCCATTAGAGGCGCCGAGCTGCTCTGCCGAGTGCCTTGTTTTGCCGGCAACATGATGGTCTTCATAAACAGACTCATTTATTTTCTAGCCCTTGTTCGGGCGAAGTGGGGGCGGGGTGCTGAGGAAGGTGACCTGGCAGCAAGGGCGGGAATAGGGACTCACTCTCTGCCCAGGCTCTGACATGGCGCCAGAGACCACCATCCACCGGCTCAGCCTTTGGAAAAACCCTGCTTCCTTCACTGCCGCCAGGTCTCTCTTGGACTCCTGGGTGCATTCTATGTCCCCAGCCTTGTCACGAAGCTAGGGGAATGAGCGACAGACTTGCATTCAGGTCTAGACCACGCGGAGACTAGCTAGATCCCTCAGGTGTCATCTAGCCTGTCTGAACCTCAATTTCCTTTTGTGAAAAGTGTAATAGTGATCTCTTCCAGCCTGTTGTGAAATGCCCCATGGGATTGTTGGGACCCCAGGGCTTTCCTACGCAATGGCTCATTCTGTGTCCTTGGCTTTGTACACAGAAGTGGCCACTCTCTTCTCCCCAAAGGGAGACTCATTCCTGTTACCTCTGCCTCTCCCCAGCCTGGGGCCAGTGTTGAGCTCAGTCTACAGAAGCTCTGTCAATGTGGGCTGTGAAATCTGGGACAGGAATATGGGGTTCCTGGTTGTGATGCGACCCTGAATATATCCCTTCCTACTTCTGGCCTCTTTCTCCCAGGAAGAAACGGAAGGTTAAGCTGAAGGATGTGTGACCCCTCTCAATCCTCACTTTTAGGATCCACCTAGAATCCCCTGTCCCTCCATCTGTGGAGAGGAGTCAGGAAAGAATTGGACTGCCTCTTTCTCTGCTGTGTGTGTGGCTTAGGCAAGGATAGAATGTCTCTGTGTTCATGGTGGTATGTTAGAGGACTAAAATGACCAAATTCGTGTTTGGTGAGCCCCTGCAATGTGTCAGGCATTGCTCGAAGCTGGGGATACAGCATGAGACAAGACATGAATTTCAGTGGGAGAGAGGGAAAAAGAGAGATCTCAGTGTTCCAGGGCACTGCAGGGGTGGTGAGTGGCAGACATTGGCTCTGGTCTCTAATGCGTAGAAGGAGCCTGGTGGCTCTTAGACACCATTATTTCTGTTGCTCCCTGTGGTTTCTCTGTGGTTAGGGCTTCATGCTGGTCTTATGAGAATTTGGTGAGAGGGTAGAGGTGCCCTGCCCTCTATAGGATCAAATGAGCCTCTGTTGACTGCCTCTCAGAGACTGAAACTTCTTCAGCACAGGGTCCTTAGGACACCTGGCTGTTTGCCGTACTTACATAGTGGCTCCAGGACCCTGCATTTCCCTCAGAAGGGTCCCTGTGTGATACTACATCCTATGGCTACAGGAAGTCAGAACTTATCTCACATCAAGGGGAGGAGGCATCAACTCCACTTGTTCTCCAGCCTTTCCCCCCAGAGCAGCCCCAAGACCGTCACAGTGAATAGGAGCTGAGGTGAGGGATGGGGAGTGAAATAGGTTTCTAGGCAGAGGGATCTGGTGCAAAGAGCCTGAGGTAGGAGAAACTATCTGGTTTAATTCTGGAGAGTCTCAGGAGCCCTGGGCCATGACATTTGGAGCATCCATCCTTGTGAGGGACAGACAGTAAACATACAAGTGACCAGACAGCATCACTTTGGTCTGTACTGTGTGCGAGGAGCGTCTGAGATCTGGGTACTGGGGGTGGGGTGGGGTGGGCCAAGTGAGACTGGGCTGCTGTGTGGTTTTGTAAGGCCCATCCCCCTGAGGGGATAACGCCCTATTTTTCCACTGACCCTCAATGAGACACTGAGTACTGAATCGATGCAAAAAGCAAGAGGAATTTATTGGGTGGCCTACACCAGAGGGAGAGGTGGGCGATCCCAAACTTTGCAAAGCTTTGAGTTATATACGTTTTGGGGTAGGCTTCAATAGTAGTTTAGACATTGGTGTAAATTCCTGGAGGAGGGGCCCTGGCTGTTTGTCCAAGGAGAGCTTCTTATCTCCGGGGCTGGGCTGGTGTTTCCTCAAGGAGACCCTGGGGCTGGGTGGTTGTGTTAGTCATTTCCTAGCAACAGCAGTGGAGAAGGGTGGGGGGTGGGGGTGAAGGTCGCTGCCAGGTCGAGGCATTGGAATTTCACAAACTTTTGCTCAGCTCAGGATGGGGGCTCAGTCTTTCAGTTTCATGGCAGCAAGTTTTTCCCAGGAGGTACCCATTGAATTGAACTCTGTGGCTGAGAGGGAAGGGGACACACACACACACACACACAGAGAGAGAGAGAGAGAGAGAGAGAGACTCTGTTGCCAAGGTCACCAGATGAGATACACATGACAGTGTGGCAGAGTAAGCAACAGGATGATGCGGTGATGGCTGGGAGGGAGAGGCCAGATTTTAATTTATGTGGTCCTGGCAAGGATTGTGGATTGTTTCTGAGCATGACAGGAAGACACTAGCAGGGTAAGTAGAGTATAATGTAATCTGATTTTACAGTAACAACAACAAATTGGCATTGTGCCACTCAATTCTGCAGTTAATGCCCAGCTTGCATGTCTGGTGGCACACTGATGTGCTGTGTGACCATATACTAGTCACTTATCCCCTCTGAGCTGTCAATCTGGACCCTGGAGAGTCACAGTAGAGAAGACGATGGGAAATGTGAGGGAGACAGAAATGCCAGAGCCTTGTGGTTGGCTGTGGAGGAAAACACGATCCTCTGTTTCTAGTAAAGCTTAGTCTCGTATTACATCTCAGAATGGTTGAGTGACTGGCCCACGGTCTAGTCACAGCTCTTCCAAAATACCACCAGGAACACAAAGAAGCCAGACATCATCCCTAGAATCCAGTGCCACTGTTGGGGCCAGTCCTGGGTCTGGGGATGCTCCTGGACTTGAGTCCCCTGTCTTCCTCCCTGTGTTTTCCCACCCTGCTCTGCCCTTCCCTTGGACAACCTCCCTCCTTTTCTCTCAGGATGCTAGTGGCTCTGTCTGATACAGGCCCAGCAGGTGCTCTTCGCCTAGCTGTCGCTGTGATGAACAGCTTCCCATGGCCGAGCAGATAACGGTACACACACAGGTCAGGGGGGGGCCCATGTAACCCATCCATCAGGCCTGAGGCGGGCGGAGGGCTGGCACACCCTTGTGCCTGTTATCTGCCACAAATATGCTTTTCCCCCCCAAGGTTAACAGCAAGAGTGACAGCGGAGCTCCCAACATCAGCAGGGATTGTCTAGCTGGCGCCAGCCAGGCTGCCTCCCCTCTTCTCTCCCCTTGTGGGCTGGTGGAGACTCCCCCAGTCTTTCCAGGGAGGCTATGCAGCCCTCTGCAGCCCAGACCTTCCTGCTGAGAGCATTGGATCTTTGAAAGCTAAGGTGTGCAGAATGCTTTATTCCTTGAGAATAGAGAGTCATTTCAAAAGCACGGAGTCTGGATTCACTTGGCTGGCCTGGGGTTCAAATCTAACTCTTCACACTCATTTGCTGTACTGGGATTATAGGCAGGTGGCACACGCAGCTTAAAATCTAATCTCTCTAAAGTGCTTAGGACAATTTGGTAGTGGACTGTATTAGCAGAGACAAGGTGTCATTAAAGATATAGTCTTAAATTTCTGTCTGTCTGTCCATCCATCCATCTGTCTGTGTTCTCATGCATGTGGAGGCCAGAGGTCAATGTTAGCTGCCTTCCTCAGTCAGTCTACCTTATTTCTGAGACAGAGTCTCTCACTGAACCTGGAGTTCACCAATTTGGCTAGATTGACTGACCAGCAAGCCCCAGGGATCTTCCTGTCTCTCCCTCACTAGCAGTGGGACAATTTTTCTTTTTTTAAAGCCACTATGTCTTTGACGTGGGTGCCAAGGATGGAACTCAGGGCCTCCTCATTGCTCACATAGAAGCATTTTTTTTTTTTTTTTTTGGACTGGCCATATCTCTAGCACTGGAGTTCTAACTCTTAAAGGGGTGGAACCTCAAAACCTTCAAATTACCTTGGGGACAGAATAGAGGACGTGGCTGTTGGAGGACTGTGAGCAGTGTGGCTGATGTCAGAGGTAGCTGTCCAGGCTCACCTCTCCTCAACTCCTTCCCTGTCTTAGGCAACTGACAGGTTCTCTGCCTGATGCAGAATGTTCTTGAAACCCTGCAGCAGACTTGCCTTCCAGACAGGTTGTTGCCCTCCATTGAAGGTTTTGAGTATCCACTGCATAGTACCTCTCTCTCTCTCTCCCTCTCTCTCCCTCTCCCTCCCTCTCTCTCTCTCTCTCTCTCTCTCTCTCTCTCCTCTCTGCCATGTGGTTGTTTTCTCAACATGCAAACTCGATTCCATGCTTCTTTGCTTGCTCCCATACTTCTGCTATAGTGGTCACGGGCACTGCTTCCGGTCTGAAACTGTAAGCAAGCCCCCAAGTAAACTCTTTTTTTTCTAAGTTGCCTTGGTCATGGTGTCCCTTCACAGCAATAGAAAAATAACTAAGACAGAGTCTCTAAGAATCATTGTTTGAAGCTGTGGAAGGGAAGCCTGTATTGCAATGGAGACCCCCAAATATGTTGGATAGTTCAAGACTGTGGGACATCTGCCAAGAAATGTTGCAAGCATAGAGTAGACCAAGCATAAGAGAGGGGCTCTGGGGCTGGAGAGATGGCTCAATGGTTAAGAGCTCTGTCTGCTCTTCCAGAGGACCCAGGTTCAATTCCCAGCAACCACATGGCAGCTCACAACTGTCTGTAACTCCAGTTTCAGAGTATCGAATATCCTCACTCAGACATACATACAAGCAAAACACCAATGCACATAAAATAAAATAAATAAATGAAAAAGAGAGAGAGGGACTCTGTGTGCTGTAGGTGGCAGAACTGGAGGGGCTGGGCTGCCCAAGGCTGTTGGAGTCCAGATGATGACACCAAGAGTCTCAGATGCCTGTCATGGAACTGAAGGTTTGTTCTTTGCCTGCTGGGCTTCAGGCTTGTTCTGGTCCAGTCTTTACTTTGTGATGCTCCATTTCTTCTACTTGGAATGGAAATGCTGGATCTGTGCCATTGTGTATGGAAGCATGTGACTTACTGTTTGATTTGATGGGGCTCAGAGTTCAAAGATTATCTTGACATTTATAGTTTCAGCCTTCTAACAAACGTAGATTAGACCCCTTGGACACATTTGGGGAGAAAGCAGTTATTTTTTGCTCTGCCTATTTTCTTAAGAAATGTGCAGTTTTGAGTCATTATAGTATGGATGGATTTTCTGATATTGCTGATTACTTCAAGCTTTTAAAAGAGATTTGTTTTATTTTATACGTATGAGTGTCTTATCTGCATGCATGTATGTGCATCATGTGCACATTCCCACAGAAGTCAGAAGGGCATCAGACCCCTGGAACTGGAGTTATAGGTGGTTGTGAGCCACTCTGTGGGTGCTAAAAACGGAGCCTAAACCTTTGCAAGAGCAGCAAGTGCTCTTAGCCACTGAGCTCTCTCCCCAGCGCAGGCTTGTTGGATTTACAATGGAGAAAAATGCTTCTTTTGGCTTGGATTTCTGCCCTGCTTAGATTTTTTTTGAAGTGTGAGCAGGGTTTGCATTTCCACACTATGTAAACAAAACTCTTTAGACATAACACATATAACAACTTGTTGTATCATGTAGGCCTGTTTCAGATGTTTCTTTCAAATACAAACTGTATCACTCTTACTGAGACTGTAATTTCCAAATGTATTATGTGTTCACAGATGTGCCCTGCATTCAGTCTACTCTTTCCCTATTTTGATTTTTTTGTTGTGTCTCCTGCCTACTTGCCAGCAGCTAGGCTGCTTCAGGTCCATGTACAATGCAAAGTGATCAGAGCTTTAAAGCCCCGAACAAACCAGAAAAGGCAACACATCACACACTGAAGTGAAAAAAGTCTGTGTTTTGTGGGTTGTTGTTGTTGGTTTAATAAAAGTTTTTTAGCCGGGCATGGTGGCGCACGCCTTTAATCCCAGCACTTGGAAGGCAGAGGCAGGTGGATCATTGTGAGTTTGAGGCCAGCCTGGTCTACAAAACGAGTCCAGGACAGCCAGAGCTGTTACACAGAGAAGACCTGTCTCGAAAAACCAAAAAAAAAAAAAAAAAAAAAACAATGTTTTTAAAAAAGGTTTTTAAAGGCTGGGCATGGTGGCACACGCCTTTAATCCCAGCACTCAACTCAGGAGGCAGAGGCAGGGGGATCATTGTGAGTTCGAGGCCAGCCTGGTCTACAAAGAGAGTCCAGGACAGCCAGAGCTGTTACACAGAGAAACCCTGTCTCGAAAAACCAAAAAAAAAAAAAAACAAAAAACAAAAAGGTTTTTGAAAAGAGTTTGCTGGGCTGGAGAGGTGGCTCAGAGGTTAAGAGCACTCACTGGCTGTTCTTCCAAAGGTCCTGAGTTCAATTCCCAGCAACCACATAGTGGCTCACAGCCATCTACATTGAGATCTGCCCAGGCATATATGTAGAGCAAATACTGTATACATAATAAACAAACAAACAAACAAACAAATAAATAAATAAATGTTTAAAAAAAAAGAGTTTGCTTTGAACTTCAGAAGAGACTTTGGACTTTTGAAGTGTGGGGGTTGTGAAAGATGATGAGGATTTTTGAAGTTGGATTGGAAGCATTTTGCCTATGAGATGGCCATGAGTCTGAGGACCAAGAGTGGAATGTTATGGTTTAAAAGTGGTATGTTTTATGGGCTGGAGAGATGGCTCTGTGGATAAAGTGTTTATTGGAAAGCATGGGGACTATAGTTCAGATTCCCAAAACCCACATAAAAACTGAGCAGCAGTGGAGCCTTGGCTGCAATCCCAGCACTCAGAAGGTAGAGGCCGGATCCATGGGGCAAGCTGGCTAGCTGGACTAGCTGGAATTGGTGAGCTCTGAGTTCAACAAGAAAGCCTGGCTCAATAAAGTACAGAACTATTGAGGAACAGAACTGACATCAATTTCAGGCCTTCACAAGGCACACACATATACACATGCCACATGCACACACCACACTAGTGCACACATGCACACACACAGGCCTTCACAAGGCACACACATATACACATGCCACATGCACACACCACACTAGTGCACACATGCACACACACTAGTGCCTGTACACATGTCTTAGTTAGAGTTTCTGTTGCTGTGAAGAGACACCATTACCGTGGCAACTCTTATAAAGGAAAATATTTCACTGGGGCTGGCTTACAGTTCAGAGATTTAGTCCATTATTGTCATGGTGAGAAACATGGTGGCATGCAGGCAGACATGGTGCTGGAGAGGTAGCTGAGAGTTCTACATCTGGATCCACAGGCAGGAAGCAGGAAAAGATACTAAGCCACTAGGCCTGGCCTGAAACCTCAAAGTCTGCCCCCAGTGACACACTTTCTCCAACAAGGCCATACCTACTCCAACAAGGCCACACTTCCAATAATGCCACTCCCTATGAGCCCGTGGGACCATTTTCATTCAAACCACCACATTCCATTCCCTGGCTCCAATAACTTGCTTCAAAAGTCCCCATAGTTTATCACAGTCTCTCAACAAAGTTTAATAGTCCAAGGTCTCTTCTGAGATTCAAGCAGTCTAACTGTAATTTCCTATAAAACAAAAATAAAAAGTAGATCACATACTTCCAACATATAATGGCACAAGATATACATTATCATTCCAAAAGGGAGGATCTCTCCCACTCCTTTCAGCTTTGATGACTGCAACACACTTCTTTCTTTGGGCTGGTTCCACTTCCTGTTAGCGACTCTCCTCAGCAGGTGTCCCATGACTCTGGCATCTCCAACAACTTAGGGTCTCCAATACAATCCAGGCTTTGCCTTCACAGATTCATACAATGGCATCTCTAAGCCTCTATGCAGGGGCACTCCTGACCCATGCTTGACCTCAGTGCCTTTTCTTAGACATGGAGAGAGGGTCTATAACCCCTTTCTTCTATCCTTGACTTTAAAGTCAGAAAGAACCACATGGCCGGAGCTGCTAAGTTCTGCTGCTTGCTGGGGCTGGAACATGGCCCCCTAGTTCAAACACATTTTCACCAGCTTTCTGTTTTTGGTGGTTTCCTTCACTGTCTACACTTGGCTATCCTAGAACCCCCCTTGGTAGGCCAGGCTGACCTCAAATTCAGAGATTCACCAGTCTCTGCCTTCTGAGTGCTAGAATCAAATGTATGCACCATCATGCCCGGCTCTAAGCTTTCTTTAATTCATTTTCACTTCTCTTTAATTCCTTTTCACATATTAGAAGTTTAGCTGGGTGGGGTCTTGCTCTGGGGGTGGGGGGTTACCACTCCCTTTGTTCCAATTAGCATCAGGTTTTTTCTTTCATCTGGTTACACTTCCTGGTGTCCATATTCTCCACAAACTGTACCTTTTGTATTTTTCCTTGCTCAGCTTGCTGCTTTTTATTATAGATCTGCATAAGACTGGCCACTAATAACCACACAACACAGTTAGTGCTAGGTTGGTTGGAAATGTCTTCTGCCAAAGCTGTTAATCCATAACTCTTCAATTTAGCCTCAGGCAGATTTTTTAGATAAGGACAGAAAACATCTGCACTCTTTACCAAAATATCACAAGAATGGTCTCTAGGCTACATACTAAAATTCTCCTCTGAAACCTTTTGAGCCATACCCTCGCAGTTCAAATCACCCTCAGCTCCACAGTCTTCCATGCTCCTACTATTATGGCCCATTAAGCCCTGCTTAAAGTATGTAACTGCTTTTCTAATCCAAAGTCCACATTCTGGCAACAAGAAGTATGGTCAGGCCTATCACAGAAATACCCCATATCTGGCACCAACTTCTGTCTTAGTTAGGGTTTCCATTGCTATGAAGAGACATCATGACCATGGAAACTCTTATAAAGGAAAGCATTTCATTGGGGCTGACTTACAATTTGAGGTTCAGTCCATTATTGTCATGGTGGGAATTATGGCAGCAGGCAGGTAGGCATGACACTGGAACAGTAGCTGAGAGTTCACACCTTGAGCCTTCACCCATGATGAAGAGTGAGAGAGAGAGAGAGAGAGACAGAGACAGAGACAGAGATAGAGAGAGATAACTTGGAATGTCCTGGTTTTTTGAAACCTCAAAGCCCACCCCCAGTGACACACCTCCCCCAATGAGGCCACACCTCCTAATCCTTCCTAAACAGTTCCACCAACTAGAGACCAAGTATTCAAATATGTGAGTCTATGGGGGCCATTCTCATTCAAATCACCATATCTCTCTACTTATGTTAGGGGTTTAGAGACCTTGGGAGGAACATAGGACTGGTACTTAGCATCCCCCAGCATGCTACCTTGATGAGTTCAAATAACTCATTCTCTTATTTGAGCTTCAGCTCCCATTGGTACATTGGCGATGGAGATTCTCACCTTGCTAGATGACCTAAAGACTGAGGGAGAGATTGGTTAACACTGAGCTTTCTGAACCTACAGTATGTGCCTGTGTGCCTACAAATGCACCTACTGTGTGTCTACAGCATTCTTACCGTGTGACTGAGCTTGGGCCTGGCTCACAATGTGACAGAGGGATTGTGGACCAACATACTCCTCTGCCTTTGAAGCTTCACTCTGCTGGCCCTCTAAGTGGTTTGGGCCTTCCTGCATCCTTATTAATATGCCAACACCTGGAGAGGTGTTAATCCATATTAGCTAATGCCTTCGTTACTGCAGGCACCTTCATTAGCAGGTAACACCTCCAGTTTGCAGCTCACTCCTTCATGGAACCAGTTGGCATTCAGCTGAGAAAAGAACCTTCAGGAATGGGGCTGTCAGAAGGGGGAAGAGGAGCCCTGAGAGGAGGATGATTGTCTGGAGGAGTCATCTCTGACAGGAGCCTCCAGAATCACCTCTGCCCTTTTCCTAACTGAGAAGCTTTGGGCAAGCCACCCTAACCCACAGAGCCTGGTACCCCTCATCAAATGGTGTTATTCAGCCACACCTTCTTGGGTTAGTGTGGCTAATGACTGGCTTCTCAAATATCTGTATGTCTGTGGGTGCCCAACAAATGCTTTTGTGCCTGTGAAGTTATACAGTGAGGAGTATGCCTCCCTCCACCCCAGTAGGGTTTGCTGTTTCCTATCCTGCCTGTCTGTGTGGGGAGAACCTGCCTCACCCCAACACCATGTTGTCCTCTGAACTAAACTGGAAGCACTGGCCTGGACTGGAGCAGTCCCAAGGCAAAAGAAAAATACAATGCCAAGCCTGAGTTCTGATCATGTCTCAGGAGCCAAATCATATGAGAGAGCCACATGGCAGGGCAGTTATGTGGGAAAAGCAACTTCTTCAGGGAGGTGCATGGAAGGGGTCAAAGATTTGACTTCTCTCCCTCCCTCCCTCCTTTTTCCCCTCCCTCCCTTTTTCTTTTTCTTTTATTTATTTATTTATTTATTTTGGGTTTTTCAGATAGGGTTTCTCTGTGTATCCCTGACTGTCCTGGGCTCACTATGTAGACCAGGCTAGCCTTGAACTCAGAGATCCACTTGCCAGTGCCTCCCGAGGGCTGGGATTATAGGCATATGCCACCACGCCCAGCCACCTTCCTTTTTTCTTTCTTTCCTCTCCTCCTCTCCTCCCCCTCCTCTTTTTGTTCTCCCTCTTCCCTCTTCCCTTCTTATTCCTTCTCTTCTTTTTAACCAGGGTCTCCAGTAGCCCAGACTGACTTGAATTTGATACATAGCCAAGGATAACTTCTGACCCTCCTGCCTCCACCCCCTGGAACTGAGATTACGGGCATTACCACATCTAGTTTATGCAGAACTGACCCAGGGCCTCATACATGCTAGGCCAGCACTCTACCTACTGAGTCACATCCCTAGCCCTATTTCTGCCCTTTTTCTTTTCTCTTTTTTTTTTTTTTTTTGGTTTTTTGAGACAGGGTTTCTCTGTTTAACAGTTCTGGCTGTCCTGGACTCACTTTGTAGACCAGGCTGGCCTCGAACTCGCAAAGATCCACCTGCCTCTGCCTCCCAAGTGCTGGGATTAAAGGCGTGCGCCACCACCGCCCGGCTCCTTTTTCTTTTCATAGTAGATTCTGGGATTGAACCTTGAACTTGACATGCTAGGTAACTGTTCTATCACTAAGCCATACCCCAGGCCCTCAAGTACTTTCCTGTATCTTTTCATTTTAGTGGGGGGAGAGAGAGAGAGAGAGAGAGAGAGAGAGAGAGAGAGAACACATGTGGAGGTCATGAGCCACTTGCGGGAGTCTGTTCTCTCTTTCCACCATGTGGGACCCAGGGATCAAAGTCAGGTACCTGGTCAGGATTGGTGGTGCTCACTTTTACCTGCTGAGTTATCTCACTGGCCACTCAAGTCCTTTCTAATAGTATCACAACCTACAGCAATGCGTGCTTTCATCTGTGTTACAGTAGAGCCAGGCATCTGTAAGCTCTCAGGAAAGGAAAGGTTGAAGCAGGCGAGGCCGATGTCTAGAAAGGGGTCTTTTGGGCATAGGTCTCTGCAACATTTCTGTGCAGTGTGAAATCACTTCAAAATGAAAACCTTCTGTCCAGACATGTCTCGCATGTGCCTGATGCCACAGATCGGATGCCGGGAGAGGATGCAGAGAATACGAATGCACTGAGCGTTTAAGGAGCATTTGCTAACTGTGGCCACGCACGGCCACTGGGGAAAACAGCACTTGAAGGGCAGTAGCCAGGGAGACCCTCAGGCCCGGGCCTCTGGCTGTTGAGCACCTACTGTTTGCAGGTTCCTACAGGGTGATGGGACTTGGTGATGAGTGTTCTTGGGAGACACAGACCCTCCTTTGAGCAGCTCTGGGACTCACAAAAGAATCAGAATAAAAGTCACTGTGAGTGGCTGGGTTCTGGCTGCTGCCTGGAGTTGTCATCTGGTAGAAAGGGACTTGCAGGTTGCACCATGGCTGGTGGCAGGTGACCCACAGCACACCTGGACTTCTGGTGGTCCCAGCAAGGTTGTACATGGATCTACATGATGGTGTGTCTGTCTATGTGTGGGTATCTCTCCATATAGCCCAGGCTGACATTGGACTTGAGATCCTCCTGCCTTGGCCTCCCAAGCTCTGAGATCACAAGCACACAACTACCACACCCAACTTCAAGAGGACATCTGAGGTCAAACTGTTCACTTTCTTGACCAAGGTGGCAGTAATATAGCTTGCGTGGATTCTAAAACTTATCAAGATAGCGATATATTCCTTCAGTCCCAGGACTCTGCAAACAAAGGCAGGCAGATCTCTCTGAGCTGGAGGCCAGCTTGATCTATGTAGTGAATTCCAGGTCAATGAGGGCAACATATTGAGACCCTGTCTCAAAGAAACAAAGTCAGACAGATGCAGCTAGCCAGATGTAAATCACATCTCTGAGGCCCATGTAGCAAAGACAGACACAGAACAATTGAGAAGACCAGTGCTTGAGTACTCTGAGACTGAGTCACACAATGACGTCATCTACCAGGACAACACCAGTGTTCTCCACCAGCCTCAGATCTCCCCCAGCATGAAGCCTACAGGGGTACAGGGGACCCCAGCACTCTGTCTCCTTCCCCGACATACATAGATGACCTGGACCTGGCCCTCAGTTGACATCCAATCCTTGAAGGGTCACCCTGGAGAATTCCATGTCTTTTTATGCTGTACAGGCCACCCTCACTCTCCGTCCACCCATCCTCCTTTCTGCCCTGGTCCTGGGGTATTTGAGGCTCTGCCTACCTGGTTGTACCCAGCTCAGGCTGTTCATTCTTCCACAAGCTGTGGGGTTGGGAGAGGCCCCTTGATCTGATGGGAGGCTGGGACCAGCTTGGAAAGTTTATCATGGACTGTCTCTATAGAGTGGGAGGACTCAGAGAGACCTGGGGCCCACCTGAGGTCACACACCTTTATGACCAGAGCCTGGCTGCTGGATTATATCTCATTGCATGTCCTAGACCTTTGGTGGGAAAGGCAGGAAACCATGCTAGGGGATGGAGTGGGAGAGGCAGAGGGTCATGAAGACCGTTTCCAAAGCCTCTCACTTGGCAGCCAGCTGTGCTCTGTCAACGGTTGAGCAGACCCCAGTCTCCGAAGGGACAAGGCTGTTGGGTCTCTTGCTGAGTGACTGCAGTCTGCATTTTTCTTAATCTAAATTGAAAACTGCTCAAGTAGAAAAATCATTTCACTGTCTCATCTCAGAAAGGAAAAAGAGAAGGGAGAGGAAGGAGCTGGGCTGGGGAGGTGGGTGTGGCCAGAGAAGACCGACAGCAAGCACAGTGACCCCTCCCTGCCTGAGCCTGGCACTGGCTGGGCCAAGCCTGCTCCATCCCACCACCCCAGCCCTAGGGTCTAGGTGGTCAGTCCATCAGATTGCTTCAAAAGTGAATCAACAGCTGGGCGGTGGTGGCGCACGCCTTTAATCCCAGCACTTGGGAGGCAGAGGCAGGCGGATCTTTGTGAGTTCGAGGCCAGCCTGGTCTACAAAGTGAGTCCAGGACAGCCAAAGATACACAGAGAAACCCTGTCTCGAAAAACCAAAAAAAAAAAAAAAAAAAAAAAAGTGAATCAACAAACACTGAGGCAGGTCCTGCACAGGCTCCCTGTGGGACACTGTTACATACAGGTCCTGCCCCAATGGGGGTTCCCCTATCCCTTTCATGTCTTCTTCCCTCAGACAACTATTTCTGGAACATCCAAAATTTATTGGCACTGTTCCATGTGTTAGGGTGATTTGTCAAGTTCATGCCAAGCCTTGGAGACTGGGCTGGGCATGTCAGAGTTTATTAGGTACATCTGAGTGAGGGAGTCCGGTTTCAATTTGGATGGAAAAGAGGCGTTATCTGTATTTTTAACGGGACAGCGCATGCCAGCTGGCCTCACCCTCAGCATCTGGAAGGTGCTACTGTAAGCATGGGGTCAGATATTCCTGGCCAGCCTAATGCCCTTGGGCAAGCCACTTACTGTCTCTGGGTCCCACAGCCTGGAGGGAGCGTGCCCTGAGTGCTGAGCATCCTTTGGGTGGTAGGAATCAAACTCAGGTCCTCATGCTTGCTAGATAAGCTCTCGCTAGCCACCTCTCCAGGTTCCACCTCTGCCTCTTTATCCAGCTCCAGTTGCATCGGCTGAGTGTCCTCAGGCAAACCTCTCCCAGTCTCTGAGCCTGACCTCCCTACTGCACTAGGAAGAACAAAGCCGAAGGGCCGTCCCTCTCCCTTCTTCCCTGGCCAGCCTTCCTGCCCTGCCCCCCATCCCCAGGCTCATTTCACAGGTCAGTTCCCTTTAATTAGCAGGGCTCTGAGCCTTCTTCCTCACAAAATGGAGCCAGCAGGTTCATCCAAATCTCATTAACCTCCCTCCTCCCTGTGGGTCTGCCACCGACAAGCCTGCCTTGGGCTAGGGGATGTCACCTCCCAGCAGGCTGGGGTAGGGGCCTGTCTGGGGCTGGGGATGAAATGGGTTTGCTGGTTCAGGCTGTATTCCTTCCACAGTACTCTCTGAGCCATTCGTGGCCACCTGGGGGCGAGGAGAGAGAAGGACCCTTCAGGACTTTAATTTGAAAATTTGCTGGGGACCAGGGGACATGAGGAGCAGAGGGGAATGACTGGCTTCAAATGAATTAATATTTCACCGTTTCTGGCAATTTTCTCTGCTTTCACATTGCCTGACTCTTTTTTTTTCTTCTTCTTTCATTAGTTTCTTCCTTAGAGAAGCAACATGGCTCCACATCATGTCCTCTGTCACAGCCTCAGTTGTCAGGCCAGGAGCTGTCAGACTCTGTTTTTGGGTCTGCTGTTCCTGGAGGAATTTATGAGAAGGATACACATACCAGTCGGGCTCCGGGACTATTAACAGTGAGGCTCCAGGCAGGGTGCCAGCCCCCCCCTTCACCCCCACTTCCCTTGTCTAGTCTGAGGATCCATGAGTACCTTACCTAGCAACCACTTTGGCACCCCAGTGTCAGGCTCTAACATTAATATTCGACCTGTCATGAGTTCCACCAACCCCAATACTAACAACTGATTCAGAAGTGACACGTCCTTCAAGTGCTTTTAAACAGCTTTGCTCACAGTTGCTGGAAACTGAAAACAATCCTCCCATGGCCCATCACCTGGAACATAGGTAAACACACTGGAACACTATGTGGCAACAACAACAACAAAGAAACAGACACGTGATGGCTCTGCAAAAACATTTCCCAGAGTAGAAGTGGGAATGCTTTGGAAAGACACCCAGAGGTGCTGCACTGCACAGCTCCCATCACAAACTGCCTCCCTGGAAAAGTCCAGCAGGCTTAGAAGTAGGATCTGAGGCTGCCATGAGCCAGTGGAAGGGATGAGACACACTGCATGGGGCACAGGGTAACTGTGGGAGACTGGCAATGTGCCAAATGTCTCCAGGGTGGCAAGTGGCAGAGCTGGAACATATTTCCTTCACCCACTGGACACATTAGAAGAGACTGGAGAGATGGCTCAGCAGTTAAGAGCACAGGTTGCTCTTCCCGAGGACCCAGGTTCAAATCCCAGCATCCATACAAAGGCTCACAACCATCTGTAACTCCAGTTCCCCAGGATCCAACGCCCTTTTCTGGCCTCTGTGGATACTGCATGAACACGGTGCTGATGCACATGCAGGAAAAACACCCATACATGCAAAATAAAAATAAAAGGAATTTAAAAATAAAACAAAACAAACAAAAAAACCCAACCAAGGTGGAGAGCTGGTGAGATGGCTCAGCTGGGAAAGGCACTTGCCACCAAGCCTGACAACTTGGATTTGATCTCCAGAACCCACACAGGAGAAGAAGGGAGCCATCCTGACTCCTGCAAGCTGTCCTTCGACCTCTGCACTCAAACAAATATTTGTTTAAAAAAAAAAGTTTGAGGGCAATAAAAGAAAATTCCCAGCATAGACCTCTGGCTTCCACATGCCTGGACACACATGAACATATCCACACCCAACACATATAAGGAGGGAATTATTCCTCAACAATACTCACTAAAAAATATTAGCCAATGGATGTGTTAGTTAAGTTCTTTGCTTTGTAATTTTGGAGGCAAGGTGTTGGATAACTTCAGCTAACCTGGAACTCACCAATTAACCAAGAAAGACCTTGAACTCCTGATCCTTCTGCCTCCAACTCCTGAGTGCTGGGATTACATGTATGGGTCACCATGCTCAGCATGTTAAATAGTCTTTCATTCAATTTTTATTACGTTTATGTATTGGGGGTGTGTCACGTAGGTTCTGGGGACTGAGCGCTGGTCATCAGGATTAGCAGCAAAGCCCTTTTATCCACTGAATCATCTCAATGATCCTTACTGTGCTTTTACATTTTAACTGAGGTTTGGGGTACAGTCCCTGACTGGGTGTCCACCTGAATGAACTTTACAGTAATGCGGGTCCCACAAGGCCCTCCAGGCAGTAATTCTCAACTTGTAGTTCATGACCCCTTTGGGGATCAAACAACTCTTTCCCAGACCATTGGAAAACATTACAAATCATTACGACTCGTAACAGTAGCAAAAATACAATTATGAAGTAGCAACAAAAAAAAATTTTTTTTGAGACAGGGTTTCTCTGTGTATCCCTGGCTGTCCTGGACTCACTTTGGAGACCAGGCTGGCCTTGAACTCACAGAGATCCTCCTGCCTCTGCCTCCCAAGTGCTGGGGTTAAAGGCATGTGCTCCCATGCCTAGCATGATGAAAATAATCTTATGGCTGGGGGTCACCACAACATGAGGAACTGTATTAAAGGGTGGAAGCATCAGGAAGGTTGAGAATCACTGCCTTAGAAGGTGCAGCTACCACTTTGCTCCAGCAGGGTTGTGAGCTTTCAGCTCTCACATGATCGGCCAGACCACCAGATTCTGAGCGAGATTGGCTGTTGATGGTCATTGAAGTCAGATGGTACTGTTTCCCATCAGAGCTTCCCAGCGTCTTCCCAAGGAGCCCCCTCTAGTGCACCAGCCACCTTAGACCCCTAAGAAGCCTCCCTTGGCCTGTCCTTAATCTGCTGGGTCCTTCATGAGTTCGGTTCTTCCCTACTTCTTATCTCCTCCGCACACCCAGGCCCGGTGGATCCTGCACTCTGCCCGCCTCCAGTACCCTTACCTCGTCTGTCTGCTCTACTGAATCCCTCCTGTCATTCACAGTCACCTGTCCAACTGTGGCTTGGTCTTCCTGCCAGGCTTAAAGCCTCAAGGCAGGGACTGGCCCCGCTCGAGCTCCTGCCCTAGGGGCCCAGGCCAGGACTCATGTCGGCTGAATCCACAGGCCACATTGGCTTGCGCCTGTTAAGACCTTGACTGTTCTTGCCCCTTCCAGATGGGTTTCTTAATAACTCAGCTATGGAGGCCACGTCCTCAGCCTGATCCTGCCGACTGGACTCTGGGTACCAAGGTCACGAAGCCATGCTGACTGAACTGGGACCTGTTGCCTCTTCCTGCCTCCTTCTCCACCTCCAGAGGCCACTAAGGAGGGCCTCGGGCTCTCCTCAATCTTTCTTTTGCTGCTAAAATGGAGTCTAATACAAAAATCTTTTATTTATTTTTATGTCTGTTGCACACGGGTCTGTGAATAGGTTAATGTGCCCATGTGCAGAGACCAGAGGATGTCGTGTAACCCGCCTCTAATCAATCTCTACCTTATTCCCTTGAGACAGGGTCTCTCACTGAATCGGAGCTCACCAATTCAGCTAGGCTGTCTGGCCAGGAAGCCCTAGGGCTCCTCCTATCTCTCATCTCTTCACTAGGATTACAGATGTGCTACACCTGGCTTCATCCACAGACCCTGGGGATCCAAACTGAGGTCTTCACATTTGTTCAGTCAGGGCTCATAACCACTGAGCAATCCTCATCCGCTCCTCAACCCACAATCTTAGGTGTATTGCTAGATGAATCTTTACTCAGGTGTACATTACCAGTGGTTAAATTGCCTGCTTTCAAGCCTCATGCAAATGGATGAATCTAAGAGGCCTCTTTTCTCTCACAGACAGACTGCAGGGGTCAGTGTGTCTGCCAGCAGAAACACTTATTCTGTTTCTTGACACATAATGGACAGACTGCTCTCCGCACTCAGAGCTCAAGTGCTGGGTGAGGAGTCAAACTCCCATTAGCACTGTAGCTTCCTTTAGATGTTTCCAGTCCCTTTTCTCAAGCTCTGGCCCTGTGCATTTGGGGATTCCCCAGCAACCTGTGTTGGTGCGAACTCCCATCAGCCCCTGCCTTGCTGGCACTGGGTGAATGAATCACCATGGCCATCCTCCCAGATCCATTAGCTGTAATGCCAGGGAGAAGAAAAGGCATGGTGTGTGTGGGAGAAGCCATTGGCTGGCTGAGCCCAGCAAAGGTCAGGCCACTTTGCATTTCCCCCTCCAGTGAGCTCAGCTCTTAGAGGCAATTAGCCCTCAGTAGTGCAGGGAAAGCACAGTGGACTAACTGGAGCCAGGGCTGCAGGGAACAGAGTCCACCCTATGGACACAAGGGCTCTGACACTGAGGTCCAGGAGAGGAAGCACCCTTGCTTCTTGCCCCTGTGCATTGTGTGGGTGGCCTGTGCCACTAGATAGGGAAACACACATACATCCGGTACAGCTAGACTGTTGTGTGCCTCTGGGACAGGATCGCTCTGATGGGTGCTGGTTTCTCCAAGTAGTTCTGTCCAGCACAGTAAGCGACAAGTCTGCTGCTAGGGGATCGAGGAAGCAAATGATAGCCCAAGCTGTTAAAAATATAGAAGAGGGTTGGAGGCTACCCTACATCCTCCTAACATTACACTCTGACAACACCCGCCACGTGATTGCTCTTGAGTTCTTCCTGCCAAGAAGAATACATAAATTGTATGTGTGGATGCTGTTGGGGGCATGTGTGGCACGGGGCGTGTGTGAAGATCAGAGGTCAATTTTGCAGTTGGTTCTCTCCTTCCACCTCTTACGTGGGTGCCAGGGATTGAACTCAGGTCTTCAGGCTTTCTCGGCAAGCGCCTTGCCTGATGAGTCATTTTGTTATCCCCAAGGAATTTTTTTTTTTTAAAGACAGGGTCTTAAGTAGTCCAGACCCATCTTGAACTCTTTATGTAGCTGAGGATAACCCTGAATTCATAATCCTTCATATCTCCATCTCCCAAGTGTTAAGATCACAGGTGTGCACCACCAGGACTGGCTAGATCATGGATTCTTAATTCTTGTTTTTGTTTGTTTGTTTTTTCGAGACAGAATTTCTCTGTGTAGCCCTGGTTGTCCTGGACTCACTCTGTAGACCAGGCTGGCCTCGAACTCACAAAGATCCGCCTGCCTCTGCCTCCCAAGCGCTGGGATTAAAGGCTTGAGCCACCACCGCCCGGCAGATTAATTCTTGCTGTGAAGAATAGCATGATTATTTCCCAGAATAATTGCTTTAAACAACAATTTTTAAAAAATAAGATTTTTAAGACTTTTATGAAGACAAGTATCAGAGAACTACTGTCAAAGTGTTGTAAGGACTGATTTAAAAAAATAGCACGTATGAGCACATGCTTGCATGCACACACAGGTGCACACTTTAAAAATCTCCACTGAGCAGTGAGAGGATCTCTGTGAGTTCGAGGCCATCCTGGTCTACAAAGTGAGTCCAGGACAGCCAGTGCTACACAGAGAAAATCTGTCTCGAAAAAAACAAAAACAAAACAAAACAAAACAAAAAATCCCGATGTGGTAGTCGGCTTGCTTTCTAATTACCATATTCACCAGCAAGATCCAGTGACAGGTGAGAGAGCCAGTGTCCTCTCACAGCAGTGGTGAGTACAAACTTCATTGCTGGAAGCCTGCCGGTAGCTCACAGAAGCTCTTCCCTAGCTTGCTTGCCCATGTTCAAACCGAAGGAAATGAGAAATTTCAGTTTGAGGCAAGTGAAAATAAGAATATAATTTCCCACCCATTTGAGTTCACAGCCCCTCCTGAATTCTATTTGCAGTCTGGGCAGCTCCATTACATCCAGGATAAAAATGTGTATTTATTGAACTGGAAAGACGCTCCCGGGAGATTAGCAGTGGGGGAGCAGGTGAGAGGCTGCTCGAAGGAGGCACTGGTGCTGTGAATTAAAAATGTCTGTGTCCGAAGTTCGCTCATTCCTTCGGCAAGCACCGTGGTCATCTGTCCTGAGACAGGTTTGAAAATGTGACAATGACATTGACAGACCTGGGTTTTCCCCTCCATGGGGCAGCACACTAGAGGTATCCATAACTTGCATCAAAACATTGGGTGATCATTAGGTTTTTAATTGTTTAGTTTTTTTTTTTTTTCTTTTTTCGAGACAGGGTTTCTCTGTTTAACAGCTCTGGCTGTCCTGGACTCGCTTTGTAGACCAGGCTGGCCTCGAACTCGCAAAGATCCGCCTGCCTCTGCCTCCCAAGTGCTGGGATTAAAGGCGTGCGCCACCACCGCCCGGCAAATTGTTTAGTTTTTAAATTAACTTTATTTTTTTATTTTTTGTTTTTTTCGAGACAGAGTTTCTCTGTGTAGCCCTGGCTGTCCTGGACTCACTTTGTAGACCAGGCTGGCCTCGAACTCACAAAGATCCACCTGCCTCTGCCTCCCAAGTGCTGGGATTAAAGGCGTGCGCCACCACCGCCCGGCAAATTAACTTTATTCTTATTAGATCAATTTATTTATTGTGTGTACATGCACACCTTTAGAGGTCAGGTGACCACTTGGGGGAATCCATGCACTTGTTCCACTATGTGGGTCCTGGGCTGGGTGTTAGGTGATCAGGTTTGACTGCAAGTACCTTTGTCTGCTGAGCCATCCACTGCTCCTGTGGGTCCTTTTTTTCTTGCTTATCTGTATTTCCTAAGTAAACATTGCTTTGGCTAAAATAAAATATCCTTAAAGAATTTTTATTTTTGTTTTATATGCATGGGCTTTTTCCTGCATGTATATCTGTGCTCCAAGTGCATGCCTGGCACCCACAGAGGGAATTACAAATGGGTGTAAGCCCCCAAGTGGATGCTGGGAATGGAACAACAGCAGCAAGTGCTCTTAACCATGGAGCCATCTCTCCAGCTCCCAAGTAAATGGTGTTTTTTTAAAGAGAAAAGTTCATCTTAAACAGAGCTTTGGGTCTGTGAGTGACATGTCCTGTGTCCCACAAAACAAGGTGTTCTGTGTCCTACAACATCCACCAACAAGAACAGGAAAACAAGAGTCTTCTCTCAGTTGAAGACTCCCTACCACTGGAAGTCCTCGCCTGACCGTCATGTTAGATCTACTCACCAAAACCCACCCCAGGCCTCCTGCTTTCCTTGTATAGCATGTAACTGAGAGCTGAGCTCTATATGGGATCTGTCTCCCTTAGATTATAAGAAGATTTGCCTCCATCCTGCTAGAGCCCATGTTCTACTTATGCAGTTTAAGGCAGCGGCCATTTTTAAACAGCTTTACGTTTGTGTGATTCACACGTTACAGGTACTGATTTGCTGCTGCTGCTGCAACAAATGCGCACAAGCTTAGCGGCTAGTCTTCTAGTTCTCTAACGCTCAGAAGAGGTATGGTTCCTGCCAGGCTAAGATCAGTGTGCTGGGAGTGCCAGGTTAAGATCAATGCACTGGGAGGGCTGGGATCCTCTCCAAAGGCTCATCTTGAGAATTGGTTTCCCCCACCTAGTCAAGTTTGGAAAGGAAACCCCACACTCACAGCTTCCTTTCTGGGACTTCAATGGCATCCACACATCCTTATTATACTTCCCTTTTGGTTCTTGCTTCTCCTTTCAAGATCCCTTGGGATTACATTTCCATCTGGTTCTCCATGCCCCTGGCCCCACCAGGAAAACCTCCCTCGTTTAAAACCAGCAGATGGGTAGCCTTACTTCCCACTGCAAACTTGGCTCCTCCTCACCACGATAACTAACCTGTTTGTGGAGTCTGGGACTGAGGAGATGGGACATCTCTGAGGGGCCGTTGTTAAGACTCCATACCACACAAGCCCACGTTTAAATGTGTAACTAAGTGTTGTGGTGGTCTGGGGAAATGGTTCAGCTGGTATAATGAGCTCATTGCATAAGCATGAGGACCTGAGTTTGAACCCCAGCACTCACATAAAAAGCCAACTACGATGTCACATAGTTGTGATCGCAGCACTGGGGAGGAGGAAACTGGAAACTTGCTGGCCAGTCAGTCTGGGCTAATTTATGAGTTTCAAGCCAGTGACAGACCCTGCCGCAAAGAATAAGGTGGATAAGTGCCAAAGAAAAAACACCTGAGGTTGGCACCTGGCCTTCATATGCCGTGTACCAGTGCACACACACATGAACACACACCACATACAGAGTTGTGTATACCTCCAATGTTGTAGACGGTAGTTGCTTTAGAATATTTTCATCATCCCCAATGACCCTCATGCCTGTTAGCAGTTACTCCTGGCTCCTTGTCTCATGGGCTTTCCCTCCCAGTGCTAGGCAACCACTGGTGTTGCTTTCTACACTGATAGCTTTCTCTATGGTGGGCATTTCACATGAACACAGTCCTACAACGTTCAGTGACTGGCTTCTTTTCCCTAGTAGAATTGCTATATAGCATGGATCACTGTTTTATTCCTTATTATTGCAGGTAATATTTCACCTGCTGTGCACGCATATTGTATTTACCTACTGTCCATCCATTGATAGACAGTGGGTTGGTCCCTATTTTTCACTATTATAAGTATCATTCCTATAAACATCTGTGTACACATTTGTGTGTGTGTGTGTGTGCGTGTGTGAAGATGTGTTTTTACTGCTGTTAGATCTCAGGACTGGAATTGCTGGGTCACATGGAAGTACGTGTTTACTGTGTTCTGGGTGTGTGTGCTGTTTCCCAGGTGGCTTTGCCACGTGCTTTGCCCCCAGCAGATCAGGAGGCTCTGGTTTCTCCATCCTCCCTAGTACTTATTTTCTGTCCCTTGCCCTCATCTGTGTCACCTCCTGCTGGCTGGTGTGAAGTGGTGTCTCTGTCTCACAGGTTCCATTTACATTTGGTTTGTGCTGTTCTTTGTTTTTAGACAGTGTCTTACTATGTAGTCCCTTCCTGGCCTCTAACACTTATAGATTCTTACTCCTTTGCCTCCTGAGTGCTGGAAATAAAGGCGTGCCCACCACACCCAGCTGAGAATCTTATGCCCAGAATGGACTCTTAGCCTGGTGCTCTTTTCCTGGAACCAAATCTGAAAATCTATTCATTGTCCTAAAAAAAAAAAAAAAAAAAAAGTGACTTGTTTTCTCTTTGCCAGTATCTTTTACTTTTATTTACAACAGAATTGTTACTCAATCTTTAGTAACATCTGTGCCACCTCATCCACCCGGTTAGAATCATGACAATGGGGCTCTGGGTTCTGAGAGGAGAGAGTGGCAACCTCCTTTCCAGCTTGAGCCCCAAAGCCCAAGTTTTGCAGGGGTCCTGCCTCCACCGGTTGGCCTGGAATGGCAGCAGCATCCCATGGTTCTGGGATACTGGCTATTAGGCTTCTGCAGCTGCAGGTGAGGGACAGGGTCCAGGCTGAAGGGTGGAGTTTGGTTGGGAGGTCACAGTAGAAGAACAAAGGTGGTAGTTGAAACCACATTGGCTTTGGGTCCATCTGAAGCCACCCCAGGGGAGGGGAGGATGACCACTGCTTTTCCATCTCTTCCCTCTGGTTAGAGTAACCCAGAGAGTTCATCTCCAGGTTGGCATCCTCTTTCACAGGGGTGGTACCACCCTTGACATCAAGTGCCAACTGGCATAGTTGGCATTTCAGAGCCTTGACAGAAGTCAGATAAACTGGTGGAAGTTGATGCTGCCAGCTGGAGCTGTTGGTGGAGGCTATTCCTTCTTACCAAGGATTTGTGTTTTTGTTTTGTTTTTGTTTTTTTTTCTTTTTTTCGAGACAGGGTTTCTCTGTGTATCTCTGGCTGTCCTGGACTCGCTTTGTAGACCAGGCTGGCCTCGAACTCACAGAGATCCGCCTGCCTCTGCCTCCCAAGTGCTGGGATTAAAGGCGTGCGCCACCACTGCCCGGCGGATTTGTGTTTTTAAAACAGTGTGTGTGAAGCCGGGCGGTGGTGGCGCACGCCTTTAATCCCAGCACTTGGGAGGCAGAGGCAGGCGGATCTCTGTGAGTTCGAGGCCAGCCTGGTCTACAAAGTGAGTCCAGGACAGCCAGGGCTACACAGAGAAACCCTGTCTTGAAAAAAGAAAAAAAAAACCAAAACAGTGTGTGTGTGTTGATGTGTATGCAAATCACCTGGGCTCTTGTTAAATGCAGTTACTGCCGTGGCGCATGCCTTTAATCCCAGAACCCAGGAGGCAGAGGCAGGCAGATCTCTGCAAGTTCAAGGCCAACCTGGTCTACAAAGTGAGTCCAGGACAGCCGGAGATACAAAGAGAAACCCTGTCTCAAAAAAAAAAAAAAAAGTCAGTTACTGACAGAGTAGATCTGGGGAAGGCACACACACACACACACACACACACACACACACACACACACGAGTCTGGATTCCTCTCTATGACCATACATACATATACAGACATATACTGTTGTCCCATTCACCCCACTTTGAGTAATGAGGATTTCAAATATTCTTTCCTAAGAATATTTTACTTTGCTCACTTAAGCACCACCATTAGGCTCTGGGGTAATGTCTCAGTAGGTAAGTATACACTGTGCTCAAATACCCACACCCACATAAAAAGCTGGACATGGCTGTTTATGTTATAGGTTGTGTTCCTATAACCCCAGGGCTCTGAGGTCAGAGACAAGAGGATCAGTGGGACTTGCTGGCTCTCCAGGTTCAGTGAGAGACACTCTATCAAGGGAATAAGATGGAGAGTAATAAAACAGGACACCTGTCATCCTTCTCTGGCCTATAAATGTATACAGAGACTTGTGTGCCCTCACACATGTATACACATATATACACACAGACAGATCACATAGACATATATAGACATATACACATAAACATGTGCAGACATACACAAAGACACAGAAAAAGACATATACACACATATATTCACACAGATATATACACAAACCATATATACATATACACATATACACAGAGAGATACACACATACAGACGGACACACACAGAGACATATATAGACATACATACACACATGCAGACATACACACAGACATAGAGACCACACATCAGACATATACATACAAACACAGAGACATACACACAGACAGATCACATAGACATATACAGGCATGTGTGCACGTGGGCACACACACACAGAACCAATATCATATTTTTACCATATTCGTCTTTCCCTTATAAAATAAATTTTTTCTTTTAATTGACTAGCAATAAAATATCTTCTCAGACTCATTCTAGGCAATAATATGCATGAAATAGCAGATTTTATATGCTACTTGCATTTTTGTAATACACATTAAAATATCTATTCAGATATAAAGGAATTCATCTGTAAACCCTGAGAAACAGTTCTTAGGAACGAGGTCACCCTCGGGCCCCAGAGCACGGGTGCTACTAGAACTTTCGGGGACGCTGATCTTGACCTTTAAACACCACCACACTTTAATTGGACACTTTTGACTTGCTTCTCATGGTTTTGCCCCATTTTTCTGAGCGGAAATTTGGCCAGCGATTCCTGTCATTTCCTCTGTTATCCACTCTGATTAACTCGGCTGCACCTGTCGGCCTTTATTCCTGCAAGCGAGCGGTGGAGCCAGGCGTGCTGGAGAAGTCGTTAAAATGCTCTCTCCCCCCCCTCTTCCCCCCCCCAACTCTCTCCTTGTTTCTTTTGAGACAAGGTCTCATATATCCCAGACTGGCCTGACTCACTATACACCCAAGGATGACCTTGAACTTCTTCTGATCCCCCTGCCTCTAACTCCAGAGTGTTGGGATCCAGGGTGTACACAACCACACCCAGTGTAGGCAGTGTTGGGAATGGAACCCAGAGCCCTGTGCATACCAGGCAAGCTTCTGACCAACAGCCCTAGCCACAAGAGTTATTCTTTAAGATGGAACAAGTTTGTTTCCAGAACTTTCATTCTTTTCTTCTGCTGGTTTCTCTTGGATACTTGTAGGATGTAGCCCTTAACCTCCTTATCTTCTTTTTTAAAAAGTTTTAAAAATTGCATTTATGTGTGTGTGTGTGTGTGGGGGGGGGTGTTCAAGGGCCGCAGTGTGCATGTGGAACTCAGAGGACAACTTACAGGAGTTTGTTTTCTCTTTTTACCATGTGGGTCGTAGGAACTGAATCCCAGTTCTTGGGGGCGGGGGGGGGGGCAGGTAGGATGATCAGAAGTTCAAGGTCATCCTTAGCTCCATGGTTGCAGTCAGAGTTCAAGCTTTGATGCCCATGGTGACCTAGAGTAAATAAAGCACTGCACCTGGATGAGAGCTATGTGTTCTCTGTGGAGTAGAGACAGCTATGCTGTGGGGAACGATGCAGGGCCTGCAACTGGTCCATGATGGCAGCTGTCGATTTCATCCCCAAATCAAGAGCAATGTGTGAAGTCTTAGCAGACCTAACATTTGCTTCCTTCTCCATCTCTTCTCTCCTCCCTGCTTTCCTGCCTCATTATCTTTATTTTTTATCTCCTCACCTTCTCTCTCCATCCAATTGCAACTTCGGGGGACAGCAGGAGTTTAAACCAAGGTCAGACCCTGGAGGGACAAGCATGACAAGAGGAATGTAATCTTTAGACTAAGACCCACATGGTAAAAAGAGAAAACAAACTCTTGTAAGTTGTCCTCTGAGTTCCACGTGCACACTGCGGCCCTTGAAAACCCCCCCACACACACACATAAATGCAATTTTTAAAACTTTTAAAAAAAGAAGATAGGGAGGTTAAGGGCTACATCCTACAAGTATCCTACAAGTCTCAAAGGTTATGGGGTGAAAAAAAGGCCTGGTGATGTGGGGTGAATCTGGCAGCAGAGGGGGGCCAGAGTGATGAGGGCAGAAGCAGGGGGTCAGAAGGGGCAGACACCTAGGACCCTGGAGATCAGGTGAGACAAGTGGGGAGGAGAGGCTGTACCCCTAGGCTTCACCCCTGCCTGGTGTGTCTGGGAGAAGCAGTATCCTCCATCCATCTTGTTACAAAACTCAGCCTTCCCGAGTGACCTCAGATCAGAGGACTCCAGGCCCTGATGACACCTCTGGCTTTCCAGCAAAGACTTTGCTGGCTCCGGTAGGCTTCCAGCATCTCCCCTGCCCAGAGATTAATTTGTTTACTCCCTTGCTTGGAGATGAACTGCAAGAACTAATCGTCCATCAGCTGCCCCCCCCCCCCCTCAGCACAACCTTGCCCCATCCGGCCCTGAGTGTCCATTTTCTGGCAAAATATGTCCTTGCTGCTGCCAAGGCTGCTTGGAAAATGCTAATTTTATCCTCAAATTAAAATTTGTTCTCTTTTCCTCATTTTAATAAAAGCGAGGAGCCCGGAAGTGTTGCCACGGAACATAGCAGAACGAGCCAACATAATTTTCAAAATGCCTTCGATCACATGGCTTTCCAACGGGTCTGTCTTCTGGCCCTGACCACCCCCCACCCCATCTCCATGCCCCCTGGGAGAGCATTTACATTTCTTAATAACCCCTCATTAATATTCATGAGAAGGGGCGGGTAATAATGGCTGAGCACACTGCACTAATTCAATTTCCACCCGCCTCGGCCTGTTTACTTAATCATCAAGGGACCCAGGTTACTCAGCACAATTATTTATTCGGAATTAGATGTGGAGGCATCTGGACTGCTAAGGGGAACTAGAGCAAAATGGAAACTGGATCCTCTTGGTCCTGTGCTTCCAGTTCCTACTCCTGTCTGCCTGCCAAAGGCTGAAGGCCAGCTGGGTCAGGATAAGCCCTGGGCTGGGAAGGTACTTCTGAAAGTAACGACCAATGCAGAGTAGTAAGTCCTAGGTAAACTGGGCTTCCTGTCAGGAATCTCTCTCCTCATGATGGCCCAGAACGGACCATTAGGTCTGCTGGTGGCTAAGGGTAAGGTTGGCCAGAGGCAGGCCTCACGGGGTGCTGGGAACTCATCCCAACATGGCCATGTGCCGAGACTTGTTGGACACAGGCCTTAGAGGGAGGAGAGTGTGTGGTATGAGTCTGATAGTTATGCCTGTTCACCATCCTCTGAGTGTCAGGATGCTCGAAGCTAACCACAACCTGTGGCTTCAGGAATCCACTGGGGTTCTTGAAACATAGAAGGAAACTAGTTTCCTTCTATGGGAAGTGATGAAGGAAACTACTGTCTATATTATGCCAGACTCTTGGGCCACACTGCTCCAATTTGATGTTCAACAAACTCCTGTTCATTCCTCAAAGTCCAACTCCAATTAACGAACACTTTTCTGCATTCTCCTAGTGTTCTCCATGTTCTGCCCCATCCCCTCTTGAGTGTTTTCACCCAGTGCTGTCTGCTCTTTAATCTGTCTCCACTCTTTGCTCTACTCCATACTGAGCGTAAGAGCGAGGAGGATGCTGGGCATTTCTTCTCTCGGCTAGGTGCAGCATCTCCTCTGGGTCTCCCACTTAAGGAGCTCCACAGTCCACCAGGGATCCCTCTCCTGGATGGTGCACAGCCTTCTCCTCTGTCTCTCAGGCACAGCATGATGGCAGCCTTCTGCTGCAGCTGGCCTCTGGACTCTTCCCAGCTTCCAGTTGCTTCTCAGCTCCTCCATTACCTTCCACCAGAAGTTCCTCTTTTTTTTTTTTTTTTTTTTTTTTTGGTTTTTCGAGACAGGGTTTCTCTGAATATCTCTAGCTGTCCTGGACTCACTTTGTAGACCAGGCTGGCCTCGAACTCACAAAGATCCGCCTGCCTCTGCCTCCCAAGTGCTGGGATTAAAGGCGTGCGCCACCACCGCCCGGCCTCCTCTTTTTTTTTAATAATTTATTTTTTATTTCTTCAAGTTACATCTCAATCACAATCCCCTCCCTTCCCCCCCCCCAGTCCCATACTTCCACCCTCCTCCTCCTCAACCCCCCATCCTCTTTCCTTTTTTTTTTTTTTTAGTTTAAGGTATTCCTTTTTCCCCCCAACAGCTCTCCCTTTCATTCCAACAAATGGTTCTTTCTCTTATAACTATAAATACAATACAAAACAACAGAAATAAATAGGCCACAATTATGAGAGCAGAAGTTCCTCTTTTATGACTCCTTAAGTGGTTTCTGCTTCCACATTGACCGACGCAGTCACTACTGTAATGCAAGGTCCTGGTGGGGAGGGCCACCCTCTATATCCAGGACTTAGATGTGAAATACTTAGATGTGAAAATACTGCCAGAGGTAGACGCATGAATCAATGAATGAATGAATGGTGGTTATATGACTTTCTAATTCAGTTCTATTCCTGCTTAGAGTTTCTCCTTGATGTGAATAATCATTTTTATAAAAAAATAATTCTAAACCAGGCAGAGCAGCACAGCCTGTAATCCCAGAATGTGGGACACTGAGGTAGGAGGATTACTGCAAATTTGAGACCAGTCTGGCTTATATAATGACCTCTAGGCTACATAATAAGACTATAGGGGGGCTGTAGGTCTCCCCCTTTCCTCATAACTGTTGGCCACCTGTGTATGTGGTCAAGGGGGCAGAAGACAGGGAACAGGGTTCAGATGACCATGAGTGAAATGACAACCCAGGACCAGCTGCAGAGAGTCAGATCAACTTTACTGGGGTGAACATGGATGCCTCTGGGGATGGGGGACAGGTTTCCAGGGTGAATGTAAATCATTGGCTGGAGCTAGAAAAGCCAGGGATGCTTCATTTTCATTTGACAGCATGGCCCTATCATAAGAAGGAGAACACAGTACCTAATTATCCTATGGGCAGCAGGGAACTGTGTAAAGGTCACATTCCAGGTATAGTTAGAGCCATTCCAGGAATCCTAGGTGTTTGCTGAACAGGTTCTAATCAGGAGAAAGGAAGTTAGACCGGTAACTTTGTATGTGACATTCCTCAGATGGAGAGTGGGAACCCCAGAGAAGAGGAAGCCTCACTGACAAAGGGAGTCGGGGCTTTCCGGTAATGTGGTAATGTCAGACTTCGACCTTAGCAGGGTTTCCTGACATAAGACCTGTCTCAAAACACAATGCATCCTCAACACTAGTTTCTTGTGTGTGTGAGGCCTGCGTGATAACCACTACACTATGGAAACACAACGCAACACTAGTTTCTTAATGAAGTGACTTGTGTGAGTCCCCTGTGAGGAATTTTGGTTCGGCCCAGTCAGCACTTCTGCTAAGGTGGCTGCAAGGTAGCAAGTGGGGAGAGGATGGGAGGAAGGGTTTGGGGGAGATCAGCCATGGACTGAAGGCAGCATCTAGGAACAAAAGGAGGGACTGGGGAGACAGCAGGTGACTTAAGCACCATGGACTCCTTTAAAGGCAGCCCTCCCTGCCCTCCAGCCTGCCCACCCCCACTGCACAGGGCCCGAGCTCTGCATTGCCCAGCCAAGGCTCTTCATTAAAATGTCTTGGAACTCAGGCAAGATTGGAAGGAAGTCAAGATCTGCCAGCTTGCCTGCCAGGTGAGGTGAGAGGGTGACCAGAGGGGCATTTCTGTAGAAGTCACTGAAAGAGCAGGCAGGGGATTGGGATGGTGGTGTAGACTGAAGGGAAGTGGTAACAGGTTACAGAGATGTGCCTCATCCTGTATCGGGGTATGCTACCCCAGAATCAGCACTGGAAACAAAGACTTAGTAGAGGAAGGAATTTGGGAGGTGAGAAGCCAGACAGCCAGTAGACATTGCCTTGGGCAATCAGGGCTCAGTCCTAAATAGCTGACTAAGAAACTGGGCATTGGTCCACCAACCCCTAGCACCCCTAAGGGAGCATGGCCCTGGGGCGGGTGCTGGATCTCACATTAACCCTCTGTGCCTATGCGACCATGAAGTGAGGGAACAGAACTTCTGGGACAGCTGTGGTGTGGGACACAGAGGCAGGTTCTTAAGGGAGAGCTGCTATTGGGGTGCCGGGTACTGCCCACTGAGGAACTTGCTGGGGTCACAGGTGTGATGAAGGGCAGTGGCGTGGGAAATCAGCAGCACCAGTCACACAAGACTGATGATCTCCAAACTGAGGTCCCAGACTCCACAGCTCTTCCCTCCTAACCTCACTCCTTTCCTTCCACAAATACTTCCCAGGCCACCTCCTTTGCACCAAGAACATCACTAGGCAGAGAAGAGCATATGAACAAGACCCCATGATGCCGGCACACAAATTTAGACAGCAGATAATAAACAGGTGCCTCCACAAATAAGATGCTCTCTGAGCATGCTGAGCTTCCCCAAGGGAAGAAACAAGAAAGAGGAGTGGAGGGAACAGGATGGGGGTGGGAGGGTAGTGGGGGAAAGCTGTCATAGGCTATGCTGTCAAAGCAGCCATTGAAACTGGTCCCCATCAGAGACCAAATAATGAACCATATGCATTACCGGAACCCACGGCTTCTGACTTGGTCATTCAGGGGCCAATGCACTACCAAATGTTTTTAAATCTTTTTTTTGTAGGTTTATTTCATTTTCATTTTATGCATGTAGGTGTTTTGCTTGCATGTATGCCCATGTATGCCCATGTATGCCCATGTATGCCTAATACCCACGGAGGCCAGAAGAGGGTGTTGGATCCCCTGGAATTAGAGTTACAGATGGTTGTGAGCTCCCATGTTGGTGCAGGGAATCAAACCCAAGTCCTCTGGAAGAACAGCCAGTGCTTTTCAGCACTGAGACATCTCTCTAGATCCCAAAATGTGTGTGTGTGTGTGTATACCAATGTAGGATTACTAAGATTTTACTTTATCTAATAAAAACATTTATAAGTCCAACAACGACCCTTTACCACTAATGTGACTCCACAAAAGGACAGTATTTTAAACATCCCCAAAATAGGAAGAACATGAACTCAGAATAAAAAGACCACCTTTTAAATCAAATAAATATATTTAATTTTATCTAAAATCTCTCATTTTCATCATTTTGGCTTCTCATTTTTAAAAACTTCCCTCCGTCCCAAAGACTGACGTGAGTGCAGGGCATCCCGCTGTTGTCTTTCACTTGGTCATTTGTGTGTCAAGAGAAAAGTGTGTATCATGTATCGTGTGCTCTGTCTACCAGTTTTTCCATTTGTAAAATTGGGACAGAGTGTTACTTATATTCACATGCAGGAGGTGGACTAGAAAGTGGGGGGCTGTGTTAGCAATGATAAAATTCCCAAGCAAGTCAACCTGAAGGAGGAAGAGGTAGTTTGGTTTGGAGTTTCAGTCCATGGTCAGCTGACTCCATTGCTTGAGGGTCAGAATGAGGCAGGAGCATCAGGATGGAAGGGACAGCAGAGAAGAGCTGCTTGCCTCCTGGCAGTCAGGAAGCAGACAGAGAGAAAATGAAAAACAGGGTCCAATGGCAAGACCTACCCTGTAAAGGCCACCCTTCAGTGACCTACTGCCTTCTAGGAGACCCCCACCTCCTGGTTTCCACCCCTACTCTCATAACAGCATCAATTATGTATCTTCTGATGGGTGAGTCCATTGATTACCTCAGAGACTTCATGATATGGTCATTTCTTAGCATTACCAGCTGGAAACCAAACCTTCAATTCAAGAACCTGTTTGGGGGACACTTCATATCCAAAACCTAATCTCTGTGCCTGGCTCCCTAAGGCTCACAGCCACAAAATGAGTCCCAGTCTGTCTCCAGGAGTTCTCAAAGTCTCAGCTTCTAACATTCCTCAAATCTCCACATTCAAAATCTCTTTGAGACTCAAACTCTTACTGTGAGCCCCTATAAAAATCACAGGTTTGTGGGACAGGGTTACACAGCTCCATTCTAAAAGAGAGGAATAGGAGAACGCCAAAGGACCAAATAACACCAAGAATCTGCAGGAAAACACTCAGTCCCATAGTTTCAGGTCCAGCATCCAGGGGACAGAAGGCTCAGGTAGCCCCAGACAACTGTCTTGCCAGCCCATATGGCCTCCCTCTTGAACTGTGTGTCCAGTTTCTTGGAGTCTCCATCACAGCATGAGCCCCACTCTCATGGCCTCATGCTCTCCCTCTCCAAGGCTGTCTTCAGGGATTCTAACTCAGGCCACACATTCCCTAGCCTCTCAGTCCATCCTTTGAAATCCAGATGGAAGCCTCCTTGACCACCCAACTCTCCCATTTTACACGCCTGCCAAACCAGCACCACGTGGACGATGCCAAGGGCTGCCATCATTTGAGCAGTAGCTAGACCCACTGGGACTGTGGCTGCAGTGGCTTCTGAGTGTCTGGATGGCTGGACACAGAAAAGTGAAGCCACGGACGACAGTTTCCTAGGTATACATACAGGGTGTCACAGAGTTCTCCTTTCAAAACAGAGTCATTCAGACTTTACACTTTCATATTGTTGAATCTGCAATAAGAGGAGGTTTTGTTGATTCCTGAGATTCCCCAAGCCCTATTTTCTATCGTTCCAATGTGTTGGCTTCTTTTTTTTTTTTTTTTGGTTTTTCGAGACAGGGTTTCTCTGTTTAACAGCTCTGGCTGTCCTGGACTCGCTTTGTAGACCAGGCTGGCCTCGAACTCGCAAAGATCCGCCTACCTCTGCCTCCCAAGTGCTGGGATTAAAGGCGTGCGCCACCACCGCCCGGCTGCGTTGGCTTCTTTTTAAAGGCACCACTCCCCCCAGCAAGCATACCTCCCTCGGCCCCAACTTTAATCACACTCCTTTTCTGTAAATGTTTTTATTTCCTCAGATGAGGGGATGAGATGAAAGTTGTACCCAAGCTTTACAAATACATGGCTTGAGCTGAGCTCAGAGCATCTAACTATCCCTAGGCCAAGGCCTGGAAGATTCTAGCCTCCATACAATCTATCTTCTATAAGCCTGGACCTTGTAGGCTTCAGCTTCCAACCTCTGTCAGCTAACTTAGGTCTAGAATGTTTCAGCCTCTGAGACTTACTGCTGGACAAGCTCACCCTTTCTAGTTCTTTCTGAACTATGGCTATCTGGTTCAACTCAGCTGTTTGGGCTCAAAACTCTCTAAGCTGACAAAGTCAAACTGTCTTCTTTCTGCTTCTCATTGAATTGTTCTGCTTGGAAAAACTGCCTCTGAACTCCACAAACTCAATTGCAGTCATCCAAACTGTACTGAACTATACTGCACTCCCAAGCTTTACTGTACTGTCTCCACAAACTCTCCTCCCCTTCACTGTTCTGTACTATACTGTACCATCTGGCTCTTTCTCTGAGCTGCTCTTAAGTAGCCTCTCTCTTGTAAGAGTTGGGCATATCCTATCTCTGACTCATTCTGTCAAATCCTCCTCTGATTCATCACTTTGTCTGTCCCTCAATTAGACGTCATCGTTTGGGATTAATGGTATATACTAAAGGCATATCTGTATTCCAGCCAGAAGGATTAAAGGTGTATACTAAGAATGTGTCTGTAAAGCCGGGCAGTGGTGGCGCACGCCTTTAATCCCAGCACTTGGGAGGCAGAGGCAGGTGGATCTTTGTGAGTTCGAGGCCAGCCTGGTCTATAAAGCGAGTCCAGGACAGCCAGAGATATTCAGAGAAACCCTGTCTCGAAAAACCAAAAAAAAAAAAAAAAAAAAAGAATGTGTCTGTATTCCAGCTTCCCAAACTCACTGTAAATCTGGCTAAAAGCAGTGTGAAATAATACTCAAGTCAGAGCCTGGATGCTGATGTGCCTTGGAGTTTCCTCTACCAAATTAATTAACTGGTCACCTTTAAAGCAGCCTTCCATAGAGGATGTGACAAAATGCAGACAAGTTTTTTTGGCAGAATGTGACATGAATGGCCTCTAGTCTGATTCCTTGTAGACTCCTCATTCCTGACTGACACCTCAGCAAGTCACCACTGACTCTTATCAGTCTTCTAAGACCCCACAAATTGTTCATTAAGCTTGACTCACATAATTCTAAATTTAAGACAGTTTTGCTCTATAGCCTGGGTTGGCCCCAAAGTTACTATGTAGCATTGGTTGGCTTTAAACTTGGATCCTCTTACCTTGGTCTCCCCAAGGCTGGAGTTACAGGCTTGCATTTACAATACATACCATATTCTTTGTCTTTTCTAGCCCAATTCTCCAAATTTACCCAAATTTCTTTCACAAATCAGCTCCAAAGGCTTCTGAGACATAGTGTCTGGAATAGTTAGGGTGACAATCTCACTTCTTGGTGCTGATTTCGTGTGTTACTCACTTTTCATCAGTGTGACAAAGTAATTGAGAAAAAAATCAAGTTACAGGAGGAAGACTTGCTTTGGTTCACAGTTTCAGTGCTGGGGTAACTAGCTCTGTTACTTTTTAGGCTGTGATGAGGCAGAAAGAACATGGCCAAACGATATGGCAGAGGAAGCCACTCACCTTAGAGCGGACCAGGAAACAGAGAGGCAAACAGGAAGTCCAGGATGAGATTTATTCTTCAAAGACACATTGACTTGCTTCCTTCAGCTTGGCCCCATTTCCTAGCTCCCACCAGCTTTCAGTGACACCCACCAAATCAGGAATTTTTCAATGGAGTCATGCTCTGATTACATCAGAGCACTTACATTGCAGTCATTGGTTTTTTTTTTAATTTATTTATTGCTTCAGGTCACATCTCCATCATAGTGTCCTCTTTCCACCCCTCCCAGTCCTCCCCTCCCACCCTCTACCCCTTAACCCTTCCATCCCACTCCTCTGGAGTGGAGTGTTCCTACATAACAGTCCCCCATCCCAGTTCAGCAGTCATATAAGGGCCAAGAGCCTCCTCATACACTGGGGACCTACAAGGCAGCACCATTAGGGAAAAGTGTCTCGTTTACAGAAAAAGAAAAAGTCTATTTCCATGTTCCCTTTGGTGCATTGGTTGTAGTATAGTTATCCTGTACTATATAGCTAAAATCTAATTTATAAGTGAATAGAGGCCATGCACATCCTTCTGAGTCTGGGTTAGCTCACTCAGGATGAGCTTCTCTAGTTCCATCCATTTGGCTGCAAATTGCATAATTTCATTGTTTCTGATAGCTGAGTAGTATTCCATTGTGTAGATGTACCACAGTTTTTTAATCCATTCTTCGGTTGAGAGACATCTGGGTTGTTTCCAGTTTCTAACTATTACAAATAAGGCTGCTATGAACATAGATGAGGAAACTTTTTTGTGATTCGGTGAGGAGTCATTTGGATGTATACCCAGAAGTGGTATGGCTGGGTCCCAAGGCAGAGCTATTCCAAGTTTTCTAAGATATCGCCAGATTGACCTCCATAGTGGTTGCACAAGCCTGCACTCCCACCAGCAATGGAGGAGTGTTCCCCTTTCTCCACACCCTCACCAGCATGTGTTGTCATTGATCTTAGCCATTCTGACAGGTGTGAGATGGAATCTTAGAGTTGTCTTGAGTTGCATTTCTCTGATGGTTAAGGATGCTGAGCATTTCTTCAAGTGTCTCTCAGCCTTTAGGAATTCCTCCTTTGTGAATTCTCTGTTTAGCTCTTTTCCCCAGTTTTTGATTGGATTATTTGGTTTCTTGGCATTAAGTTTCTTGAGTTCTTTGTAAATTTTGGATATTAGCCCTCTGTCAGATGTGGTTTTGGTAAAGATTTTTTCCCAATCTGTAGGCTGCCTTTTTGTTCGAATGACAGTGTCTTTTGCCTTGCAGAAGCTTTTCAGTTTCATGAGGTCTCATTTATTGATTGTTGGTCTTAGGTCCTGAGCTGTTGGTGTTCTGTTCAGGAAGTTGTCACCTGTGCCAATGAGTTCAAGGGTTTTTCCAACTTTCTCTTCTAGTAGATTTAATATGTCCGGCCTTATGTTAAGGTCTTTGATCCACTTGGACTTAAGTTTTGTACAAGGTGATAAGTGTGGGTCTAATTTCATTCTTTTACAAATGGACATCCAGTTGGACCAGCACCATTTGTTGAAGATGCTGTCCTTTTTCTATTGTGTGGTTTTGGCTTCTTTGTCAAAAATTAGGTGCCAATACATGTGTGGGTTCATTTCTGGGTCTTCAATTTGATTCCATTGATCCACTGGTCTGTTTCTATACCAGTACCATGCTGTTTGTATTACTATTGCTCTGTAGTACAGCTTGAAATCTGGGATGGTGATACCTCGAGATGTTTTTTGCAGTCATTGTTTTAATAATAGCACCAATTAGCTGGGCGGTGGTGGTACACGCCTTTAATCCCAGCACTTGGGAGGCAGAGGCAGGCGGATCTCTGTGAGTTTGAGGCCAGACTGGTCTACAAAGTGAGTCTAGGACAGCCAGAGCTGTTATACAGAGAAACCCTGTCTGGACAAACCAAAAAAATAAAAAATAAAAATAACAGTACCAATTGTAGAATGAGCCTTCAACTCATGAGTCTTTTTGCCAACAAGTGGGTATGTGTGTGTGGTTGGGGGTGTCTTAGTTACCTTTCTATTTCTGTGATAAGACATGTGAGGACACCATGATCACGGAAACTCGTGAAAGAAAGCATTTATTGGGACTTAAAGTTTCAGAAGGTGTGTCCAGGAGCATCATGGCAGGGAGCATTGAAGCAAGCAATAGGCATGCCGCTGGAACAGTAGCTGAGAGTTTATGTCTGATCTGTAAGCAGGAGGCACAAAGAGAGGCACTGGGCCTGGTGTGAACATTTCGAAACTTCAAAGCCTACCATAGTGACATGCCTCCTCCCCTAAGACCTCACATCCCTATCCTTCCCAAACAGTTCCACCATCTGGGGACTAAGCATTCAAATATGAGCCTATGGAGACCATTCTCAATCAAACCACTATGGGGGGGTGTTTCTTCATATCTAAGCCATAAGACAGTTGTGGTGGCTCATACCTGTAATCCTACTGCTTGGGAGACTGATGGAGGGAGTATAGCAAGACTTTTTGGTTTCTTTAAAAACACAGAAATGCTATGGGGATATGTTTTTGTTTTAATTCCAGGTGGAGGATATGGGGCTGCATCAGACTGTCCACAACAGTTGTTTTGCAGCAGGGGTGTAATTTTGCCAGTTGCTGATAGTTTCTGCAACTGTATGACATTTGGAATTCTGGGGACTCTTGAGAGGGTATTTACATGTGAGAGCCCGAGAGGGACCTCGGCAGCTGCTGCTCCTCCCGCTGTACTTGCAGTTTGTCAAGTGGTCATGTGCAAAGAGATGAGAAGAAGACATTGAATATCTTGATGACAAAGATCAAACCTGCCCCAAGGAACTCAACGCCATTAGACATTGTCTAATGATAATGATGCCCCCTTTCCTTTCTATCCTTTCCTACATAGTGTTGGGGGATTGGAAGGGTGGAACAAGAGTGGGGAAGGGTGGAAGAGAGTAAGGAACCTTCAAAGTAGCAAACATCGGCTACAAGGGAGACCAAAGCAATAAATTAAACCATAACAGGGGCCTTAACAGTTCATGTAATATGCTCAAGAAGTGTGTAGCATGCGCTTTCTCATACCACCACCTTGTCTGCAAGGGGAACCCTTCTCTCAAAGTTGTGTTCAGGGGTAGGATGGCTCAGAGGGTAAAGTGCTTGCTATGAAAGCTAGAAGGCTGGAGTTCAGATCCCCATGTAAAAGAACCTATGTGAAAGCCATAGACTGTAATGAATATTTGGGAGGGGGTTTGCTGTTGTTTTAGGTTTTTTTGAGACAGGGTTTCCTTGTGTAGCCCAGGCTGCCCTAGAACTCACTCTGTAGACCAGGCTGGCCCCAAACTCAAAGATCCACCTACCTCTGTCTCTCAAGTGCTAGGATTAAAGGTGTGCACCACCACTGCCTGGCTGTAATCGGTATTTGTAATCCCAGCACTCCTGTGGTGAGATGGGAGGCTGAGACAGGAAAATCCCTGGAAGCCTGTGGGCCAGCTAGCACATACACGTGTTCAGTGGCAGACAATTAGATCCTACCATAAGCAAGATAGAAGGTGAGAATAGGCACATGAGGTTTCTTCCAACTCCTAGACAGAGAGAGAGAGAGCACACACGCACACACACACAGCACATGCACACCCACAAACACAGAGCACATGCACATACACTCACGCTCACACACATGCATGCACACACACACAGATCTTTCTTGTTGTCATACTGTGTTCATGCCATAGCTTCCTCCCAGGACACGGCCCCTTTTGATCCTCCCTCCTGGAGGGGCTGGTTTCTTCCACTTCAGAATCTGGCTTCCTGGGAGCTTGCCCCACCTCCTACAGGAAGGTGGCCTTTCCATGAAGGCTGTTCAGTCAAGGCCTTACCAGAGCATGGGGAGATGGAAAGGCTAAAGGGAAGAGCAAGTGTTCTGTTTGGTTTTTCATTGTTGTTTGTTCATTTTATCTTTTCAACTTGGCACAAGCTAGAGTCATCTGAGAAGAGGGAACCTCAGTTGAGGAAATGCCCCCTCCCCCAAACAAATGAAGGTAAGCCTGTAGGCATTTTTTTTTTTTTTTTTTTTTTAGGTTTTGTATCCTTGACTGTCCTGGACTCACTTTGTAGACCAGGATGGCTTTGAACTCACAGAGATTGGCCTGCCTCTGCCTCCTGAGTGCTGGGATTAAAGGCGTGTGTCACCACGCCCGGCATAGGCATTTTCTTGATTGATGATTCAAGTAAAAGAGTCCAGCCCACTGTGAGAGGCGCCATCCCTGGCAGGTTGGTCCTGGGGTGTGTAAGAAGGCAGCCTGAGCAAGCCAAGAGGAACAAGCCACTAAGCAGCCCTCCTCTGTGGTCTGCGTTGCAGCTCCTGCCTCTGGGTCCCTACCCTGACTTTCCCAAGCCGCAAGGTGAAATAAACCCTTTCCTCCCCAAGCTGCTTCTGGTCATGGTGCTTTCTCACAGTCGGTAGAAACCTAACTAGACCAGCTGGCCCCGCCTCTCCTGGATCCTTTAGCCAGGACACCCGCTCCTCAGACTTGAGTGGTCTGTTGCTCTGGAGTGTTCAACTCCCCCTTCCAAGATTCCAAACAAGGAATGGCTTCTACTTTGTGACTTTAGCAATCTCTGTCACCTCTCTAGGGACCCCTGGGTCTGGGACAAGCCTGGTAGAAAGCCCCTGGTCTGCTGCAGTGCTGAGGCCTCATTTAAAAATGAAGTTCTTGCTTGGCAGGAGGATGCCACATGCATGGGGCAGAGAGGACACACCCCCTGAAGACATTCTCCACTCCCCTCTGAGAAGGGAACAGCTTCTGTCACCCTCCAGACCTCTTCCAGGACAACAGGTGCTCAACAACTACTAGTCCCCACAGCAGCCTCTGTCCCCAGACCCTCTAGTTTCTTTTGTTCATTGGCAAGGATCCAATTTTCATAGAAAAAAAATGTTTACCAATCAGCCTGGGCCATGAGCTGTCAAAGACAGACAAACAGCCTTTTTATTAACCTCACTAGGCAGTGCCGGTCTTCATGCTTCAAATTCTGGGAAGGATCCCACCTGATATGCCTTGTGGCCGGGGGCTTGCTTTGTCCCTTCTTCTAATGGCTACTTAGCATGCATGGTAGGGAGTCAGGTTCATCAGTGGCCTTTGATGCAGCACAGAACCCAGAGGCTAGGCAGGATGCAATGATCCCGAACACACCATCTGGAGCCTGGGTCCAGCAGAGCCGGAAACAGTTTTATTCTTAGACTTTTCAGCACAAAAGCTAATACAGTGTTCTGTTGCTTAGGACGGTTGGGGTTGTTTTCTGTCCCTGACTTATACACAGCAGTGGAAGAGCTGGTGAGGTGTGTGTGTGTGTGTGTGTGTGTGTGTGTGTGTGTGTGTGTGAATAAGCATGCTTGTGTAAGCATTACACATGCACATGTGGAAGTCAGAAGTTGATGCTAGGCATGTTCCACAATTATACTTAAAAAAATTTTTTTTGTGAGACAACATCTTTCACTGACCAAGGAACTTATCAGTTGGGTAAATCAAAATTGCCCGGTCAGTGAGCCAGGGATCTGTGTGTTTCAGGCACCCCAGTTCTGAGGTCACAGATGCACAGTCCTGCACCTAGCTATTTATGTGGCTCCTGGGGACTGAACTCAGGTCATTATGCTGGCAAGGCAAAAGCTCTTTACTGAATGAGCCTTCTTCCCAAGCCCTGGAGGGAATGACCACATCCCCCCGCCCACCATGTAGCCCTGAGAAGCTGGAAGAACAAGTCCACATGGCAGACAGTGGACCAAGGCCCCGAGACATTAAGGGGCTTGGCCTTGCTTATTTTGTTCACTGATGGTAGGGACAGGTCTGAGGTGACCCAGTCTTGATGTTCCAGTCACAATAAGACACCGTGTCTCCAAAACATAGTACACTCCTGCCTCTGGGTCCGCAGTTGACTGAATAGTGTTGGCTCTCAACAGATGCCAGATTCTTAATCCTAGGCCCCTGTGAATATGGCCTCATAGAAAATGGGGTCTTTGAAGATGTAATCACATGAGAACTCTAAGACAAAGTCATGGATGGGGTGGACTATGGATGGGACTCTGGTTCTTCCCCCTCCCTACTTTTCACATCCTTCCCTCCTCGCATCTCCCTTTTCCTTCCCCTCCCTGAAAGGATTTAGGCAGTTGCTCTAGCCTTTTTCCCACTCTTTTGCCTCGCTAAAAAACCATTACATTCCTACAGCTGGCCCCCAAGGCCTGTTCTTTATTTGGCCACTGCCTCCTCCTGAGGCTGACTAGCAAGGTCCGGAAGTATTGAAGTCCAGCAATCAAAACCCCCCTTGTGCTCACCTAATTAACATGACCAATTAAAATTAAACACCTTACCCTAACACAGGGTTTCCCCCTTTTGCGTTAATAACCTGCCATTTTCTATGGGCCATGTCTATCTCTTCTCTATCAAGAGGCAGTCCTTTGTCCCTCTGGGTCAAATATCCCTTTCTCCTTTCCCTTGTTCTTTTTTTTCTTTCTCCCTTGAACTCTATCTTCTGTTTTTGTCTCTTATTCCCTGACCTTTATATCTCTGGTGAAAATAAACCTCCTTTGTGCCAAGAACTTGGTCTTGGGGGTCCTGAGGTGATACCGATCTCTTACAGTTCCCATGCTTCTTTCTGAGACAGGGTCTCCCTATGCTGACTTTAGCCTTCTGAGGACTTGGGATTGCAGGCATGAGCTCCAGGCCTGGCTAACACATTTTCTTACATCAGGAAGAAGGAAGAGGCATGAGAACTTGGCAAACCTGAGACAACCATGTGTCTATAGAGGATAGAGGAGTATGGGGGGTGATGTGTCCATGAGTCAAGGAATGCCCAGATTTGTCCACAGCCACTTAAAGCCAGGAAACAACCACAAAACACCCCCCATCACACACACACAAGTACTCCAGAGACAGCCAGGTCTGTGGAAGCAATGTATTTCTGTGATTTGAGACCATTTGTTACTAAAGCTCCAGAAAACAAATGTAGAACTGTCTGTGTGTGTTCCACCAACCAAGTACTTAGCCCTTGTAACTGAACTTTTTAATTATTATTTAACACTTATTTATTTATTACTATATTCACTTATAACAAATACCAACAATTTCTTAACTATTAATCCTACAAATTCCTACAATCCCTTTAACCTAACCACTAATCCTATTGACAATTATTTTCCTAACCTTTTAGAAGGATACAGTCTCTGGGGCAGGTCTTCAGTCGTCAGGAACACAGTCTTTGTTGTAGATTCTTTAACGCACTTAGCAGTCCTTTTTCTGGATCTCTCAGATGTAAATTCGTCAGGGTAAGTCGGTTATTGCAGTCTCACCTTAAATAAGGCTTGATGCTTTCTTCTCCCAGCCCCTTCGCATCAGCAACTCTGCCACTCTGCCTCAGAGTCCTTAAAGCCAGGCACAGTTTCCTTTAGGCCACTGTTCGGACAGATCAAACCCCTCTAGGCAAAAGCTGAGCCACAGGGTTTAGTCCTTAGGTTTTGGCCTTTGGTGTCTTGCTCAGGCTTTCTTTGCTCACCAGCTTCTTTCTGCCTCAGGGAAATCTGACCATCAAATGATGGCCAGCACTTTTTTCAGCAGGACTCTGGGAGCTCTCTAGCATCAGGGGCCTCTTCTTTCTTTCTTTCTTTCTTTCTTTCTTTCTTTCTTTCTTTCTTTCTTCCTTCCTTCCTTCCTTCCTTCCTTCCTTCCTTCCTTCCTTCCTT